>JASGLE010000001.1:0-5000 GCA_030179965.1 Cyperus esculentus
CCCTAAACCCTAAACCCTAAACCCTAAACCCTAAACCCTAAACCCTAAACCCTAAACCCTAAACCCTAAACCCTAAACCCTAAACCCTAAACCCTAAACCCTAAACCCTAAACCCTAAACCCTAAACCCTAAACCCTAAACCCTAAACCCTAAACCCTAAACCCTAAACCCTAAACCCTAAACCCTAAACCCTAAACCCTAAACCCTAAACCCTAAACCCTAAACCCTAAACCCTAAACCCTAAACCCTAAACCCTAAACCCTAAACCCTAAACCCTAAACCCTAAACCCTAAACCCTAAACCCTAAACCCTAAACCCTAAACCCTAAACCCTAAACCCTAAACCCTAAACCCTAAACCCTAAACCCTAAACCCTAAACCCTAAACCCTAAACCCTAAACCCTAAACCCTAAACCCTAAACCCTAAACCCTAAACCCTAAACCCTAAACCCTAAACCCTAAACCCTAAACCCTAAACCCTAAACCCTAAACCCTAAACCCTAAACCCTAAACCCTAAACCCTAAACCCTAAACCCTAAACCCTAAACCCTAAACCCTAAACCCTAAACCCTAAACCCTAAACCCTAAACCCTAAACCCTAAACCCTAAACCCTAAACCCTAAACCCTAAACCCTAAACCCTAAACCCTAAACCCTAAACCCTAAACCCTAAACCCTAAACCCTAAACCCTAAACCCTAAACCCTAAACCCTAAACCCTAAACCCTAAACCCTAAACCCTAAACCCTAAACCCTAAACCCTAAACCCTAAACCCTAAACCCTAAACCCTAAACCCTAAACCCTAAACCCTAAACCCTAAACCCTAAACCCTAAACCCTAAACCCTAAACCCTAAACCCTAAACCCTAAACCCTAAACCCTAAACCCTAAACCCTAAACCCTAAACCCTAAACCCTAAACCCTAAACCCTAAACCCTAAACCCTAAACCCTAAACCCTAAACCCTAAACCCTAAACCCTAAACCCTAAACCCTAAACCCTAAACCCTAAACCCTAAACCCTAAACCCTAAACCCTAAACCCTAAACCCTAAACCCTAAACCCTAAACCCTAAACCCTAAACCCTAAACCCTAAACCCTAAACCCTAAACCCTAAACCCTAAACCCTAAACCCTAAACCCTAAACCCTAAACCCTAAACCCTAAACCCTAAACCCTAAACCCTAAACCCTAAACCCTAAACCCTAAACCCTAAACCCTAAACCCTAAACCCTAAACCCTAAACCCTAAACCCTAAACCCTAAACCCTAAACCCTAAACCCTAAACCCTAAACCCTAAACCCTAAACCCTAAACCCTAAACCCTAAACCCTAAACCCTAAACCCTAAACCCTAAACCCTAAACCCTAAACCCTAAACCCTAAACCCTAAACCCTAAACCCTAAACCCTAAACCCTAAACCCTAAACCCTAAACCCTAAACCCTAAACCCTAAACCCTAAACCCTAAACCCTAAACCCTAAACCCTAAACCCTAAACCCTAAACCCTAAACCCTAAACCCTAAACCCTAAACCCTAAACCCTAAACCCTAAACCCTAAACCCTAAACCCTAAACCCTAAACCCTAAACCCTAAACCCTAAACCCTAAACCCTAAACCCTAAACCCTAAACCCTAAACCCTAAACCCTAAACCCTAAACCCTAAACCCTAAACCCTAAACCCTAAACCCTAAACCCTAAACCCTAAACCCTAAACCCTAAACCCTAAACCCTAAACCCTAAACCCTAAACCCTAAACCCTAAACCCTAAACCCTAAACCCTAAACCCTAAACCCTAAACCCTAAACCCTAAACCCTAAACCCTAAACCCTAAACCCTAAACCCTAAACCCTAAACCCTAAACCCTAAACCCTAAACCCTAAACCCTAAACCCTAAACCCTAAACCCTAAACCCTAAACCCTAAACCCTAAACCCTAAACCCTAAACCCTAAACCCTAAACCCTAAACCCTAAACCCTAAACCCTAAACCCTAAACCCTAAACCCTAAACCCTAAACCCTAAACCCTAAACCCTAAACCCTAAACCCTAAACCCTAAACCCTAAACCCTAAACCCTAAACCCTAAACCCTAAACCCTAAACCCTAAACCCTAAACCCTAAACCCTAAACCCTAAACCCTAAACCCTAAACCCTAAACCCTAAACCCTAAACCCTAAACCCTAAACCCTAAACCCTAAACCCTAAACCCTAAACCCTAAACCCTAAACCCTAAACCCTAAACCCTAAACCCTAAACCCTAAACCCTAAACCCTAAACCCTAAACCCTAAACCCTAAACCCTAAACCCTAAACCCTAAACCCTAAACCCTAAACCCTAAACCCTAAACCCTAAACCCTAAACCCTAAACCCTAAACCCTAAACCCTAAACCCTAAACCCTAAACCCTAAACCCTAAACCCTAAACCCTAAACCCTAAACCCTAAACCCTAAACCCTAAACCCTAAACCCTAAACCCTAAACCCTAAACCCTAAACCCTAAACCCTAAACCCTAAACCCTAAACCCTAAACCCTAAACCCTAAACCCTAAACCCTAAACCCTAAACCCTAAACCCTAAACCCTAAACCCTAAACCCTAAACCCTAAACCCTAAACCCTAAACCCTAAACCCTAAACCCTAAACCCTAAACCCTAAACCCTAAACCCTAAACCCTAAACCCTAAACCCTAAACCCTAAACCCTAAACCCTAAACCCTAAACCCTAAACCCTAAACCCTAAACCCTAAACCCTAAACCCTAAACCCTAAACCCTAAACCCTAAACCCTAAACCCTAAACCCTAAACCCTAAACCCTAAACCCTAAACCCTAAACCCTAAACCCTAAACCCTAAACCCTAAACCCTAAACCCTAAACCCTAAACCCTAAACCCTAAACCCTAAACCCTAAACCCTAAACCCTAAACCCTAAACCCTAAACCCTAAACCCTAAACCCTAAACCCTAAACCCTAAACCCTAAACCCTAAACCCTAAACCCTAAACCCTAAACCCTAAACCCTAAACCCTAAACCCTAAACCCTAAACCCTAAACCCTAAACCCTAAACCCTAAACCCTAAACCCTAAACCCTAAACCCTAAACCCTAAACCCTAAACCCTAAACCCTAAACCCTAAACCCTAAACCCTAAACCCTAAACCCTAAACCCTAAACCCTAAACCCTAAACCCTAAACCCTAAACCCTAAACCCTAAACCCTAAACCCTAAACCCTAAACCCTAAACCCTAAACCCTAAACCCTAAACCCTAAACCCTAAACCCTAAACCCTAAACCCTAAACCCTAAACCCTAAACCCTAAACCCTAAACCCTAAACCCTAAACCCTAAACCCTAAACCCTAAACCCTAAACCCTAAACCCTAAACCCTAAACCCTAAACCCTAAACCCTAAACCCTAAACCCTAAACCCTAAACCCTAAACCCTAAACCCTAAACCCTAAACCCTAAACCCTAAACCCTAAACCCTAAACCCTAAACCCTAAACCCTAAACCCTAAACCCTAAACCCTAAACCCTAAACCCTAAACCCTAAACCCTAAACCCTAAACCCTAAACCCTAAACCCTAAACCCTAAACCCTAAACCCTAAACCCTAAACCCTAAACCCTAAACCCTAAACCCTAAACCCTAAACCCTAAACCCTAAACCCTAAACCCTAAACCCTAAACCCTAAACCCTAAACCCTAAACCCTAAACCCTAAACCCTAAACCCTAAACCCTAAACCCTAAACCCTAAACCCTAAACCCTAAACCCTAAACCCTAAACCCTAAACCCTAAACCCTAAACCCTAAACCCTAAACCCTAAACCCTAAACCCTAAACCCTAAACCCTAAACCCTAAACCCTAAACCCTAAACCCTAAACCCTAAACCCTAAACCCTAAACCCTAAACCCTAAACCCTAAACCCTAAACCCTAAACCCTAAACCCTAAACCCTAAACCCTAAACCCTAAACCCTAAACCCTAAACCCTAAACCCTAAACCCTAAACCCTAAACCCTAAACCCTAAACCCTAAACCCTAAACCCTAAACCCTAAACCCTAAACCCTAAACCCTAAACCCTAAACCCTAAACCCTAAACCCTAAACCCTAAACCCTAAACCCTAAACCCTAAACCCTAAACCCTAAACCCTAAACCCTAAACCCTAAACCCTAAACCCTAAACCCTAAACCCTAAACCCTAAACCCTAAACCCTAAACCCTAAACCCTAAACCCTAAACCCTAAACCCTAAACCCTAAACCCTAAACCCTAAACCCTAAACCCTAAACCCTAAACCCTAAACCCTAAACCCTAAACCCTAAACCCTAAACCCTAAACCCTAAACCCTAAACCCTAAACCCTAAACCCTAAACCCTAAACCCTAAACCCTAAACCCTAAACCCTAAACCCTAAACCCTAAACCCTAAACCCTAAACCCTAAACCCTAAACCCTAAACCCTAAACCCTAAACCCTAAACCCTAAACCCTAAACCCTAAACCCTAAACCCTAAACCCTAAACCCTAAACCCTAAACCCTAAACCCTAAACCCTAAACCCTAAACCCTAAACCCTAAACCCTAAACCCTAAACCCTAAACCCTAAACCCTAAACCCTAAACCCTAAACCCTAAACCCTAAACCCTAAACCCTAAACCCTAAACCCTAAACCCTAAACCCTAAACCCTAAACCCTAAACCCTAAACCCTAAACCCTAAACCCTAAACCCTAAACCCTAAACCCTAAACCCTAAACCCTAAACCCTAAACCCTAAACCCTAAACCCTAAACCCTAAACCCTAAACCCTAAACCCTAAACCCTAAACCCTAAACCCTAAACCCTAAACCCTAAACCCTAAACCCTAAACCCTAAACCCTAAACCCTAAACCCTAAACCCTAAACCCTAAACCCTAAACCCTAAACCCTAAACCCTAAACCCTAAACCCTAAACCCTAAACCCTAAACCCTAAACCCTAAACCCTAAACCCTAAACCCTAAACCCTAAACCCTAAACCCTAAACC
>JASGLE010000001.1:8300000-8402500 GCA_030179965.1 Cyperus esculentus
GAACTTGAATGATGTAAATCAAAGGAAGAGCTAGCGTTATTTGTAGTGGGCTAGTGGCACAAGGAGGAGGTCAGGAGGCGCGTTTTGTAAGACTAGTTCAAGCTGCCCCTTACCCTTTTCTTTTTTGCCCGTAACGTAACGGTCAAAGGTTTTATTATATTAATGTCTCTCAAAATCAAGGACAACGACTTATTAGCAATCAGTAATCCTTTTATTTTTATTTTTTTTTCCATTCAAAGAAACACAGCCCTAAGTTAATGTCACGTTGTGGAATTATTATATTAATTAATTAATTAATTAATAAAAGGTAGACAGACTACAAGGCCACAATTAATTTTATTTTTGGGGATATGCTCCCACACCCCCCAACTTTCTTACTTTGACAAACACCCCCTCATCTTTTAGTTGTGACAAATACTTTCTCAAACATTCAATTTGTGACAATTAGCCCCCTGATAAGTCCAAATTAATTGCATATTAGGATAGGTACTTGATGTCATGCATTCATATATATATTTTACCAGACTTGCATTAGTATTTAGGCCTGAAAATCCCGAGTTTGCATGCATTTAGTTAAGAATATGTCTCGATTCCAGTTACTTGTCTACTTGTGTCCATATTTCAGGTTTATCAGGCTGTTGGAGCCAATTAGACGCGATTTGGAGCTTTAGATGGCAAGGCAGGACTGGATTCGGCTTCCTGCTGACCGCAAGTCACTTCCTGCGGCCAGCAGACGTCGGTTAGAGCATGTTCAACCATCCAAAGGGCGCCAGAAACTACCAGAGCAGCAAAAACCGCCATTTTCCTTCGTCCTGCGGACCGCAACACCGTTCTTGCGGACCGCAGGGAGTTATGCCAGGCTGCTATTTAAAGGGACCAGCGCCCTGGACGGTTTCATCCACGTTTTTGACTCATTTTCATTCTCACACCCCTTCGGTTCAGAGTGTCCAGAGGCAGAGAAGGAAGAGGTTTTGGCCGATTCATCGCCCGTCGAAGGAGATTCGAGAGAACGCCTTCTCACGCGACGATCGTGTCAACCCCGACATTCCTCTTCGGTTTCTTTACACAATGAATTCTTCTTCTTTGTTTTGCTTTTCTGTTTGTGCGATGAGTGAGTAGATCTATATGTTCTTAGGGTTTGAATGATGATGATTGTGTCGACAGATTGACTGTATGTTTGGATTTATGTTGTTTTCATGATCACTTGAGATTTGCTTTTTAACGTGTTTGCATTCTGTTTGATTCGATTGATAAACCTGTAGGTTGTGGCCAGACTTAGTTGGTTAATGTAGTATCTTTTGACCAGATTTGATTGCTTGCACAGCCTTGGTTGATATTGTATCCGAAAGTACCCGTTAGGCGAAACTGCGGTTTGATTAACCTTAAACCGGACCATAGAACCATAGTGACATGATCGTAGTTTATATCGTATTCTACGGATTTTGATTCAGTTTAGAACTGTTATTAGGACCAACAATGAGAATTGTTGTAATTGTACCAGAACTGAATTGATAGGAATCGACGACATCGGTCGAAACACAACCAGAACCAAAACTGCTCTCGGTTCTTCTACCTGCGGTCCGCAAGAGTCATCTTGCGGTTCGCAGTTAGTTACCAAGAGTGTAAGACAGTAGTTGTGGATCGCCTGAGGGTTACAAGGAAACTTGTGATCCGCAGACAGTTCTATAACTGCTAAATAACCACATCCTGCGGTCCGCAAGAGATATCTTGCGGAACGCAGGCAGTCAATCCGAGACCAATCTGATTCTGCCAACCCTGAGAACGCCTTTTAATTAATTGTCTTTCAGTTATTTACTTGTTTTAGTACTGTTTCCTTGTGTTTGTAACCAGCCTTGTTAAAACCCCAACAATTGACCCTTTAATCCAAACTCTCTTAGAATTTAGAAGTAGGTTTAAGTAAAGTCTGGTGTTAATCCCGTCCCTGAGGATTCGACCCTCAAGTACTACACGAGATCGTACGCTTGCGATCGAGTGCATACTTTAGGTTTAAAAGCCTATACCCGTTCGCGCGGTCAGTACTTACTTAGAAAATTATCAATTACATGTGAATTAACTTGTGTATCGTAGGACTTTGGTACTTTAACTTTTGTTGTATTGTTTTTTTAGGAGATTCTAGAACAAATTGGAGCATATCGGAGATGATTGCAGACGAGCAGAAGCGACGGAGCGCAAGATGGACCAAAATTCACCTCTGCCACGTCTTATGCCACCCCCTCTGTGGCCTCGGCAGGGGTGGCGGAGCTCCCAAACAAGGCCACATGGGCCCAATCCCATGCATCGCTCCACCTCTCCACCTTTGGTCCAATGCCCCCCTGCTGAGGGCGCAACCAACCAAGCAGAGACCCAAAATAGCACTCTGCCACCCCTTTGAGGGTGCAGGCAGGGCCTCAGCACCCGAAAATAGCACTCTACCACCGTCTCTGAGGGCGCAGACAGGGTGGCAGAGCGTCATATCTGGAAGTTTTAGTCTATTTTCACTACAGGAAAACGGAACAATTGCTACCGACTTGCCTACGGTCAAACGGCAGTAGGCTATGTTTAGACCTTCTCCTACCAGCGATTCACCGTGTGCAGGCCGGTGGGAGTATTTTTCGGTCCGCCTTTTCCAATTAAATCCAACACGCGATAGAAATGGAAGGATTAAAGACTAAATCACCCATTGCGAGGCGCATCCAGTAGCGAAAAAGGAAGGGGAAATAGGCGCGGAATCTCTCAGCCGAAGATGGCAATAAATTTTGCGATTTATTACATACCCCATATGCGCCATTAAAACCTCCAGCAATTGATCTTGCCATTATTCCTATCATGCCCCTCCCTGTCTCATAATCGGTATGGAATTTTGGTGAACCTGCCCACCAACGAATGGATCACTGCCACCATGAGCAAATGGCCGGCCACCCTCCGCACCCTCCGCACCCCGGTGCCCCCACCCCCCAACTGCTCTAAGCCCTGAACCCCTACTCCCCCAAGAACACCTACGCTCAGTCCTCAAGGCACCACCGCCCAAACAGAACCCTTGCCCGAAACCGTAGCAAGCTCAGCCGCAGACCCCCCCAACTCCAGTGATCTTTCCTGCGCCATCCAACCCCAGCATCCGCCTACGATAACCGCCCTCTTTGATTTTTCTGGTGAAGATTAGTTCTTTGATTGAAATGCTTTAGTTGCTTCTGTTTCTCGTTTGGTTGGAGCTCGATTTGGATTTAGAGCTTTTGTTAAGTGGAACCTTCATCTTGAGGGTACATCTATAAATATTTTCTCTTATGGAAGTTAACCACTGTGATATTGGTAAACAGGTACTCGGAAGCAAATACCAGAACTGGTACCGCGTATTAGTATTTCTGTAATGTGTAAGGTTGTTGTATTGACCGGTTACCAGATTATTGTCCCAATATGGCCAAGGACTTGCAGATCTTGGTCAATTTTTAAGGGCTTAAGCTAAGTCTTGTCAATTTGGGTGTGGACCAAACATACTATAAGCCTTATTTTCTGTGAATAGGATTGAAATTTGGAAGTTGGCAAACCCATTATCAACTTGGTCTTATTGTCTAACTTAACACCCTCCAGGTGTTTGTTGAAATGCTTAAGTCAATTTTATTGTATTCATGTTTTCTTTTATTATAGGCGGCATCCATAGCTATCCTTTCGAGTGCCCGGGTTCAACTAGGGCTCAACTGTCAATTAAAAAGTATCTTGCATACAAAAAAAGTTAGAGAGAACATAGATTTATATCTTCATTTATATGTGAAATCTTTTTTTAATAGTAATTTATATGTTAAATCTTGCATTTAGAGTTATCAAACACTTTAGTTACTAACTTTATCTTGCATTTCAACTTGTGCCTATAGATACTGACATAAGGCATTTACTTTCCTTAGAATTTGTAGTTTTAAAATTTCGCTAAAGCATATTTTCTTTATAAACTTTGAAGTTAAGAAATTTGTTGCTCATTCTTTGATTCCATTAAAAAATGGAGTACTTATATTAATTCCATTATGTACTTAACTTCTGACAGTATTTTTTTAATTTGTTTCAGATTGATAAGAAATGATTGCAAACTCCATTAGTCATTGAGCTTCACCCACCGCAAATATGTCATTGCCCACCGGATTCCACCGAAGGCAAAAAATAATTTTCCTATTGTGGCTGGAACTCTTATCACCGCTGATCTTATTTAAATTAGCATGTATGGCTTGGATTAATCTGAGGAGAATTCATGTAGTTAGATGGCCTATAAATAGGACTACTGCTTGTAACATCAAAGGAGGATATATAGAAAAAATACAGTTTGAGTTCTTTGTTCCTCTTAATTCTTGGTAACACCTCTTGGTGAAACCTAGATTTCTCCCAAATCAAATTCAATTCAATCAATTGTGAGTCTCAGAGCCTCGTAATTCCTTGAAATCAATTCAAGGGTATTACAATTGGTATCAGAGTTAGCAATCCTTGGAAAACAATATCTTGGTACTTCCAAGATCGCTCAAGAAAAAATGGGTAGACCGAAGAATTCTGCGGATCCTCCTCCAGATATTCAGCAAGCATCATGGGAATTGGCGGTTAAGTCGTTGAATCAGAAATTGGAAGATCAAGCCCGACTACAGGCCGGGCAGAACAAGGACAAGGACCAGAAGATTGATACCATTTTGAAGCTTCTTTCCAGTAAAATGACCAATTCCAGTGATCCTGTCACCCCTGAGTCCTCCATACGCCAGCATTTTGCACCTCCTAAGGGAAGTACTAAAACCCTTGCTCTCAATACTCTTGAAAAGAAACCTGAAAATGATAGGCACTTGGATCTTAACAAATGGAATACACCTAGAGCTGAATTATCTAAGTTTGATGGTTCTAATGTGGTCGATTGATTAGAAGATGTCGAATATTATTTTGATATCTATCACACTCAAGAACAGTTCAAGGTTAATACTTTTGTTCCATTTCTTGTAGAGGATGCTAGGGAGTGGTTTAGACATTACAAAAGGGATAACCCAGATCCCCCTTGGAAGCAATTTATGTCTGACTTATTTGATCAGTTCACTCCTGAGACCAAAAACCCTGTTTATGAATTTTTTAATTTAAGACAAAAGGGTTCTGTTGCAGATTTCAGCAAATCTTTTATTAGAATTAAAACAAGAATTCTGTCTCAGGGGTATAGTGTTGAGGATTTCTATCTTCATGGCTTTATTAGTGGATTAAGAGAGGAAATTGCTGACTCTTTAGTGTTGCATGCACCAAAAACACTAAAAGAAGCAATTAAGATAGCCAAACAGATTGAAAAATCCTTGGAAAGTCAAGAAAAAAGGTTCAAGACTAGACAAAATTTCTCTCAAACAAAATTCAAGGGTAAAGACCAGTTTGAAAATTCTTCTAATCTTGCACCACCTTCAGACCCTTCTAACTTTGCTAAGTTGACAATTGAACAAAAGAAATCTATGGGCTTGTGCTTTAGATGTGGTGCAAAATTTTATCCTGGACATAAATGCACTTCAAGAACTGTTAATCTTTTGCAAGAAGAGGAAATTGAACAACTCAGTGACCTAGAAGAAGATCTACATGACCCTTCTTCTAAGGAACATCCTTCAGAACAAGCTTCTTCAGCTATGTGTACAGCTACTTTTGATAACAAACCAACAACCCATAGAATTCTGAAATTTCAAGGTGAAATTCAGGGTATTTCAATCAAGATTTTGATGGACTGTAGTAGTACTCATTCTTACATTGACCCTCTCATTGTACATCAATTAAACATTCCTACTTATCCAATTAGTACTTTGACTCTCACTACAGCTTGTTCTAGACACATGTCTACCGATAAAGTTTGCAAAAATGTTAACTTTTCATTGCAGGGTCATACTTTCATAGGAAATCTGAGAGCTCTGGCTGTCAATAACTTTGATGTATTATTGGGAATGGACTGGCTTTCTTACTATGGACCCATGCACATGGATTGGTTGCAGGGAAGAGTTCAGTTCATACATAACAAGAAGAAGATAACCCTACAAGCCTTATATGTTTATGCTGAATTACACATTTGTGAGGATTAGCTCGAGACATCTCACAAGAAGCCAAGAAGGGCAGCCATACAATTCCATCTAATAGGAGATAGCTCACCTTTTCTCACTTCAGGAAGTCTCTTCACCTGTTTCATCTTCTTCTCCTTCTTCTGTTACAATTCCATCTCCTATTCAGTCCCTTTTAGACCAGTTTCAGGATATTTTTGCTGAACCCTTTGAATTGCCACCTGTTGGAGCAATAGATCACAAAATTACCTTAAAGAATGATAGCAAGGTGGTCAATTTGAGACCTTATAGATTCTCTCATTTTCAGCGACTGGAAATTGAAAAAATCATTGAGGAATTGCTCAAAAATCAGTTCATCCAACCCTCTACCAGTTGTTATTCTTCTCCTATCATTTTGGTTAAGAAAAAAGATTGTTCTTGGAGAATGTGTGTGGATTATAGACAAGTCAATGAGAATACCATAAAAAATAAATATCCAATTCCAATAATTGATGACTTGTTGGATGAACTACATGGTGCAAAATACTTCTCAAAATTGGATTTAAGAGCTGGTTACCATCAAATAAGAATGAACCCTTCTTCTATTCCTCTCACAGCTTTTAGAACTAATGAGGGTTTGTATGAATATACAGTGATGCCATTTGGGTTGACTAATGCCCTTGCTACATTTCAGTCATTAATGAATTCTATATTCAAACCCTATCTTAGGAAGTTTGTTTTGGTTTTCTTTGATGACATCTTAGTCTACAGCCCTGATTTGGACAGTCACATGAAGCACCTTCAGTCTACCTTACAAATGTTGAGGGATAACAAATTATTTGTTAAGATGTCTAAATGTTCTTTTGCTGTGACTAGCATAGAGTATTTAGGTCATATTATTACTCAACAAGGGGTAGCTACTGATCCTGCCAAGATTGAAGCTATGACTAATTGGCCAGTTCCTAAAACAATCAAACAACTTAGAAGTTTTTTGGGACTCACACGGTATTATAGGAAATTTATAAGGAATTATGGTCCCATCAGTAAGCCATTAACTGACTTTCTGAGAAAAGATTCCTTTCATTGGAACTCCCAAGCTCAACAAGCTTTCCTTGGCCTTAAACTAGCCATGACACAAGCTCCTGTCTTAGTGTTACCTGATTTCACACAAAAATTCACAATTGAAACTGATGCTAGTAAGGATGGTATTGGAGCTGTGTTAATGCAAAACAGGAGAGCTATAGCTTTTTTGAGTAAGAAATTAGGGGTTAAGAACCAAGGGCTGTCCACATATGAAAAGGAACTCTTAGCTCTCATAACTGCTGTTACTAAATGGAGGCATTATTTGCTTGGGAATACATTTTCTATTAAGACTGATCAAATCAGCCTTAAGCACCTTTTAGAGCAAAGAATTCACACAACTCTACAACATAGAGGTCTTACTAAATTGCTAGTGTTAAACTATACAATTGAGTACAAGAAAGGTGTTGACAATGTTGTAGCAGATGCTTTATCAAGGAAAGAACAACATACTGGCTTACCTCTTAATTTTGCAGAATTACATGCTGTCACTGAGTTGATTCCCTCTTAGATAGAAGACATTCAAGCAAGTTATGATGGTGATGAATGGATTGCTCAGCTTTAACAGGCTCCGACTACTGGTGGGGAGGTTGCTTCTGACCTAACAGTCCACCAAGGCATAATAAGAAAAAAAGGGCAAAATATGTGTTGGCAACAAAGCTGGATGGAGACTTATCATTCTCAAGGAATTACATGATTCAGCCCTTGGAAGCCATTCCGGTATTAACTCTACATACCATAGACTCAAGTCTCTGTTCACTTGGCCGCACATGAAAGAAGATTGTATCAAAAACATCACTTCCTGTGACAAATGCCAGATGACTAAACCTGAACACACATTAACTCCTGGTTTGCTACAACCCCTACCTATCCCTTCTGAGGCTCGGGCTAGCATTGGCATGGATTTTATCAGTGGATTGCCAAAATCTCAAGGAAAGGAAGGATGTGATTATGGTGATAGTGGACAGGTTTACCAAGTTTGCTCATTTCCTACCCCTCTCTCATCCCTATACAGTATCTACTATAGCCAAAACATTCTTAGATTGTGTCTACAAACTTCATGGATTACCTACTTCAATAATCACATACAAAGACCCAATTTTTACCAGCAAATTCTGGAAGGAATTGATGAAATTGTTAGGGGTCCAACTCAATATGAGTTCCTCTTACCACCCACAAACTGATGGACAGACAAAAAGGGTAAATCAGTGTTTGAAAAATTACCTGAGGAGTATGATTATGGAGCAGCCAAAGCAATGGGTCAATTATCTCTCCCTGGCACAGTACTGGTACAACACCACTTTCCACAGTGCCCTTAAAACCACACCCTTTCAGGCCCTATATGGATATCCTCCCCCTCTTCTCTTTGTTGGGTGTCCACCTAGAAGCAACATTGAAGCTGTAGATGCCCTGCTTAAAGATAGACACAAAATGGTGAATCAATTAAGAGCTAACTTGTCAAAAGCTCGAGAAAGGATGAAGAAGTATGCTGATCAGAAAAGAGTGGAAAGGTCCTTTTCTGTTGGTGATTGGGTTTATATCAAACTTCAACCATACAAGCAAATATCAGTCTCTGGCAACCGAAATCAGAAGCTCAGTCCTAAATTCTATGGTCCCTTTGAAATTGAGGAAAAGGTTGGAAGTGTTGCTTACAAATTGAATCTTCCAGCTGGATCAACAATTCATCCAGTTCTTCATGTCTCGCAATTAAAGAACCACATTTCTCGAGGTCAGCCTGTTTCTATTAAGCTTCCTTTAGTTACTCCAAATGGGTCTTTGAAGATTTCACACGTAGCAATTCTGGATCGTCGTGCGGTGAAGAGAGGTAATGAGACTGTACCGCAGGCACTGGTCAAGTGGGCACATTTGGCGGAGGAGGACGCTTCCTGGGAGGATTATGCGGTGTTGGCTTAGCAATTTCCCGAATTTACACTTGAGGACAAGCGCCGTTTCATGGAGGGGGGGAATGTCAGGAGTGGAGGAAGGTTGTCCGTTAAGCGGCAGAGGCGGTGGTAACAAGACAAAGATGACTGACAAGGAGGGACCCTTGTGTGCCACCCTTTTCGCCGCCCGAGGAGGCGCCTCTCAAGAAGAGAAGGACGTTTTCGTCGGGAAAAGGACACGGTCACCCCTGTACGTGTGCATTTGCTAGTAGACGTCGCGGGACGTTCACTCTCAGACACTCACGTGCAAAGGTTTCGTTATTTTCAAGTGATTGTGGGGTCTTGGATTCCAATGAGCGCAAGCCCTCATTGTTAATTACCCTGGAGCTATTAACTCCAGGCACCTCTGATTAAGAATAGGAAAATGCTAAAAACTTGTACAATTATTGTACAAAACAAAGAGAAAACAATCAAAAGAAACAATTTTATTTAAATGACATGCATGAATGGATGCACACTTAAAAATGTAAAGATTGTTATTATTTTGTTAGTGAGTGTTAGTGGATGTTAGTGGGTTAAACCTAGGATACTTTTGGTGATCCCGGAGATGCTTATATCTCTTTCTGGTTTATGCTAGCGGGAAAACCTAGGACATTTTTGATGGTCCCGGAGACGCTTATGTCTCTTTTGGGCCTCCTGCAACTTGGTAAGCCGCAATCGTCTGAGTGCAAACTTGATTTCTTAAAACGCTACAAACGATATCCGCGATCGTCAGATCAGAACTGGTAGTCTATCTGCAACCGAGGATCCAATTTACAGCCTCACGCCCAGTCTCTCTGTCAGGGTATGATCAACCGTCAATTGGAGGAAATCTGGAGTCGACTCTGGTGGTCCCGAGAACTTTTTCTCTCGTCAGATCTCCTAACTGAAGTGCAAGATGTCGCCGTTTTGTAGCTTGGTATTGCTTTCATCAGTTGTCTGAACAACGAACTAGTAACCGGTTGGCCTAATTGACGTTCAGGTGCTTAATGATTTCAAACCTGGATTTTCTTGCCCTTTGATTTGAAAAAGATTTTTGATTTCTTATTCTTAAAGTGAGCACAACATTTCATCAAAACATTCTTACTTGGAAAATACTTGAATTTGACTTTTTTATTTATGCACTTTTTAGTCAAAGAAATGATGTTTTTCTCTTTCAAATTTGAACTTGAATTTGTATCTGAAAATTCAAATTTTAAATGAAAAAAAATGTTTTTACATGGAAAAATCAGAAATATTTTTTTATGAATTTTAAAATTTATTTCAGAATTTTTGGAGTTCGGAAACTATTTTTAGAATTATTTTTATTGAAAATCCAGAATAAATCACTTTAACTGGATTTTGGGCCAATTTTGGATTTTGGGCTGAATTCTGGTTTTGGGCCGATTTTGAATTTTGGGCTGAATTTTTGTTTTGGGCCGACTTTGGATTTTGGGCTGAATTCTGGTTTTGGATCGACTTTGAATCTTGGGCTGAATTTGAATTTTGGGTCATCTTTTAATTTTGGGCCAGATTTGGGTTTTGGGCCAACTTTGAATTTTGGGCCGAATTTGGGTTTTGGGCCAAATTTTTATTTTTGGGCCGAATTTGGGTTTTGGACCAACTTTGAATTTTGGGCCAAATTTGGATTTTGGGCCAACTTTTTAGGAACTGAATTGGCCTTTTTTTTTGTTTTCTAAGGTTGCATCAAGATTCGTGATATTCTTAGATCTGCATCAAGATTCGTGCTGCTGGTGATGAACAGGATCTGTGAGATTTGTCATCAAGATTCGTGCTGTCCTTTGGATCTGCATTGAGATTCGTGCTCAGGTTCTGTGGAATTGACATCAAGATTCGTGCTACTGGCAGGAATGAGATCTGTGGGATTGACATCAAGATTCGTGCTGCTCCTGATATGAACTGGGCTCATCTGGGCCGTCGGTGGCCGTGTACGGTGGATCTCGGCGGTGGATGGTCGGATTTTTGATCGGCCAACACCATTGGGATCGTTTCTCCAAGGGGAACACATCTGTGGAGTTGGATTGAGCTGAGGGGGCTCATTTTTAACTCGATCGAGCTCGTTCTTGAAGGGCTGTACCTAATTCTGACTTGGATTTCGATTCCAAAATTCTAACTCAATTCTTGACCAATTTGTGTGAGGTTTGGCTTGTTTGAATCATTTTGGCATGAAGAACATGTATGTACATTTAATTTAAATTAATTTGGACTATACAACTGATGTGGATTTGGTACCAGTTTTCAGTTTTTTGAATATCAGTACATGAATTTGTCACATAGAACTTGTTTAAATCATGCAAGCAATTTATTTACAGTGTGTACAGTATACAAACATCACTTACTTCACAAAATAACTTGAATTTCACATTTGGAATTGAGTTTACCAGTTCTGTCAGAAAATTGTCAGAAAAACTGATTATTTACCAGTTTGATTTAATTGCAAAATTTTGAATGTAACAGTTCAATGTTTTTAAACAGAAATGTTCATTGGGATGTTAGAAACAACTTCTATGTTTATCACATGTTCTAATTTCAAGTTATTCACAGTGTTTTTGAAATTCTTATTCTCAGGGTTAAATCTGCAAACTTTCACAGAACTTGTCAAGGATTTCACATTTTTGTAGGAATTTATTTACAATGAATCAGATCAAGTGTAAAACATGAAAGTTGCTTAAAATCATGTCAGGAATGCATCAAAATTATCAAAAATATGCATTGTGAAGAACAAACTGGACACCATTTTTTATTCAAATTTTACAGAGAAGAGATAGAAACTGGACTGATGCAGTTGTCACTTTGTTATTTTTGTAAGAATTTATTTACAGAGAGTTAGATCAAACTTTATACATGAAGCTTGTTTAGGAAATCATGATTTTTTCATATAAAATATTTAAAATATGTATCCAGAACACGAAATATGCATCAAGATCAGTTCTTTTGAAGTTCAGACTTGCAGTTCAATATTACAGACAGTCAGATTCACTGTTATTGGACTTGAATGACATGTTTTTGATCATGAGAGCTTAACACAACCTTGACAGTGAGTTAGTCATGTTGTTATGAACATTTTGATATATAATTTGTACACTTTTAACTTAGAAAGATCACTGTTTCATTAAGTTTACAATGCAAAGGGCATTTTCTGTCATTCTGTGCAACAGACCTTGTGATTTTCATATGAATTTTTCTACACAGAATTTGACAACAACTTTTACATGACAAATGTTTATAACTTTATCATGGACACATAAAAAATGTGACTTAATTATGTTATGAACATGAATCCACAGAGAGGAGTTGATCTTAGCAAGTTTCTGTTACTCTTCCAGTTTCTTGAGTCTGGAGCAATTTTGGCAGCATTTCCCCTACATTTTGTAGGTGAAATCTGTTCAAAAAGGTTTCCTTGAGTTCATAACTTATCCTGGAGCAATTTTGGCAGCATATCCCCTTATAAAAGGAGGATTTGATGTCAAAATTAGCTCTTAGAATGAGTTATTCACTCAGTTCTTAGGAAACTGGGAGGGCAGCAGTTCTTCACTGAGCTCAACTCCCCCTCTCATGCTTTGCTATGAGAGTCACCCTCTGGACAAGTCCTTAGGGGGTCTATGGAGCATGCTCAACACAGTAATTAAGCTACTCTTGGAGCTAAACTCAACAAGAGGTCATGAGATGCTTGAGCAAGCTCATGTGTGCTGATTTCATTTTGTTTATTAACTTTTAAAGCAACTCACTCTTGGAGCAAGCTCACAAGAGGTCATGAGAGCACAAGGCAACTCATGTTAGCTACATTTGAATTTGATTTATCTTATTTAACAGAAAGAAAGCAAAAGAATTGATGCAAATGCATCTCAGATCCATTAATCTCAGAAAATCAATTTATTTGAAAGAGATCAATGTTCTTATGCAAGAAATTCAAGAATCAAGCAAGTAAACTTCAAATAGATGCAATTTAGCAAACTAAACAGCATAATTAATCAAGAAAATCATAGAATTTTCTCAAAATAATGATTAATTTAGTTTAAATTGTAACAATATAATAAATTGATTAATCAAGTGGTCAAGTGAATCCCTAGGGCCTAATTCTTCAAACTTAAATCATCTTCTTGCTTTTAATTAGTTCTAACTTGGTAATTACTTTTTAATTAGGATTAGCTTACTCAAAATTACTTGTTTCTTTCAATTAGTTTATTAGAATTAAATCTACTAATTATCTGTCCATATTGTTCGACACCCTACACTATACTATAATTGTTGTGCGCTTGCAACATGATTTTAGCATATTTTAGGGCTATTAAAAACTACACAAAAATACACATCACCCCCAACTATTAAATTCATTTAACATCATTTAAATTCATTTAGCATATTTTCATCATTTTAACATTTTTCATTTTAGTTATTTATTTCATTTATCAAGAATATTGAAGAAAATGCAAAAAATATTCACTTAATTCTTTTGTATTCAAGTTAAAAACAAAAGTATGTATAATAGTATTATTTTTAAATAACATTTCGAGGAAAAAATGATGTCTCCAAAGTGTGCTATTTATATTAAATTTTAACAGTAACAAGTTATTCTCATATTTCCAAAAAAAAAAAAATTTAACCGTAAGCTACATAAACATGAATAATAAATTTGACAACTTCATGTCAATCTCGTAATTCCCAAAACAAAATGTGAAATGGTAACTTTAAAAAATACTAGGGTCGGGGCCTCGCGTTGCTTCGGCTTACATTTTTTAACTCATTTTGTTATCAAATATTGTATAATCAAAAATTTTAAAATTCTTTTTGAATGTTTAATTAAGTCCACCATATATAAATAGTAAAATCAACACAAAATGAAGTTGATTCAGCTTTATTTCTTTATATTTTCAAACTTCTTTCAAATAAAGTTGATGTTATAATATAGTGAGGCTATTGCACTTTACAAAGTGCAGTGGCTGGTGCGTCTTGACCTCATATCTCCTAATTTGTGGCTCGAATGACCAATCCAAGTTGCTCACCATAATCTTACTATTGAAACCTAGTTGCATGCCAAAATTTTCTATTTTTAGAGTTTTCTAACTATTTTTTTAGATTTTTAAAGAATGACCCATTTTATATACAAATTTTTGTGCAGTTTCTATACAATACTTCAAATTTTAAAGAAATAGTAAGAGACCTTAAACATTTTCTAAAGAATTCTTGACTGTTAATTGTTAAATGATCATTATTTCCTTCAATTGTCAAAACCATGCAAATTTACTATAAACAATACTTCCATATAATAGTTTTTTACTTATATTAAATTAATAATGAAAAATTAGAGAAATAATAAGCTACCGTAAACCCTTTGAGATCGTAGTCACGGCCAAATTATTTACTCACTCCATCACAAATTTTTTTTCAGAAACCTCTGTTAGACTGTGCATACAACTCAATGTGATGATGTTTTTCACTAAATTTAGTTTTAGCTTTGATTTTAAGTTATTGTTTACTTCATTTCAGTTTATTATGCATTTTACCAGACTTGTACCTTGTTTTCGACCTAAAATCCCGAGTTTAATTGCATTTTAGTGTTAGAATTCTTAGATTCCAGTTACTTGTTCAATTCTGTCCATGTTTCAGGTAAATTGAGCTTTTGGAGCCACTTGGACGTGATTTGAAGCCCTGGAGAGCAAGTTTGCACTGGAACTCACTTCCTGCGGGCCGCAAGACCTACTTCTTGCGGGCCGCAAGACCCGCGGCAGCGCTGCTTCTGTTTCTGCCACCTTTTTGGCTATTTAAACCATCCTTTTGGACGGTTTTGGTATCTTACTTTCTGTCTCTTTCACCCTAGCTGCCAGGAGAGCCTAGGAAGGCGTTTTTTAGTCGATCTTCACCATCTTTCGAGGAGATTTTGAGAGGACTCCTTGGAGACGTTGAAGATTGAAGCCACGCTAGTTCTTCTTCGGTTCTTTAGTATCATGAACTTCTTCTTTGTTTTGCTTTATTTGTTTTCCCTTGCCATGAGCGAGTAGATCTTTTGTTCTTAGGGTAGATGATGAAGTTTGTGTCGATGGATTGACTTTTTGTTGTGAGACTTATGTTGTTTTCATGTTACTTGTGATTTTCATGATTATGTGTGCTTGACTTGACTTGTTATTTGGTAGACCTGTAGATTGCGAGCAAAATCTAGTTGGTTAATAGAGTATCATGCTTGTTGTGTGATAAACCTATAGATTAGGCACAAAGTCTAGTTGGTCAATAGAGTACCATGCTTGCAAGAATTGTTATTTATACTATTTGAATTGTGATATCCTAAAACGTATAGGCTTTTAAATTTGTTACTCGAAGCAAAACACTCGATCGCAAGAGTACGATCTCGTGTAGTACAATCGAGGTCGAACCACAAGGACGGGAATCAATTCTAAACCAGACTTCAATCGCAATTCAAATCCTAAATAAAGTGGGGGTTTTTGAAAGATTGGTATAAATAGTAACAGATGCAAACAGTAAACAACAAGTAAATACTGGAAAACAACTAATTAAAAAGGCGTCCTCAGGGTTTTCTGAATCTGTTTGGTCTCTGGATTAGCTTCTTGCGGCCCGCAGGAAGGTCTCTTGCGGGTCGCAGGGATTGGTTAGAGATTCCAAAACTACCTGTTACCCACAGAATAACTCCTATGAATCACAAACAGTTTTGTAATCTCTGTCTTACACTTTCTGCAGATTCTTGCGGCCCGCAGGATATCTCTTGCGGTCCGCAGGAAATCTGACAGAGAGCAGTTCAGTTCTGGTTCAATGTTCGACTCACGTTATCAATTCTGAATCAAACCAGCAACAGTACAAGTCCTCAACTTTCGTATTTTGGTTCTTCTAACAATACCGGTTCGACAGAAATTCGTGGATCTATTTCTAAATCTACGTTCAAGTTACTTTTATATCTAGGATTCGGTTCCACTTTCGTAAGAACCGCAATTTTACCGTTCGGTTACTCTTGGACAAGAAGTTATCAATCAAAACAGTGTAAATAACAATTCTTGCAAATATGATACTCTATTGACCAACTAAACCTTGTGCCTAATCTACAGGTTTACCATACAACAAGCATGATATTCTATTAACCAACTAGATTTTGCTCGCAATCTACAGGTCTATCACATCAACAAGTCAAGTCAAACACACATAAACATGAAAATCACAAGTAACATGAAAATAACGTAAGTCTCACAATAAGAAGTCAATCCATTAACACAAACTTCATCATCTACCCTAAGAACTAAAAGACTACTCGCTCATGGCGAGGGAAAACAAAGAAAACAAAACAAAGAAGAAGTTCATGATACTAAAGAACCGAAGAAGAACTCGCGTGGCTTCAATCTTCAACGTCTCCTCGAAGTCCTCTCGAAATCTCCTCGAAAGATGGTGAAGATTGACTCCCAAACACGCTCTCTTCTGGTCCCTGGCGGCTAGGGTGAAAGAGACAGAAAGTAAGATGCCAAAACCGTCCAAAAGGATGGTTTAAATAGCCAAAAAGGCGGCAGAACAGAAACAGCGCTGCCGCGGGTCTTGCGGCCCGCAAGAAGTAGGTCTTGCGGCCCGCAGGAAGTGAGTTCCAGTGCAGACTTGCTCTCCAGGACTTCAAATCGCGTCCAAGTGGCTCCAAAAGCCCAATTTACCTGAAACATGGACATAATTGAACAAGTAACTGGAATCTAAGAATTCTAACACTAAAATGCAGTTAAACTCGGGATTTTAAGTCGAAAACAAGGTACAAGTATGGTAAAATGCATATATGAATGCGGTGCATTAGATTGATAACTTGTTGTCCAAGAGTAACCGAACGCTAAAATTGCGGTTCTTACAAGAGTGGAACCGAATCATAGATATAAAAGTAACTTGAACGTAGATTTAGAAATAGATCCACGAATTTCTGTTGAACCGGTATTGTTAGAAGAACCAAAATACGAAAGTTGAGGACTTGTACTATTGTTGGTTTGATTCAGAATTGATAACGTGAGTCGAACATTGAACCAGAACCTGAACTGCTCTCTGTCAGATTTCCTGCGGACCGCAAGAGATATCCTGCGGGCTGCAAGGATCTGCAGAAAGTGTAAGACAGAGATTACAAAACTGTTTGTAATTCACGGGAGTTATTCTGTGGGTAACAGGTAGTTTTGGAATCTCTAACCAACCCCTGCGACCCGCAAGAGACCTTCCTGTGGGCCGCAAGAAATTAATCCAGAGACCAAACAGATTCAGAAAACCCTGAGGACGCCTTTTTAATTAGTAGTTTTCCAATATTTACTTATTGTTTACTGTTTACATCTGCTACTGTTTAAACCAACCTTTCAAAAACCCCCACTTTATTTAGGATTTGAATTGCGATTGAAGTCTGGTTTAGAATTAATTCCCGTCCTTGTGGTTCGACCTCGATTGTACTACACGAGATCGTACGCTTGCGATCGAGTGTTCTACTTCGAGTAACAAATTTAAAAGCCTATATCTTTTAGGACATCAAGCTTTTTGGTGACGTTGGGGGGGACGGCGACATTAGTTCTAAACCTTACTTTATTTTCTTTTCGAATTCTGATTTTTCTTTTTCTTTTCTCTCTTTTTCTGTTTCAGGTGACAGGCACTGGCACAATACCCTCCCTTTGGTGACTACTTTCTCAGAAGCGGATGCAGGAGCCCGAAATTCCATCCGCTGCCAGCGAGGGTCAGCCCAGACTAATCTGACTCAGAAACCACATCGTCATCTGACATGGGTGACAACGTCTTGGAGCGGGAGCAGCTCAGGCTGCAAGCCGTAGAAGCAGAAATGTAGAGGCAAGCTGCTGAAGCAGCTCGGCGAGAGCTTGAAGAGGAAGTCCGCCAACTCCGGCGAGAGGCAGAAGCCGAGCGGCAGCGAAGACAAGCAGAGCCGCAAACACTCCGAGACTACCACAGTCCCAGAGTCGACGACTCAGAAGGTCCCATCGTTCTGCCGGAGTTGCAAGGAGACCCTCCCAACTTCGGTTCGGGTGCAGTTACACTCGTCCAGCAGAACTGCTTCCATGGGCTGGAGTCCGAGAATCCTCATGACCATCTGAACAGCTTCTACCAAGCCTGCCGGACCGTTAAGCACCTCGCTACGATGCCAGACTACGTCAAGCTAGCCTTGTTCCCTTTCTCTCTTTAGGACAAAGCGAAATTCTGGTTCAACTCTCTCCCTAAAGGCTCAATTGGTACCTAGGCCGAAATGTCTGCTCAATTTTTACAGAAATTTTACCCTGTTAGGAGAACCGCCAAAGTTCGGGCTGAAATTTCCTCATTTAAACAAGGGTATGATGAGTCTCTAAGCGAGGCATGGGATAGGTTTAACCGGTTATGTCTGTCTTGCCCTCACCATAATTTCTCTGATTGGATGCTTGTTGATGCTATTTATGAGGGACTGACTGCGCAGAGTCGCGCTTTAGTGGATTATAGTGCAGGTGGATCGATAGCAGATTTGCGACTGCGTGCAATCTTGGAGCTTATTGAGAAGGCGGCCCACCAGCAGCAGTGGTCCAACCGGGAGTCCAGCAGGGAGTCCAGCAGAGGATCGAAAGGGCGGTACGAGGTGGATCAACTTGCCCTCATACAAGCCAAGCTAGAAGCCCTGCAGCTTCAGATGGACAAGCAGACAGACCAGCAGAAGGCGTCTGCCAAGGCGGTACAGGTTGAACCTTGCACGTTTTGCGGGGAGGACTCTCATGATTATGACCACTGCCCGCTGCGTCAACCTGAAGAGGAGGAAGAGCACGTACACTCTCTCAACAACGAGCCCTCCTTTTTCCCGAGACCTCCATTCTCGAGATCATACTCCAATGACCCAGCAGACCGCCAAAGCTGGAGAGAGAAACCAGAACGTCCCAGCTTCGGTACCAACAATTACAACCCTCCTCAAAAATTCCAAAGCCAAGGGCCAGGAAGTGGAAACCGAAACTTCTACAACAATGCTCACTTCCAAAACCAGAACAGAAACGCTCAACCGAACAATACCTACCGCCAACCGTATGTGCCTCCCCACCAAGTACCCAAGCCTGCCGAACCTGCTGTGCCCGCCGTGGTCGACAACTTCATGCAAGAGCAGGGTAAGATGAACCAGATGATATTCGAGCAGATGCAGGCTCTTAATGAGAAACTAGCAAGGATGTCGGGAGGAGGTGTAGGCGTAGCGTCGAGTCCCGGGACCACAGCCTCACTTCCAAGTCAGCCAGTGAACCCTAATGGCGAAGTGAAGGCCATTCACACACTTAGGAGTGGCACGCAGTACGCTGAATCCCAGCTAGAACCAGCGAAAACCCATCCTGTTGCCGATTTCTGCGGCCCGCAGGACCCCTCTTGCATCCCGCAGGATTTCCCCAGTAGCCAGCGAATTTTTCAGCAGGCGCAAACAGACCCTCTGCCACCTAATCCCGACCTCGCAGTCTCCTCTCAAGGACTGCAGAAGGTGGTAACTGAGGGGCAAGCGAATCAGAACTCCATGCCTGCCGAGTCAGTCTTGCCAGCGAAGGACAAAGTTAAAGCGACAACGGCCCCGCCGCCATACCAACCACAGGTTCCATTCCCACAAAGGCTCGCTAAGAACCGTTTAGATGAGCAATTCTCTAAATTTATGGAGGTCCTCAAGCAGCTGACAATCTCCATCCCCTTCACCGATGCGCTCGCACAAATGCCGTCTTACGCAAAATTCTTGAAGGACATCTTGTCCAACAAGCGGAGCTTAAAAGACTGTAGGAGCGTGCAACTCAACCATGAATGCAGCGCGGTGGTGAGTCGGGAGCTTCCACCGAAGCTTGGAGATCCGGGAAAGTTCACCATCCCTTGCACCATCGGGAAGGCAACCATCAAAAGGGCGTTATGCGACTTGGGCGCCAGTGTGAGCCTCATGCCTCACACTGTTTTTCAAAGGATCGCGGTAGGTGAGCTCAGACCCACCCGCATGACCCTGCAGCTAGCAGACGCCTCCACTCGCTTACCGCTGGGGATAGTTGAGGATGTACTGGTACAGGTAGGCAAGTTCTTTGTGCCTGGTGATTTTGTAGTGATGGATATGGAGGAGGATAAGGATGTACCGATCATCCTTGGTCGACTTTTTCTGTGGACAACCAGGACTGTTTTATCGATACGTACGAGGGTACCCTAACCATGAACATTGGCGGCGAGAAGGTACAATTCCAGGTTGCACAAGCAATGAAATATCCCGATTTTTCGGAGGACAGCAACCGGTTGGATATCATTGATGAGCTCGTTTGGGAGGCGCAGGAGGATCAGCTGGAAGAGCATCAGATCGCACTCGGGTATCATCTTGACTTTCTTTCCTCCTTGCAAAATGAATTAGGTTCTTTTGATGAGGTGTCTGAGGAGGATGAAGGTCCGCTTGGGGGTACTGCCTGCAGTCTGCAGGGCATGCCCCGTGATCCTGCAGATGATGAGGAACCGCTACTCACCAGGGTCAAACTAGTTCTCTCGCTCTCCCAGTCTGCAGGTGACAGTTCTTGCGGCCCGCAAGACTACTCTTGCGGCCCGCAGGAAGACGGACCAGAGGCGAAAATCGACAAGTCACCGCCATTAGACACGCCAAGTAAGGTAGACCTGAAACCATTGCCCGACAGCCTCAGGTATGAGTTTCTTGACTCTGACAAAACTTTTCCAGTTATTGTTGGCGCTCAATTGAGTTTTGTTGAAACTTTGAAGCTTTTGGAAAAGTTGCGCATTCACAGGGGTGCCTTAGGGTATTCGATTAAAGACATCAAGGGACTCAGTCCTGCCATATGTGCCCATCAGATACATCTCGAGGAAGACCACAAACCTTTCGTGCAGCATCAAAGGAGGCTTAACCCCGTGCTTCAAGAGGTAGTAAAAAAGGAGATTCTTAAATTACTTGATGCTAACATCATTTTTCCTATTTCAGATAGCAAGTGGGTGAGCCCAGTGCACGTAGTCCCGAAAAAGGGAGGGCACACCATTGTCATCAACGATAGAGGTGATGCACCGCATTCATATATGCATTTTACCAGACTTGTACCTTGTTTTCGACCTAAAATCCCGAGTTTAATTGCATTTTAGTGTTAGAATTCTTAGATTCCAGTTACTTGTTCAATTCTGTCCATGTTTCAGGTAAATTGGGCTTTTGGAGCCACTTGGACGCGATTTGAAGCCTTGGAGAGCAAGTCTGCACTGGAACTCACTTCCTGCGGGCCGCAAGACTAACTTCTTGCGGGCCGCAAGACCCGCGGCAGCGCTGCTTCTGTTTCTGCCGCCTTTTTGGCTATTTAAACCATCCTTTTGGACGGTTTTGGCATCTTACTTTCTGTCTCTTCCGCCCTAGCCGCCAGGGACCAGAGGAAGGCGTTTTTGGAGTCGATCTTCACCATCTTTCGAGGAGATTTCGAGAGGACTTCTTGGAGACGCTGAAGATTGAAGCCACGCTAGTTCTTCTTCGGTTCTTTAGTATCATGAACTTCTTCTTTGTTTTGCTTTCTTTGTTTTCCCTCGCCATGAGCGAGTAGTCTTTTAGTTCTTAGGGTAGATGATGAAGTTTGTGTTAATGGATTGACTTCTTATTGTGAGACTTACGTTATTTTCATGTTACTTGTGATTTTCATGATTAAGTGTGTTTGACTTGACTTGTTGATGTGATAGACCTGTAGATTGCGAGCAAAATCTAGTTGGTTAATAGAATATCATGCTTGTTGTATGGTAAACCTGTAGATTAGGCACAAGGTTTAGTTGGTCAATAGAGTATCATATTTGCAAGAATTGTTATTTACACTGTTTGGATTGATAACTTGTTGTCCAAGAGTAACCGAACGGTAAAATTGCGGTTCTTACGAAAGTGGAACCGAATCCTAGATATAAAAGTAACTTGAACGTAGATTTAGAAATAGATCCACGAATTTCTGTTGAACCGGTATTGTTAGAAGAACCAAAATACGAAAGTTGAGGACTTGTACTGTCGCTGGTTTGATTCAGAATTGATAACGTGAGTCGAACATTGAACCAGAACCAGAACTGCTCTCTGTCAGATTTCCTGCGGACCGCAAGAGACATCCTGCAGCCCGCAAGGATCTGCAGAAAGTGTAAGACAGAGATTACAAAACTGTTCGTAATTCATAGGAGTTATTCTGTGGGTAACAGGTAGTTTTGGAATCTCTAACCAACCCCTGCGACCCGCAAGAAACCTTCCTGCGGGCCGCAAGAAGTTAATCCAGAGACCAAACAGATTCAGAAAACCCTGAGGACGCCTTTTTAATTAGCTGTTTTCCAGTATTTACTTGTTGTTTACTGTTTGCATCTGCTACTGTTTAAACCAACCTTTCAAAAACCCCCACTTTATTTAGGATTTGAATTGCGATTGAAGTCTGGTTTAGAATTAATTCCCGTCCTTGTGGTTCGACCTCGATTGTACTACACGAGATCGTACGCTTGCGATCGAGTGTTCTGCTTCGAGTAACAAATTTAAAAGCCTATATCTTTTAGGACATCAAGCTTTTTGGCGCCGTTGCCGGGGACGGCGACATTAGTTCTAAACCTTACTTTATTTTCTTTTCAAATTCTGATTTTTCTTTTTCTTTTCTCTCTTTTTCTGTTTCAGGTGATAGGCACTGGCACAATACCCTCCCTTTGGTGACTATTTTCTCAGAAGCGGACGCAGGAGCCCGAAATTCCATCCGCTGCCAGCGAGGGTCAGCCCAGACTCATCTGACTCAGAAACCACATCGTCATCTGACATGGGTGACAACGTCTTGGAGCGGGAGCAGCTCAGGCTGCAAGCCGCAGAAGCAGAAATGCAGAGGCAAGCTGCTGAAGCAGCTCGGCGAGAGCTTGAAGAGGAAGTCCGCCAACTCCGGCGAGAGGCAGAAGCCGAGCGGCAGCGAAGACAAGCAGAGCCGCAGACACTCCGAGACTACCACAGTCCCAGAGTCGACGACTCAGAAGGTCCCATCGTTCTGCCGGAGTTGCAAGGAGACCCTCCCAACTTCGGTTCGGGTGCAGTTACACTCGTCCAGCAGAACTGCTTCCACGGGCTGGAGTCCGAGAATCCTCATGACCATCTGAACAGCTTCTACCAAGCCTGCCGGACCGTTAAGCACCTCGCTACGATGCCAGACTACGTCAAGCTAGCCTTGTTCCCTTTCTCTCTTCAGGACAAAGCGAAATTCTGGTTCAACTCTCTCCCTAAAGGCTCAATTGGTACCTGGGCCGAAATGTCTGCTCAATTTTTACAGAAATTTTACCCTGTTAGGAGAACTGCCAAGGTTCGGGCTGAAATTTCCTCATTTAAACAAGGGTATGATGAGTCTCTAAGCGAGGCATGGGATAGGTTTAACCGGTTATGTCTGTCCTGCCCTCACCATAATTTCTCTGATTGGATGCTTGTTGATGCTATTTATGAGGGACTGACTGCGCAGAGTCGCGCTTTAGTTGATTATAGTGCAGGTGGATCGATAGCAGATTTGCGACCGCGTGCAATCCTGGAGCTTATTGAGAAGGCGGCCCACCAGCAGCAGTGGTCCAACCGGGAGTCCAGCAGGGAGACCAGCAGAGGATCGAAAGGGCGGTACGAGGTGGATCAACTTGCCCTCATACAAGCCAAGCTAGAAGCCCTGCAGCTTCGGATGGACAAGCAGACAGACCAGCAGAAGGCGTCTGCCAAGGCGGTACAGGTTGAACCTTGCACGCTTTGCGGGGAGGACTCTCATGATTATGACCACTGCCCGCTGCGTCAACCTGAGGGGGAGGAAGAGCACGTGCATTCTCTCAACAACGAGCCCTCCTTCTTCCCCAGACCTCCGTTCTCGCGATCATACTCCAATGACCCAGCAGACCGCCAAAGCTGGAGAGAGAAACCAGACCGTCCCAGCTTCGGTACCAACAATTACAACCCTCCTCAGAAATTCCAAAGCCAAGGGCAAGGAAGTGGAAACCGAAACTTCTACAACAATGCTCACTTCCAAAACCAGAACAGAAACGCTCAGCCGAACAATACCTACCGTCAACCGTATGTGCCTCCCCACCAAGTGCCCAAGCCTGCCGAACCTGCTGTGCCCGCCGTGGTCGACAACTTCATGCAAGAGCAGGGTAAGATGAACCAGATGATATTCGAGCAGATGCAGGCTCTTAATGAGAAACTAGCAAGGATGTCGGGAGGAGGTGTAGGCGTAGCGTCGAGTCCCGGGACCACAGCCTCACTGCCAAGTCAGCCAGTGAACCCTAATGGCGAAGTGAAGGCCATTCACACACTTAGGAGTGGCACGTAGTACGCTGATCTGCCCATGCCGGAAGAGGAGGACCAGGCTGTTACAAAACCAGCAGCCGCTAAATCCCAGCCAGAACCAGCGAAAACCCATCCTGTCGCCGATTTCTGCGGCCCGCAGGACCCCTCTTGCGGCCCGCAGGATTTCCCCAGTGGCCAGCCAATTCTTCAGCAGGCGCAAACAGATCCTCTGCCGCCTAATCCCGACCTCTCAGTTTCCTCTCAAGGACTGCAGAAGGTGGTAACTGAGGGGCAAGCGAATCAGAACTCTATGCCTGCCGAGTCAGTCTTGCCAGCGAAGGACAAGGGTAAAGCGACAACGGCCCCGCCGCCATACCAACCGCAGGTTCCATTCCCACAAAGGCTCGCTAAGAACCGTTTAGATGAGCAATTCTCTAAATTTATGGAGGTCCTCAAGCAACTGACTATCTCCATACCCTTCACCGATGCGCTCGCACAAATGCCGTCTTACGCAAAATTCTTGAAGGACATCTTGTCCAACAAGCGGAGCTTAAAAGACTGTAGGAGCGTGCAACTCAATCATGAATGCAGCGCGGTGGTGAGTCGGGAGCTTCCACCCAAGCTTGGAGATCCTGGAAAGTTCACCATCCCTTGCACCATCGGGAAGGCAACCATCAGAAGGGCGTTATGCGACTTGGGCGCCAGTGTGAGCCTCATGCCTCACACTGTTTTTCAGAGGATCGGGGTAGGTGAGCTCAGACCTACCCGCATGACCCTGCAGTTAGCAGACGCCTCCACTCGCTTACCGCTGGGGATAGTTGAGGATGTACCGGTACAGGTAGGCAAGTTCTTTGTGCCTGGTGATTTTGTAGTGATGGATATGGAGGAGGATAAGGATGTACCGATCATCCTTGGTCGACCTTTTCTGCGGACAGCCAGGACTGTTTTCGATACGTACGAGGGTACCCTCACCATGAACATTGGCGGCGAGAAGGTACAATTCCAGGTTGCACAAGCAATGAAATATCCCGATTTTTCGGAGGACTGCAACCGGTTGGATATCATTGATGAGCTCGTTTGGGAGGCGCAGGAGGATCAGCTGGAAGAGCATCAGATCGCACTCGGGTATCATCTTGACTTTCTTTCCTCCTTGCAAAATGAATTAGGTTCTTTTGATGAGGTGTCTGAGGAGGATGAAGGTCTGCTTGGAGGTATTGCCTGCAGCCTGCAGGGCATGCCCCGCGATCCCATAGATGATGAGGAACCGCTACTCTCCAGGGTCAAACCAGTTCTCTCGCTCTACCAGTCTGCTGGTGACAGTTCTTGCGGCCCGCAAGACCATTCTTGCGGCCCGCAGGACGACGGACCAGAGGCGAAAATCGACAAGTCACCGCCATTAGACGCGCCAAATATGGTAGACCTGAAACCATTGCCCGACAGCCTCAGGTATGAGTTTCTTGACTCCGACAAAACTTTTCCAGTTATTGTTGGCGCTCAATTGAGTTTTGATGAAACTTCGAAGCTTTTGGAAAAGTTGCGCATTCACAGGGGTGCCTTAGGATATTCGATTAAAGACATTAAGGGACTCAGTCCTGCCATATGTGCCCATCAGATACATCTCGAGGAAGACCACAAACCTTCCGTGCAGCATCAAAGGAGGCTTAACCCCGTGCTTCAAGAGGTAGTGAAAAAGGAGATTCTTAAATTACTTGATGCTAACATCATTTTTCCTATTTCAGATAGCAAGTGGGTGAGCCCAGTGCACGTGGTCCCGAAAAAGGGAGGGCACACCGTTGTCATCAACGACAGAGGCGAGAAGGTCCAGATGCGGCCCACCACTGGATGGAGGATGTGCATTGATTACCGCAAGCTGAATGCTGCGACCCGCAAGGATCACTTCCCGCTGCCTTTCGTGGACCAGATGTTGGAGCGCCTCGCCAAACATTCCCACTTCTGCTACCTTGACGGGTACTCAGGCTTCTTTCAGGTACCCATCCTCCCTCAGGATATGGAAAAGACGACATTCACTTGTCCTTATGGTACCTTCGCCTACCGAAGAATGCCGTTCGGTTTGTGCAATGCGCCTGCTACATTCCAGAGGGCGATGATGGCCATTTTCTCTCCTTACATTGAGAAAGAAGTCGAGATTTTTATGGATGATTTTTCTGTTGTTGGAACTTCTTTCGATGATTGTTTGGCAAATTTGTGTAAGATCCTACAGAGGTGCGAGGAAACCAATCTGGTCCTCAATTGGGAGAAGTGCCATTTCATGGTACAAGAGGGCATTGTGCTCGGTCACAGAGTCACGAGCAAGGGCATCGAGGTGGACAAAGCAAAGATTGAGGTGATCGAACAGATGTGCACGCCCACCACAGTCAAAGACGTGCGCAGCTTTCTCGGACACTGCGGATTCTACCGTCGATTCATCAAGGACTTCGCTCAGATCACCAAACCCCTGACCAACCTGCTGGTAAAAGACTCTGATTTTGTTTTTACTGACGAGTGTGTTCAGTCTTTTCACAGGTTAAAGGAAGCCCTCATCTCCGCCCCGATCTTGCAGCCTCCAGACTGGTCTCAATCTTTTGAGATCATGTGCGACGCCAGTGACTATGCCGTAGGCGCGGTTTTGGGGCAACGCAAGGACAACAAACCCGTAGCCATCTGCTACGCCAGCAAGGTCCTCGACTCCGCGCAGGTTAATTACACCACAACTGAGAAAGAGCTGCTAGCCGTGGTGTTTGCGCTGGAGAAGTTTCGCTCTTACCTGGTCGGCTCTCAGATAATCGTCTACACCGACCATGCAGCGCTCAGGTATCTTCTTTCCAAAAAGGATGCGAAACCACGTCTTATTCGTTGGATTCTTCTTCTGCAGGAATTTGACATTGAGATTCGGGACAAGAAAGGATCAGAAAACTCAGTCGCAGATCACTTGTCCCGCTTGCATTGGGAAGGGGAGGAGCAGAGCAACATTCCGATTGACGACTCAATTCCAGGGGAACAGCTCTACGTCCTGGGAACAAGCACAAACAGCCACCCACAGCCCATATCCGAGCAAATCAACAATCTGCCGAAATCCTGCGGGACGCAGGGCCGTTTCTTGCGGGACGCAGGAGGCACTCAGCAGTTTCCATGGTACGCAAACTTCGCCAACTTCCTCGTAGCAGGCCTCTTGCCTGCTGAGATGACATCTCAGCAGAGGAAGAAGTTCAGGGCTGACGTCAAGTTCTACCTTTGGGAGGAGCCTTTTCTCTTCAAGGTAGGTATTGATGGTATCTATCGTCGATGCGTGCCGCAGGAGGAGGTACACTCTATACTCTCTCATTGTCATTCTTCTGCTTATGGAGGCCACGCCTCCTCATCTAAAACTGCTGCCAAGGTTTTGCAAGCAGGTTTCTTTTGGCCAACGATCTTCAAGGATGCACATGCCCTTGTGCAATCATGTGACCAGTGCCAGCGGACGGGTAACATCTCAAGGCGTAGCGAGATGCCACAGCAGCCCATCTTGGAGGTCGAGATTTTTGACGTGTGGGGCATCGACTTCATGGGGCCATTCCCTTCCTCAAAGGGATTTGAGTACATTCTCGTGGCAGTGGACTATGTGTCTAAATGGGTGGAGGCGCTCGCTTGTGCAAAGGCGGATGCGAATTCAGTTAAGCGCCTCTTCAATGATGTGATCTTCCCTCGTTTTGGAGTGCCTCGTGCCGTGATCAGTGACGGCGGCAAGCACTTCATCAACCGTCAGTTTGAGCAGCTTTTGAGCAGACACGGGGTGACTCACAAGGTCTCCACCTCCTACCATCCTCAGACTAACGGGCAAGTAGAAGTCTCTAACCGGGAAATAAAAATCATTCTTGAGAAAACCGTGGCGAGATCACGAAAAGACTGGGCTTTCAAGCTCAACGACGCACTTTGGGCGTACCGCACGGCTTTCAAGACCCCGATCGGCATGAGCCCATTCAAGCTGGTTTATGGCAAACCTTGCCATTTGCCGGTCGAGATCGAGCATAAAGCGTTTTGGGCCACGCGCACCATCAACATGGACCTGCAAGCAGCAGGCGAGAAGCGCATCCTTGACTTGCATGAGTTGGAGGAAACAAGGCTTCACGCCTACGATAATGCCCGGATGTACAAAGAGCGCACTAAAAGAGTGCATGACAACCGCATCACGCGTCGCGACTTCAAGGAAGGGGACCTCGTCCTTCTCTTTAACTCGCGCTTGAGACTCTTTCCGGGTAAGCTCAAATCCAGATGGTCGGGACCTTTTATCATCAAGAAGGTTTACCCATTCGGCGCAGTAGACATTGCTGGCAAGGATGGCGTAGCATTTAAGGTGAATGGTCAACGCCTCAAAGTGTACGTAGCCGATCAGCAGAAGGAGGAACGCCTTTCCCTGCACCTGTCCGACCCCCCACCAGCAGATACGTAGATGCATTATGGTCAAGCTCGGGACCTAAAACAAGCGCTCCTTGGGAGGCAACCCAAGACTTTTGGTTTTCTTTTCTTCTTTTTTCCTTTTTCCTTATTTTAGTTCTTTCACATTGTTTTGCATTTTTTATTTTTTATTTTATTTTTTTATTTTTCATATTGCATAAGGTGTTCTTAGTTGTGTATGTGCAGCGTCGCAGAGCATTTCAAGATGAAACGACAGTAATTGGGGTTCAAATCTAAGGCGAAATAATCTTCAGAAAAAATCTTGCGGCCGCAGGAATTACGCCTTGCGCCCGCAAGAGTTTCCAGTTCGGCACGGACTCCAATGTAAACTGGTGGTTTGGAATTAAGATAAGTGGGGCCGGTTTTATTTTTCTTTTATTTCTTTCCTTCTTCTCTTTTCTTTCCTCTCTTTTCTTCCCTTTCTTTCTTTCCTTCCTTCTTTCTCCTTTTCTTCCCTTTCCTCCTTCTTTCTTCTTCCTTTTCTTTTTCCTCTCCCTGCCGCCCCCTTCCAGCCAACCACGCCGGACCTCCAGCGCGCGCCACCCGTCGGACCACCAGCGCGCCGGCCGCCTGCCAGCGCACCAACCACCGGCCTGCCGGCGCACCACCGCGCGAGCGCCATCTCTGCCGGTGCAGCCAGCCGACCCCCCGCGCCAGAACCTCGCCGGAACCCTCCTCCGTCGAGCCCCCCTTCCTCTCCCGCGCCGGAGCAGCCGCCGCGCCAGCAGCCGTGTCGGCCAGCCCTCCGCCGCGCCCGCAACCAGGCCTGCCAGCCCTCCGCCGCGCCAGAAGCCAGAACCCCGCCGCGCCAGAAGCCGGGCCTGCCAGACCTCCGCCGCGCCAGCAGTCGTGCCTGCCAGCCCTCCGCCGCGCCAGAAGTCGGGCTTGCCAGAGCCACCGCCGCGCCAGCAGCCGGGCCTGCCAGCCCCTCCGCCGCGCCACCTCGCCGGGCCAACCGAACGTCGGCCTTGCTACGCGCCACGTCAAACGCCGCCGACACCTCTGCTCGCACCAAACCAAGTCCCACTGCGCAGATCTGATCAAAAACAGGACAAAACCTCCAGGTTTGGACTTCCCGCGCTATTCAAATTTAAATCTGACAGTTGGTGGAATTTCAAACCGGACTTGGACTCGCGCCACGTCGCAACTCCTGTGACTTATATTCTGCCGACCCTCGCGCCCGCAAGAATTGCCCCTTGCGCCCGCAAGGATTGACCCCTGCGCCGGCAGAACCTCTCTCTCTGCCAGAAACTTCTCCATGTCGCCCGCAAAACGGGCTGTCGGGAAACCAGAGGCATCTCGTCGCGCAGCAGGCCCGGCACCATCCGCGGAGGACCTGCGGATTGCACGTAAACGCGAGCTCCTCGACGGTAAAACTGTTATCTCTACATCTATTGTCGATTTTGAGTTTCTTGAGGAGATCGGTATTCTTGACGATTTCACTCGTCTCACTGAGCGGGTGGGATTCTCCCGTGCCTTTTGGGAGATTCCGTCTCAGTACCCCGCCTATCTCGAGCCGACATTGGATTTTCTAGCTTCGCTAGACCTCGAGGAGCACCCTGACGAGTCATACTCCATCTCTTTTCGCCTCCGGGGCATTACTTACCGCATGACCCTGGCCGACCTTGCCCATCTGTTTCATCTTAGACCTCACCAGACCGACTACTTGGGATACATCCCGGCGGATCAGGTTGATGATGAGCACCCCGTCTCTCAGTCCCGTCTCCGTGCCGCATTCTGGTACCGTATCAGTGGCCAGGAGCTTCCTCTGACAGGCCCGGACCCCCGGGTCAATGCCATCACACATCCCGCCCTCCGCTTCATATGCCGAGCTCTTGCTTCCTCGCTTTGTGCCCGCGGAGAGTCCTCGCTCCGACCTCGCCACGAGGAGCTCCAGCTCCTCGCTACCATGCTCCGACCGGATACCCATTTGCAGCGACCCCATCTGATTCTGACCATGGTCCGGTACTGGCTTTCCATCATTAGCGCGAAGAAGTCGACAGGTGTTGTAGCCATGGGGTCCTATGTTACCCGTATCGCTTCTCATCTCGGGGTAGATATCACCATGACCGGTGGCGAGGTTAGTTACCACCACAAGTGCACCACGGTAAAGACTCTTGATCGGGAGCAGTTTCGGACGTGGGGCTGGATTTACTATGCTGAGGAGACCGCGGCTGAGCCCGCTACCTGGAGGTGGACTTCTCGCGATGGTGAGTTTACCCTGCCCTTGCAGTACCCGCCGATCGATTTCGACCTGGAGTATACATGGCGTTTGCAGGATCCACCAGCACAGCCACACCAGCACAGTCCCGATGCACCGACAGACGACATCCATATGGAGGACGCAGCAGATGAGCCTGCAGCCGCAGGGTCAGCAGGCTGGGATGGCTGGTCAGCAGGAGCCGGTGACTGGTCAGCAGGAGCCGGTGACTGGTCAGCAGGAGCCGGTGACTGGTCAGCAGGAGCCGGTGACTGGTCAGCAGGAGCAGCAGGGCAGTCAACAGGATCCACCGGATGGGACAGCTGGCCAGCGGGACATGGAGACACATCAGCAGGAGGTGGTGACACATCGGCAGGAGGAGCCGGACAGCCCGCTGGATCATCTTCGTACCCGCAGTTTCCACAGTATATGCTTGATCAGTGGACGCAGATGTGCACCCGAGTGCAGGAGGTGCATGCGATGCATTCTGACACCCTGACATTGCTTCGCCACATGCAGTTGGTCCAGACTGGACAATCTCGGCGTCTCGAGGATTTACAGATGGGCCGCGCTCGCGACAACACTTGGATCTCAGAGATTTATGAGCGGCGGGATCGCATCATGCTGGAGCAGCGACGATTCCGCCAGCGGCAGGATCAGATGCACGATGCCATTACTGCCCTGCAAGCAGGCCAGTTTGGGGAGGGTACCAGCAGAGGTCCCGCTAGAGCAGGCGACGACGACACTGCACCGTGATTCCCTCAGGTTGTATCTTTCCTCTTTCCGCTTTATCGTCATATCTCTGATTTGTTGCACTGAGGACAGTGCTTTGTTTAGCTTGGGGAGGGGGGAAATACAAACCTGAGTTTTAGGAGTTTTAGGATATTTCTTTTTCTTTTTCTTTTTCTTTTCTCTTTCTTTTTCATTTTTCATGCTCGCATTTTGAGGAAGATTTTGGGGAAATGTTAAATTCAAGGGCACATGTGCACTTTTGACGAATGAATTGTGAAAAATTGTGCTTGATAACTTTATGAGACTTGTGTTAGGAAAGAGATTTTTGTTCTGTAGTGACTAGTTCCATGAGTAAAGTAGGCACTAATTGGAAAAAGTAGCAAACCGAAAGTCTGATTGAGGACGAAGAGTAATTTCTCGGTTGTGGTACCCATGTGAGTATGGTTTGGGAAATGTGGAAAGTCATAGCCTGAAATGTCTTAAAAAACCAAAACCAACGGGCATTTCAAGGATGCGGTCAGGCAGGACGAGTGCACCCTTTATTTTCTTTCATCCGACTGGCTGATCCTTGAATGTCCAGATTTTCTAAAAGGGGGTTTGGAGTCGCGATCAGATAGGATGTATGCACCTTTATTTTTCCTATCCGTCTGATTCGGGCTTCACTCTCTCTAAAAAAAAAAAAAAAAAAAAAAATCAAATAAATAGTCTTTCTTTCTAATAAGCATTTCATGGTCTATGGATTTGATTGGTTGAGAAAGTTACTCACTGTGGGGTCAACATAACCAAGATACCGACTTTGTAGTTCGATCGAAAGACCTAGGGTCCGAAAAAGTACGATGGTCCTACTTGCAATTCAGGTTGCGTTTCATGGAACAAGAGTCGCTCATCTTGATTTTCTGTGCCCTAGCACGAGTTTTGTGAAATTGTCATGCGCACTTATTTACAATTCAAAGTTCAAACTTGCCCATGTGTTCTCGGTTTAGCAACTTCCCAAAGTTTTTCTTTGCATTTAGGTCACTCAGGGATTTAGGTCTAGGTACGGTTTGTTCCTTAGGTTCTAGGTTTTGCTTGAGGACAAGCAAGACTTTGAGTTTGGGGAGATTTGATGCACCGCATTCATATATGCATTTTACCAGACTTGTACCTTGTTTTCGACCTAAAATCCCGAGTTTAATTGCATTTTAGTGTTAGAATTCTTAGATTCCAGTTACTTGTTCAATTCTGTCCATGTTTCAGGTAAATTGGGCTTTTGGAGCCACTTGGACGCGATTTGAAGCCTTGGAGAGCAAGTCTGCACTGGAACTCACTTCCTGCGGGCCGCAAGACTAACTTCTTGCGGGCCGCAAGACCCGCGGCAGCGCTGCTTCTGTTTCTGCCGCCTTTTTGGCTATTTAAACCATCCTTTTGGACGGTTTTGGCATCTTACTTTCTGTCTCTTCCGCCCTAGCCGCCAGGGACCAGAGGAAGGCGTTTTTGGAGTCGATCTTCACCATCTTTCGAGGAGATTTCGAGAGGACTTCTTGGAGACGCTGAAGATTGAAGCCACGCTAGTTCTTCTTCGGTTCTTTAGTATCATGAACTTCTTCTTTGTTTTGCTTTCTTTGTTTTCCCTCGCCATGAGCGAGTAGTCTTTTAGTTCTTAGGGTAGATGATGAAGTTTGTGTTAATGGATTGACTTCTTATTGTGAGACTTACGTTATTTTCATGTTACTTGTGATTTTCATGATTAAGTGTGTTTGACTTGACTTGTTGATGTGATAGACCTGTAGATTGCGAGCAAAATCTAGTTGGTTAATAGAATATCATGCTTGTTGTATGGTAAACCTGTAGATTAGGCACAAGGTTTAGTTGGTCAATAGAGTATCATATTTGCAAGAATTGTTATTTACACTGTTTGGATTGATAACTTGTTGTCCAAGAGTAACCGAACGGTAAAATTGCGGTTCTTACGAAAGTGGAACCGAATCCTAGATATAAAAGTAACTTGAACGTAGATTTAGAAATAGATCCACGAATTTCTGTTGAACCGGTATTGTTAGAAGAACCAAAATACGAAAGTTGAGGACTTGTACTGTCGCTGGTTTGATTCAGAATTGATAACGTGAGTCGAACATTGAACCAGAACCAGAACTGCTCTCTGTCAGATTTCCTGCGGACCGCAAGAGACATCCTGCAGCCCGCAAGGATCTGCAGAAAGTGTAAGACAGAGATTACAAAACTGTTCGTAATTCACAGGAGTTATTCTGTGGGTAACAGGTAGTTTTGGAATCTCTAACCAACCCCTGCGACCCGCAAGAAACCTTCCTGCGGGCCGCAAGAAGTTAATCCAGAGACCAAACAGATTCAGAAAACCCTGAGGACGCCTTTTTAATTAGCTGTTTTCCAGTATTTACTTGTTGTTTACTGTTTGCATCTGCTACTGTTTAAACCAACCTTTCAAAAACCCCCACTTTATTTAGGATTTGAATTGCGATTGAAGTCTGGTTTAGAATTAATTCCCGTCCTTGTGGTTCGACCTCGATTGTACTACACGAGATCGTACGCTTGCGATCGAGTGTTCTGCTTCGAGTAACAAATTTAAAAGCCTATATCTTTTAGGACATCAAGAGGCGAGAAGGTCCAGATGCGGCCCACCACTGGATGGAGGATGTGCACTGATTACACCACAACGCAAGGACAACAAACCCAAGGCCATCTGCTACGCCAGCAAGGTCCTCGACTCCGCGCAGGTTAATTACACCACAACTGAGAAAGAGCTGCTAGCCGTGGTGTTTGCGCTAGAGAAGTTTCGCTCTTACCTGGTCGGCTCTCAGATAATCGTCTACACCGACCATGCAGCACTCAGGTATCTTCTTTCCAAAAAGGATGCGAAACCACGTCTTATTCGTTGGATTCTTCTTCTGCAGGAATTTGACATTGAGATTCGGGACAAGAAAGGATCGGAAAACTCAGTCGCAGATCACTTGTCCCGCTTGCATTGGGAAGGGGAGGAGCAGAGCAACATTCCGATTGACGACTCAATTCCAGGGGAACAACTCTACGTCCTGGGAACAAGCACAAACAGCCACCCACAGCCCATATCCGAGCAAATCAACAATCTGCCGAAATCCTGCGGGACGCAGGGCCGTTTCTTGCGGGACGCAGGAGGCACTCAGCAGTTTCCATGGTACGCAAACTTCGCCAACTTCCTCGTAGCAGGCCTCTTGCCTGCTGAGATGACATCTCAGCAGAGGAAGAAGTTCAGGGCTGACGTCAAGTTCTACCTCTGGGAGGAGCCTTTTCTCTTCAAGGTAGGTATTGATGGTATCTATCGTCGATGCGTGCCGCAGGAGGAGGTACACTCTATACTCTCTCATTGTCATTCTTCTGCTTATGGAGGCCACGCCTCCTCATCTAAAACTGCTGCCAAGGTTTTGCAAGCAGGTTTCTTTTGGCCAACGATCTTCAAGGATGCACATGCCCTTGTGCAATCATGCGACCAGTGCCCGCGGACGGGTAACATCTCAAGGCGTAGCGAGATGCCACAGCAGCCCATCTTGGAGGTCGAGATTTTTGACGTGTGGGGCATCGACTTCATGGGGCCATTCCCTTCCTCAAAGGGATTTGAGTACATTCTCGTGGTAGTGGACTATGTGTCTAAATGGGTGGAGGCGCTCGCTTGTGCAAAGGCGGATGCGAATTCAGTTAAGCGCCTCTTCAATGATGTGATCTTCCCTCGTTTTGGGGTACCTCGTGCCGTGATCAGTGACAGCGGCAAGCACTTCATCAACCGTCAGTTTGAGCAGCTTTTGAGCAGACACGGGGTGACTCACAAGGTCTCCACCAACTACCATCCTCAGACTAACGGGCAAGTCGAAGTCTCTAACCGGGAGATAAAAATCATTCTTGAGAAAACCGTGGCGAGATCACGAAAAGACTAGGCTTTCAAGCTCAATGACGCACTTTGTGCGTACCGCACGGCTTTCAAGACCCCGATCGGCATGAGCCCATTCAAGCTGGTTTATGGCAAACCTTGCCATTTGCCGGTCGAGATCGAGCATAAAGCGTTTTGGGCCACGCGCACCATCAACATGGACCTGCAATCAGTAGGCGAGAAGCGCATCCTTGACTTGCATGAGTTGGAGGAAACAAGGCTTCATGCCTACGATAATGCCCGGATGTACAAAGAGCGCACTAAAAGAGTGCATGACAACCGCATCACGCGTCGCGACTTCAAGGAAGGGGACCTCGTTCTTCTCTTTAACTCGCGCTTGAGACTCTTTCCGGGTAAGCTCAAATCCAGATGGTCGGGACCTTTTATCATCAAGAAGGTTTACCCATTCGGCGCAGTAGACATTGCTGGCAAGGATGGCGTAGCATTTAAGGTGAACGGTCAACGCCTCAAGGTGTACGTAGCTGATCAGCAGAAGGAGGAACGCCTGTCCCTGCACCTGTCCGACCCCCCACCAGCAGATACGTAGATGCATTATGGTCAAGCTCAGGACCTAAAACAAGCGCTCCTTGGGAGGCAACCCAAGACTTTTGGTTTTCTTTTCTTCTTTTTTTCCTTTCGCCTTATTTTAGTTCTTTCACATTGTTTTGCATTTTTTATTTTATTTCTCATATTGCATAAGGTGTTCTTAGTTGTGTATGCGCAGCGTCGCAGAGCATTTCATGATGAAACGCCAGTAATCGGGGTTCAAATCTAAGGCGAAATAATCTTCAGAAAGAATCTTGCGTCCGCAAGAATTACGCCTTGCGCTCGCAAGAGTTTCCAGTTCAGCACGGACTCCGATGTAAACTGGTGGTTTGGAATTAAGGTAAGTGGGGCCGGTTTTATTTTTCTTTTATTTCTTTCCTTCTTTTCTTTTCTTTTCTTTCCTCTCTTTTCTTCCCTTTCTTTCTTTCCTTCCTTCTTTCTCCTTTTCTTCCCTTTCCTTCTTCTTCTTCTTTCTTCTTCCTTCTCTTTTTCCTCCTCCTTTTCCTCTCCCTGCCGCCACTCTTCGAGCCGACCACGCCGGACCACTAGCCGACCACGCCAGACCCTCCACCGCGTGGGCGCCGTCTCCGCCGGTGCAGCCAGCCGACCCCCCGCGTCAAAGCCCTCGCCCTCGCCGGAACCCTCCTGCCGGCCAGCCGACCCCGTGCCAGATCTTCGCCGGAACCCTCCTGCCGGCCAGCCAACCCCGCGCCAGAGCCTCGCCGGAACCCTCCTCCGTCGAGCCCTCCTTCCTCTCCCGCGCCGGAGCAGCCGCCGCGCCAGCAGTCGTGCCTGCCAGCCCCCCGCCGCGCCAGCAGTCGGGCTTGCCAGAGCCCCCGCCGCGCTAGCAGCCGGGCTTGCCGGCCCCTCCGCCGCGCCACCCAGCCGGGCCGAACGACCGTCAGCCTTGCTACACGCCGACCGAACACCGCCGAAACCTCTTCTGGCACCAAAGCAAGTCCCACTGCGCAGATCTGATCAAAAACAGGACAAAACCTCCAGGTTTGAACTTCCCGCGCTATTCAAATTTAAATCTGACAGTTGGTGGAATTTCAAACCGGACTTGGACTCGCGCCACGTCGCAACTCCTGTGACTTAGATTCTGCTGACCCTCGCGCCTGCAAGAATCGCCCCTTGCGCCCGCAAGGATTGACCCCTGCACCCGCAGAACCTCTCTCTGCCAGAAACTTCTCCATGTCGCCCACAAAACGGGCTGTCGGGAAACCAAAGGCCTCTCGTCGCGCAGCAGGCCCGGTCCATCCGCGGAGGACCTGCGGATTGCACGTAAACGCGAGCTCCTCGACGGTAAAACTGTTATCTCTACATCTATTGTCGATTTTGAGTTTCTTGAGGAGATTGGTATTCTTGATGATTTCACTCGTCTCACTGAGCGGGTGGGATTCTCCCGTGCCTTTTGGGAGATTTCGTCTCAGCACCCCGCCTATCCCGAGCCGACATTGGATTTTCTAGCTTCGCTAGACCTTGAGGAGCACCCTGACGAGACATACTCCATCTCTTTTCACCTCCTGGGCGTTACTTACCGCATAACCCTTGCCGACCTTGCCCATCTGTTTCATCTGAGACCTCACCAGACCGACTACTTGGGATACATCCCGGCGGATCAGGTTGATGACGAGCACCCCTTATCTCAGCCCCGTCTCCGTGCCGCATTCTGGTACCGTATCAGTGGCCAGGAGCTTCCTCTGACAGGCCCGGACCCCCGGGTCAATGCTATTACACATCCCGCCCTCCGCTTCATATGCCGAGCTCTTGCTTCCTCGCTTTGTGCCCGCGGAGAGTCCTCGCTCCGACCTCGCCACGAGGAGCTCTAGCTCCTCGCTACCATGCTCCGACCGGATACCCACATGCAGCGACCCCATCTGATTCTGACCATGGTCCGGTACTGGCTTTCCATCATTAGTGCGAAGAAGTCGACGGGTGTTGTAGCCATGGGGTCCTATGTTACCCGTATCGCTTCTCATCTCGGGGTAGATATCACCATGGCTGGTGGCGAGGTTAGTTACCATCACAAGTGCACCACGGTAAAGACTCTTGATCGGGAGCAGTTTCGAACGTGGGGCTGGATTTACTATGCTGAGGAGACCGCGGCTGAGCCCGCTACCTGGAGGTGGACTTCTCGCGATGGTGAGTTTAATCTGCCCTTGCAGTACCCGCCGATCGATTTCGACCTGGAGTATACATGGCGTTTGCAGGATCCACCAGCACAGCCACACCAGCACAGCCCTGATGCACCGACAGACGACATCCATATGGAGGATGCAGCAGATGAGCCTGCAGCCGCAGGGTCAGCAGACTGGGATAGCTGGTCAGCAGGAGCCGGTGACTGGTCAGCAGGAGCAGTAGGGCAGTCAGCAGGATCCACCGGCTGGGACAGCTGGCTAGCGGGACATGGAGACGCATCAGCAGGAGGTGGTGACACATCGGCAGGAGGAGCCGGACAGCCCACTGGATCATCTTCGTACCCGCAGTTTCCACAGTATATGCTTGATCAGTGGACGCAGATGTGCACCCGAGTGCAGGAGGTGCATGCGATGCATTCTGACACCCTGACATTGCTTCGCCACATGCAGTTGGTCCAGACTGGACAATCTCGGCGTCTCGAGGATTTACAGATGGGCCGCGCTCGCGACAACACTTGGATCTCAGAGATTTATGAGCGGCGGGATCGCATCATGCTGGAGCAGTGACGATTCCGCCAGCGGCAAGATCAGATGCACGATGCCATTGCTGCCCTGCAAGCAGGCCAGTTTGGGGAGGGTACTAGCAGAGGTCCCGCTGGAGCCGGCGCGACGACACTGCACCGTGATTCCCTCAGGTTGTATCTTTCCTCTTTCCGCTTTATCGTCATATCTCTGATTTGTTGCACTGAGGACAGTGCTTTATTTAGCTTGGGGAGGGGGGAAATACAAACCTGAGTTTTAGGATATTTCTTTTTCTTTTTCTTTTTCTTTTTCTTTTTTTCTTTCTTTTTCATTTTTCATGCTTGCATTTTGAGGAAGATTTTGGGGAAATATTAAATTCAAGGGCACATGTGCACTTTTGACGAATGAATTGTGAAAAATTGTGCTTGATAACTTTATGAGACTTGTGTTAGGGAAGAGAATTTTGTTCTGTAGTGACTAGTTCCATGAGTAAAGTAGGCACTAATTGGAAAAAGTAGCAAACCGAAAGTCTGATTGAGGACGAAGAGTAATTTCTCGGTTGTGGTACCCATGTGAGTATGGTTTGGGAAATGTGGAAAGTCATAGCCTGAAATGTCTTAAAAAACCAAAACCAACAGGCATTTCAAGGATGCGGTCAGGCAGGACGAGTGCACCCTTTATTTTCTTTCATCCGACTGGCTGATCCTTGAATGTCCAGATTTCCTAAAAGGGGGGTTGGAGTCGCGATCAGATAGGACGTATGCACTTTTATTTTTCCTATCCGTCTGATTCGGGCCTCACTCTCTCTCACAAAAAAAAAAATCAAAAAATAAAAAAATAAAAAATAAAAAAATAAAAAAAATCAAATAAATAGTCTTTCTTTCTAATAAAAGCATTTCATGGTCTATGGATTTGATTGGTTGAGAAAGTTACTCACTGTGGGGTCAACATAACCAAGATACCAACTTTGTAGTTCGATCGAAAGACCTAGGGTCCGAAAAAGTACGATGGTCCTACTTGCAATTCAGGTTGCGTTTCATGGAACAAGAGTCGCTCGTCTTGATTTTCTGTGCCCTAGCACGAGTTTTGTGAAATTGTCATGCGCACTTATTTACAATTCAAAATTCAAACTTGCCCATGTGTTCTCGGTTTAGCATCTTCCCAAAGTTTTTCTTTGCATTTAGGTCACTCAGGGATTTAGGTCTAGGTACGGTTTGTTCCTTAGGTTCTAGGTTTTGCTTGAGGACAAGCAAGACTTTGAGTTTGGGGAGATTTGATGCACCGCATTCATATATGCATTTTACCAGACATGTACCTTGTTTTCGACCTAAAATCCCGAGTTTAATTGCATTTTAGTGTTAGAATTCTTAGATTCCAGTTACTTGTTCAATTCTGTCCATGTTTCAGGTAAATTGAGCTTTTGGAGCCACTTGGACGCGATTTGAAGCCCTGGAGAGCAAGTCTGCACTGGAACTCACTTCCTGCGGGCCGCAAGACCCGCGGCAGCGCTGCTTCTGTTTCTACCGCCTTTTTGGCTATTTAAACCATCCTTTTGGACGGTTTTGGTATCTTACTTTCTGTCTCTTTCACCCTAGCCGCCAGGAGATCCTAGGAAGGCGTTTTTGGAGTCGATCTTCACCATCTTTCGAGGAGATTTCGAGAGGACTTCTTGGAGACGTTGAAGATTGAAGCCACGCTAGTTCTTCTTCGGTTCTTTAGTATCATGAACTTCTTCTTTGTTTTGCTTTCTTTGTTTTACCTCGCCATGAGCGAGTAGTCTTTTAGTTCTTAGGGTAGATGATGAAGTTTGTGTTAATGGATTGACTTCTTATTGTGAGACTTACGTTATTTTCATGTTACTTGTGATTTTCATGATTATGTGTGTTTGACTTGACTTGTTGATGTGATAGACCTGTAGATTGCGAGCAAAATCTAGTTGGTTAATAGAATATCATGCTTGTTGTATGGTAAACCTGTAGATTAGGCACAAGGTTTAGTTGGTCAATAGAGTATCATATTTGCAAGAATTGTTATTTACACTGTTTGGATTGATAACTTGTTGTCCAAGAGTAACCGAACGGTAAAATTGCGGTTCTTACGAGAGTGGAACCGAATCCTAGATATAAAAGTAACTTGAACGAAGATTTAGAAATAGATCCACGAATTTCTGTTGAACCGGTATTGTTAGAAGAACCAAAATACGAAAGTTGAGGACTTGTACTGTTGCTGGTTTGATTCAGAATTGATAACGTGAGTCGAACATTGAACCAGAACCAGAACTGCTCTCTGTCAGATTTCCTGCGGACCGCAAGAGATATCCTGCGGGCCGCAAGGATCTGCAGAAAGTGTAAGACAGAGATTACAAAACTGTTTGTAATTCACAGGAGTTATTCTGTGGGTAACAGGTAGTTTTGGAATCTCTAACCAACCCCTTAGACCCGCAAGAGACCTTCCTGCGGGCCGCAAGAAGTTAATCCAGAGACCAAACAGATTCAGAAAACCCTGAGGACGCCTTTTTAATTAGTAGTTTTCCAGTATTTACTTGTTGTTTACTATTTGCATCTGCTACTGTTTAAACCAACCTTTCAAAAACCCCCACTTTATTTAGGATTTGAATTGCGATTGAAGTCTGGTTTAGAATTAATTCCTGTCCTTGTGGTTCGACCTCGATTGTACTACACGAGATCGTACGCTTGCGATCGAGTGTTCTGCTTCGAGTAACAAATTTAAAAGCCTATATCTTTTAGGACATCACAACACACGACCGATTCGCGACTTCCTCATGCCTAACATCGATCTCCAAACAAGCATCAATGCACCCACCATCGAGATTGATGTCTTTGAACTCAACCCGGACCTTCTCAATGTGGTTCACCAAAACCAATTTTCCGGCCTTCCCAACAAAGATCCATATCTCCACTTAAAGATCTTTTCTCAACTTTGTGAGACGATTAGAATCCAAGGAATTACAAATGACGCATTGTGGTTAAGACTCTTCCCGTTTTCGTTGAGAGATAAGGCGAGGGCATGGCTATTTTCCTTACCATCCGGTTCAATCACAATTTGGGCCACGATGAAGAAGGTATTTCTTGTTAAGTACTTTCCTCCATCCAAGACCGCGCACATACGCAATCAAATCTTGACTTTTCGACAAATGGAGGGAGAAAACTTGTACGAGGCATTGGAGAGATTCAAAGAGCTTCAATGGTTATGCCCACACCATGGTCTACTCAAGTGGTGCACGATTCAAAAATTCTACGAAGGGCTTACCTACAACATAAGAATTTGGTTCGATGCGGCTGCTAATGGTGCAATCTTGAGCATGAACTCCGATGACACGTTCAACCTAATTGAAGAGATGGCGTGCAATCGATACCAATAGGGATCAGAGCACATCAATCCAAATGGAGTCGTGGGCATGTACGAGGTGAATTATTCATCCTTACTTGAAGCAAAGATAGAACTACTCACGCAAGAATTAAGAAAGATGAATGCGGCCAATCCTCAACAAGTCCGACAATTTGTGCCTCAACCAAACCAAATTTGGAGGACACGCTCAATCAATTCATGCAACAACAAATGAAGATAAGATTTGAGCACCCAAATCGAGGCGATGAGGAGGGACATAGGCCAACTCTCCATCTCATACGGAGCCCAAGGTGAAATTTTAAACCAACCCCAGACCAATCCAAAGGAGCAAGTCAAGGCAATAACAACCACAAGTGGATTGAAGTATGATGGCTCGTCATGTCGAACAAAATCGTCAACGAAAAGTCAAATCAGTGCTCTGCCACCTTCTCTGCCACCATCCAAGGGTCGCAGAAAGCCTCTGCCACCCTTCCAGGGCGCAGCAAGGGTCTCAGAGACTTGCCAGAGACCTCTACCACCCCTACCGAGGGCGCAACAAGGGTGGCAGAACCCCGCCAGAACCCCGATTTGACCAATTTCGAGCCAGAAGATCCGCCGTACATAGCGCCACCACCATACGTGCCTCCTGTACCATTCCCACAGAGGTTGAAGAAGGTGAAGAAGGATGAGAAAGAGGAAGGTGACTCTTGCTATAAGATTGATATAGTAGATGAGACCAAGGAAGATGCACAAGAGAATCTCGCCAACCACAACATCTCAACGTCAATTGCCATATCAGACGTTGGACCAACGCCAATGATGGCATCGCCCAAGAAGCAAGACATGGACGCATGCAGTGACGACGTAGGCGTTGACAGTGGTGACACAGACGTTAGCGCCAGCGAACCCGTCAATATTGCTGCTATAAGTGTTGAGGCCTCAGCAAAGGCCTCAGAAGGCACAGAATCCCCCAAATATGATGCTTTTTCAGAATTTTTTCATGCAAGTGATAGCAAGCGACGTCAATCTGTGCATACACCAAAGTGGCACCTGAATTATCAAAAGAAGATGTTGTTAGGTGAGACGATCGATATGCACATGATACATCTTAAGCAAGGTCATATCTCGCGTCGTGAGTATCCACCCCCGCCGATCATTGACATTGTGAGCTCTCTTTATTCCTTTTCTTTACTTTCTTAGTTTTACTTAGCTTTGGGACAAAGCTTTGTTTAAGCTTGGGGGAGTAAAATTAGAATTTTTGCATACATGGCATCTGTATTTTTTTATTTTATTTTATGCATGTAGGAAATTGCATTTTAATTGCATGTAGATGTAATTTAGAATTATGTGCAAGCTTGGGGGAGGAAATTTTTTATTTTTTTTCCTTAAGTAAGAAATTTGGGAAAATAAATTTTGTTCATCGAAAATAGTGAGGGGGCATTTAAAGAAATTTTTGAACTTTTTAAATAACTCCAATTGTAAAAACCGAATTTTATAAAAAGGGGTATTTAAATGACACAAGTAATATAAATATTCAAATTTTAAATGGTTAAGGGAATGTTAGTTCTAAGAAACAATCCAAAGTTTTTTCTTTTCTTTTGAAAAAAAAAATCTGTAAATGTCCAATACGACGAGATAAGTCTGGGCAGCAGAAAGTTTTTGTAAAAAAAATTCGTAAATGTTCAATACGATGAGATAAGTCTGGGCAACGGAAAGAAAAGAAAAAAAAATCCGTAAATGTCCAATACGACGAGATAAGTCTGGGCAGCGGGAAGAAATTTTTTTTCCTTTGTTCCCTCTTTTTCGAGAAATACTTGGACTGTTTAGTAGTTTAGCAATTCCTTAATCATTTGAAAGTTGAGCATATATATAACCTGTGTTATTTAAGCATCCCTTTGTGCAAAAATCACCTTGTAAACTTTTGGAGTTAATTAAGATTTACATAAATACCCTTTGTGTCCCTAAATGAAAATAAGTGAACATTGATCTCCATTTTTCGAAGTTAACTTACTTAAGCACTTTTTTTGCAAAAGTTTTCAACTTCAAGATTCCATGTAATTTGGTAAGATTTTAAGTAATCCCAAAATTTTTCTAAGTCTTTGCTTGAGGACAAGCAATGGTTCAAGCTTGGGAGAATTTGATAAGTCCAAATTAATTGCATATTAGGATAGGTACTTACTTAAAAAATTATCAATTACATGTTGTTGACCCCTAAAAAGGGCTCATCACTGAAAGAGAGAAGTTCAGGGGGCTGATTAAAAAAAAGGGGGACAAACCTAGAAATCGAATTCTGAGTCCGAAATAAATTTGCTTAAGCGCCTCATTAGTCCCACAAGGGGAAATTAGCGCGGAACTTGAGAAGATATAAGACAAGAAATCACCAACCGTTTCGATATGGCTGGAACTCAGGAAGAGAACTGCCAATTGAGAAAGGGAACTCTTCCTGGGGACCTAGCCATATGATTTTGGGTGAAGCAAGAAGTGAAAGAAAGGGTTGACCAAGAAATTCTTTTAGAAGATTAACTGATGACAAAAAAAAGATTCAGTTAAGAAGTTAGGCTGATGAACAGAAAGATTCAGCTGAAAAGATTGACTGATGATGAAAAGATTCAGTTAAGAAATTACGAAAGGCTGATGAGCAGAAAGATTCAGCCGAAAAGAAATTCGACTATTAGTCGTTCACTTGTTGTTATGAGAGAAAAAAACTGATTCTCTTATGATTCCAAGAAATCTGGTTACTTCAGTGTATCAGGATTCTCTTCTAAGTTCTGAGAATTTTGATATATTATTTATAAAAATCGGAAGTTCGGAACTCCAGATATTCGGAAAATCAGTCAGCATCCATTCAGAATCGGACACGTGGCAGACAGACAAATCTAAGTCCGGAACAAATAAGTGGAGTGCTTCAATAGTCCCACATTGACTAGCTAAACAGGAACCAAGGATATAAAAGGCACAATTTGACGTTCAGGATCAGCAGTTAGAAGGCACTGGGAGATGTCAGAAACACAAAGTTGAGGACATCTCCTGTTGCCTCCAAACTCATTTTGTCAAAAGGAGGTCAAAACTGGAAAGTTCATAATTTTCTGAGAATTTTGGTATATTATTTGCTAAATTCTGAGCATCAGGGCTCAAGATATACCAATTACAAAATCAACAAAAACGACCAATCAGAAGACGACACGCGGCAAGTCAACGAAGTCAAATTTGGTCAAACTGACAAGCGGGGTCCACTTGTCAGCACAAAAGAGAAAATTAGATACGATTTTTGGGCCAGATTTGATTTTTGGGCCGAGTGATCAATTTGGGCCTAAAGAATAACTGAAAGATTAAATGGAATTAAGGAAGAAGCCCACTACCATATCCTAAATCGGCCCAATACACGAATCAGATTCTGAGATCTGACAGTGTGGGACCCATTTAAAAAGATAAAGGGTGAAGTAGGGTGTAACGAGTCACTGACAACCCATTTATAGTGAAAAAGGGGCACCACAGAGAACTACACAGGTTTAGACATCAGAGTAACCAAAGTCAACGCGTTTATTAAAGGAATTAACAGACTTTGATTAAGCAGTTGGACCTATCAGGAACTGCCAACTGGACAGATTAACCACCAAACCCCTGCTAATCACTCTACACCTGACACATAGGCTGATATTTTGAAGTACAGTGGGTCCCACATGTTAGACTAAGTAATAAAAGAAAAGAAAAAAAAGCAGCGCGAAATCAACGCCGTCCGCCGCCGCGTCTGACACCAACTTCGCCGGCGAAATTCTCCTTGCTCAGGCCATCATTTTGAGAGGTTAAGGGCTCGTTGGAATCGTCTAACCTAGATCTACCCAACCACCCCAAGTTTACAGTCTATTATGAAGAATGCTAAAAACAAGAAGTGTGAAAAAAAGAGGTCAGAAAACTGACCTGAATAAGCTCCTCTCCGGCGATGATGGCTGCGGAGTGAAATTGAAGGTTGCCTGAGCTTTTCCACACCCTCACGATACTGCTCCAACCCCTCGATGTCTTCCTTTGAACCCTTAAGCACTGTTTTCACCAACTGACCCGACTGGCAGCAGTCTGACAGGCTGACAGTTGCTCGAATCGAGTTCTAAAGGCTACAATCAATTACTACAAAGCAATAGAAATCAATTAACATATTTGGGTAATGGTAAATGACATGGCAAATTCCCAGAATGGATTATCAATTTTATCCAAACAATTATGGACTGAAAAGAGAAGAGGGATATTACCATGGAAAATTGAAATCAAAGAAGCACTAAGCACTTCTTTTCTTTCACTAATCGACCCTCTGGACAGTAAAAAAAAAAGAAACCTCAGCATGTATTTGAACAATAGAGATTGAAGTTATCAATTAAATGGAAGAAAAGAAGTAAAGAAAGGGAAGGCAGTATTACCCTTTGTTTCAACTCAGACACCAAGCTCTCACAACATCCTCCCCTCCATTGATTAAAATTCTGGACACAAAAAAATGCACAGTATCAGTCACTAACATTCAAAGGAAAAGGATTAGAAGATTATCAATTGAATAAAAAGGAACAACAATAGAAAAGAGGAGTTGCTTCTCACTTTTACTCAACAGAATGAAAGGAAGAAGGGGAAGATAAGGATGAAGGAAAGAAGAGAGGCATTATATACTCATAAGCTGAGAGTATTAGGGTGTACAATCGAGCTCTGACAGTGAGAATAACAATTTTACCTCCATACCCCTACAATTTCTGAAAATTCCAAATAAAGTGCCGAGTGAACTAAATGGATAATTGGGCTTAATGGATTGTTAAAGGGCCCAGTTAATCATGTTTAGGATCCATTAAGCTCAGTTAAACAATAAGAATTTGTGAGTATTCATTGAATCTTCAGTTGCTATGGACTGAGTTCACTGGTTCTCTTGACTGCATTGAGAATAACATGCACCAAACAATGAAAGAACATGTTCTCAAGTGATGGTGTTCTGCTCCAAGTCCAATCAAACAGTCCAGAGGCTTTCAAGCACACTCCAAGCACCAGGATACCTTCTAGAAGCTTTCTTATCCTTTGGCTGGGACTGGTTCATGCTACCAGTAAGCACTGACCAGTGCAGCACATGTGATATCAAGCTGAGCCAAGTGCAGCCAAGAAAGCCATCCCTGTAACACCCTTTTGGCGCCACAATTCTTCTCTTCAAAGCAGCAAAGACTGTGACTAATCCAAGGGCTGAAATTGAAGATTAAGAAGCACAAATATACAAATCCAAGGGTTGAAACTTACTAGAACTGTCATGATCGGTGGGACAAGGTCCTGGCCAATCAGAGGAGCTTCCTTTCTCCCTAAGCATCTTCAATTGAGCCCTATAAATACCCCTTTCAAATCAGAAGACACAAGACACAACCACAAGCTACTAGCCCACTGAAATTCTGTCAAAACTAACACTCCACTGAAAACTCTTACCAGCACCTATTCATACACCTCAAACACTTCTCATTCTACTAAGAAACTGGTTAGGATAGTGATTCGTTGCTGTAGTTGAGTAAAGAGAGCTTGTAATCCAGAGGAAAAGGTGAGAATCAGTGAGAAAAACTGTAAATCTGGCTGATCTGAATGAAATTGAAAGGGAGAGCTTAATTGATAGTTTATCCCTCATAATTCTCTGTGTTTTGATTGATTTGAGCTGTTCTATTTGATAATTAGTCGAATTTTGATGTTTATTAGTGATTTGAATTGATTGAAAACAGTAGATAAATGATCTGATAAGCTGAAACTGAATTTATGTTGCTGTTATTGTTGTTTTTCTCTTTTTTCTTTTTTTTTTTTAACACGCACACATACACAAACATAGCTAAGCTACGGGCCCCTTAAGAGCTTGCTCTAAGGGAGAATAATACACAATTAAACATGGCTAGGCCATGGGCCCCTTAAGAATTTATTCTAAGGGAGAATTATATAAATTATACATGAGAGCATAGCTCCATGGGCCCTCTCTTGGACTAGTCCAGAGAGGAGAACTCTCTTGCGAAGCAAGGAGTTGAGAGTTAGAGCTTGGTGAATAACCATGGCCCCCTCGTCTCTTGAAATGGATCTAAATTCATTTTGAGATAAATTTGATGTCATTTTTCCATTTTATATGGAGAAATGCTGTCAAAATTATCCTAAATGAAGTATAGGTTCTTAAGAGTGATTTTTGACAACAATTCACCTATATTATATAGGGGAAATGCTGTCAAATTAATCTCAGATTCAAAGAGATAAGAGAGCTCATGATTTTCAATAAACCATGGCCCTCTCACAATCTGAAATGAAGTTACATTCATTTGGAGACAATTTTGATAACAAATCTCCATTTTATATGGAGATATGCTGCCAAAATTGTCCCAGATGTAATGTACATTCATAAGAGTGAGTTTTGACAGCTATTCAACTATTTTATATAGGAGAAATGCTGCCAAAATACTCTCAAGTTTAGAAAACTGAGATAGGTCATGATTTATCAGCAAATTCTGACTCTTTCCCATGAAATTATGAACATAATGTATTTTTCATATAATTTTTCCTTATTTACAGTGAAGTTCTAAGTATTTTTCTTATAAAAAGTTTTGCAAAATTCTGTGTAGAAAATTTCATATGAATATTAAAGTAAGGCTGTAAAGAAAGTATAAGAATCAGCAGTATTTTGAAATATTAATGAAGCATTAACTTTCATAAGATAATTATATGCAAATTTTATATAGAAATGTTTATAAAAGTATGATCTAACTTACTGTTAAATTAAATTATACAATTATTTTCAAAAATATTGCATAAAAGTCTAAATAACAGTAAAAACTGCCATCAGCTATTTCACTGACTTGTCACTGTTTTTAGTAAATAGCATATAACATTAATCTACTGTTAATAGCATGTATTTCACGAATTTTATTCAAGAAGATCATGATTTCATGAGTATATTTTGTGTAGAAAGTTTTACTAAATTCTTTGTAGAAAAATTCTTATAAAAATGATAAATCAGTAACTGCACTGACACAGTTTTCTGCTGCTTCTCTAGAACTTCTGACAAATAATTGAGTGCATTTTTCTTTCTTCATACTGCATATTTTTCTTAATTTATATGCATACCTGACATGATTTTGAGCAACTTTCACGTTTTACACTTGTCCAGATTCATTATAGAAAATAACAGATTTCTGACAATAAGTTGACAGATCTGCCCCTGTTTCAAAGAATTAGTTAAAACACTTAGAAAACCATAAAATCAGGATATGTGATAAACATAAAAGTTGTTGATAACTCCCCAATGAACATTTCTGTTAAAAAATATTGGACTCTTACATTCAACATGTTGCAAGAATCGCCTTATTACCAGTACTGGCACTGAATTACCCTTTTTTGAAAATTCTGATATTATAACATCTCCATGTTAATACTTTGCTTCAGTTTAAATAATAGTTTGTAAATAAATTAACAGATACTGTTCTCAAATTTCATAATTAATTAATGATCATATAAAAATCCAGCACACAGTCAGACACACTCTTCATTGTTTAAACTGATAATCTTCAAAATGAATTACTATAAAATTGTCACTTCGCAAAGCAAGTGATCCAAACACATTGATACATTGGAAATTATTAAAAGGTGTAGATGTAAATAAAAATGAATTGTAGTTATAAAATCAGTCGCCTAGCACTGTCCAACTGACACAACATCTTCATACGTTATAAAGTGGAAATTGATTTAAATTGAACTTAAAATTGTATTAAACATGCTATGCCAATCGTGTTCAAAGCAAAATTTGTAGAAATCGATGTATAATTCAATTGAAAAATCAAATCGAAATTGTCAGTAAAAACTCGTCAGCCTCTAGGGCTTTGTCAATGCGAGTATTATGTATCATGTTTCAGCTCAATCGGACACCATAGATGTATTTCTCTCACTCCCACGATTCTAACAATGCCTCCTGATCGACAAATGGTTGCGCCGATGTCAAGAACCGCTGTTACAAGTGCTCCGGCGGCTGAGATTATTCTCCTGAGGTAAAAGAGCTGCACGAATCTTAACGAATCCAACGGATCAGATGACATGTAAATCAACGGTTCTGATATGTCTGACGAGTGGGACCCATGTGTCAGACTTCATAAAAAAAACCCCATTTCTGACGGGCTTTCAATGAAGAAAGGGAAGAAAATAAGAATGAAGCCCAAGAAACCTATTATTTAGGCCCAGAACTAAATAAGTTGGATAAGTTTTATAAGTTTAAGTAATTCGGCCCGTCACAGCAAATCCCAGGATTCTTAAAAATTGGCCCGTTAAACTAAAACTCAGAACTCTCTGAAATCGGCCCAGAAAACAGTAATTGTAAATCAGCCCAGTGAATTAGATTGATTTATTCTGGATTTTCAGTAAAAATAATTCTAAAAATAGTTTTCTAACTCCAAAAATTCCAAAATAAATTTTAAAATTCATTTTATAAAATTTGTGATTTTTCTATGTAAAAATATTTTTTTCATTTAAAATTCAAATTTTCAGACACAAATTCAAGTTCAAATTTGAAAGAGATTTTCTCTTAAATCTTCAAAATAAATTCCCCTGTTTTCTTATAATCATTTTCTTGTAAGGTTTAGCATGAAATTTGAAAAAAAATATAATAATAAAAATAAAAAAATAATAATAAAAAATGGACCTTCTTGTAAATAAACTGATTCGATAAAAAAAATAAAAATAAAAATCCCAGTAGCGAAGCACTTGGATCATAAGCATTCTTTTTGTACGAGTGTCTTCTTTGAAGTCCTTAAAATAAAAAAAGAAATAGAAGTTTCCAAAAATAAAAGTGCAAGTACTTTCATTAATAAAATTTCTTGTATTCACGGACATTTAAATTCCTCGTACGTTCTAGGTCCGAAGAAACAAATAAAGTTCAAATTCTTTGTAAATATTTCATTACTTCTCATTAGGTAAGGACATTGAAATTTGTTGAGAAAATTTGAATTTCACGAAAAAACTTTCTTTTGAATTTCAAAAAAAATTAAAAGTGCATAAATAAAGGGTCAAATCCAAGCATTTTTTAGAACACCCTTTTCAGAAGTGTTTGGGTGAAATTTTGTGCTCATTAAAAAAAAAAAGAAATCAAAATCTTTTCGAATCAAAGGGCAGAATCCAGATTTGAAATGAAGTCATTGAGCACTTGAACGTCAATTAGGCCAACCGATTACTAGTTCGCTGTTCAGATAACTGATGAAAGCAATACCAAGCTACCAAACGGCGACGTCTTGCACTTCAGTTAGGAAATCTGACAAGAGAAAAAGTTCTCGGTGAAAGGATGTGTTTTGAAAGTTATTTATGTTTATGATTAAATGTGTTTTTGATATGCATTTATGTTCCTTGAAATTTAATAATATCATTCCTTTAGAAGAATTCAGGAAGATGCTCTTGGTCCTGAATCATAGAACTCTAAAGATGGGATATGTATTTCTAAATTTGCTCATGATCTTGATAATTAAAGAGGAACATTAATTATCAATAAGATCATCACGTTGATAAAAGTATATTGTAGTTCTATAAATATAAAGTTTATCACTATGACATGAGTGTATAAAATGAGATGGATATTTTATACAATGAGCATGACCAATTTGAATGAAACATCATATGGATTGTGTTTTGTGTCGTTGATGTTTCATTGTGTCTTTGAATCTACGATATGAGATACGTATATTTTTCACATGAGTAACACATGATGTGATTATCATTCAAACCCTATCAAGTTATAGGATAAAGTGATAGTTCGTTGTGTGAAACTTGTGCGGGAGAAATCTATGTGTCAACAGTATCATTGTCACTCAATATGAGTAGTGATATTACTGGGCCCCTTGGTAAAGTGAGATTATAATGCTAGCAATATAACTGGTGTCAGTTATAATTATAGTTCACTTATAGAGACCAAGAAAAGGAATGCAGTGCAAAACTGACACGTTCCTATTTTGCACAGCATTCAGAATATCACATGACAAGGATAGACACAATATTAGTGGATTTGGCAAAGTAATGTGCGGCATTATTTATGTCATTTGAAGGACTATATGTAGTGATAGAACCTCTGTAGTCAATTGATATAGACTAGTTATATCATAACTTCAACATGACATAAATCTCTAAACGGTCACACCAAATGAATAAGAAACAACTAGGTTCTATATCTTATAGATTATTTCATGGTTGAAATAATAAGGATAAGATATTAGAATTAACTTTCTAAATTTACTTTATAAAGTAATTAAATGGAATTATTGTGAGGAAAATCAAATTCTAATAAGAAATGCCTATATATATGCGAGCCTATATATATATGAGATAAAATTAGAAGATTGGAAATTAGAAATTAGAAGATCAGAAATTAGAAAATAGAAGTTATTTTCTACCTCCCTTCTTCCTATATATAGTTCTTCTCATATGTTGAGAATTAAAGAACAACTAATTCTAATTCTTCCTCCATTGTTCTTCTCATGTGTTGAGAATAAGAGAACAATTAATTCCATTAGAGAGTACGAGGATCGCGTGTTCATCTATCTAGAACACCGATCGCAAGTTGTTTGTAAATTCAAGGTGAACTAAGGGCTCTTCCGCACCGCTGCCTCGCCTTGAAGTCGATCGATTCAGGAGGAGAAGAGGAAGAACGAGCAACGAAGAATAGCCAATCGCCTTATCAATTCCGCGCAAATCAAGGTACAATTCTTATGTCGTCTTTGTGAATTAATTAGAGTTTAATTAATTGAGAAGATGATTGGATTGCATGTGTTCTCCCATGCAATCATGATAGAATTGTTTTGTGTAATATGTTAGAATTACATGTGTTCTCCCATGTAATTAGATGTTTGATTGTTGCATTAACGAATAGTATAGTTATGAACTTGGGATTAAAAATTTTAAAAATTCGACCCTAGGCTATACATGAAATCCCAACAGTGGTATCAGAGCTTTTGATTCTGTTTTTGTGACAATTTGGACTATTTAATTTGTGCCAATTGTGGTACGGGGTTTTGGTAATCCATCTCTTAAGTTTTCAGTTTTAGAAATCACTGTTTTGATATATTAAATATTTAAAACGAATTTCTGATGAGCAGTTTCAGATTCGGTTACTGTTTTGTTGCAACTTCAAAAGTCCATAACTCTTTACTCGTTTGTTGGATTTGGTCAAATAAGATAACGTTGGAAAGCTTAGAAAGTTAGCTTTCTGTAAATATATATTTTGCATATAAGTTTCTGTCAGATTTTACCAGTAAAATTGAAAAAACCGAAACTGGTACGTTCTGTTTTCCAGAATTAGAGTAGCAGTTTGTTTTGATTATAACTTTTAAACCGTAAGTCCAATTGGAGTGAATTTTGTTTTGAAATTTAGATTAGAAAGTCTAGTTTTCAGGAAAATTATTTTCAAAATTTTACAGTTAACAGACAGGGACGGTTTTATTAAACATTGACAGATGCGCAGAACTGAAACCTTGGAATTATCGGTTTCAAGCATCTTGTGTTTTAAAACTTAAAAATAGTTTAAAATTCAACAAATAGAAGTTAAAGTAAGTATTTAATAAGAGTTAAACTGAAAATTAGAAATTCAAAAATTATTTTTGGGATTTAAATGATTTAGAGATGAATTTAATTAAGAGATGAAGGCTTTACCAAAATATAAATTAAATAGTATGAACATGCATATTATACTTGTGTTGGCTAACTTTATTTTGCGGGAGGATTGTGGGTTAGTATGGCCGAAGATTCAATGCCTTGTGTGTTGTAATTGTATGAATGATGTGATTTTATGTAAGCGGCCTTTGGTGCCCCTGATTATTAATAATGCGGCCTTTGGTGCCCCTTAATTAGTTTTATGTATAGGATCATTCATAGGCTTGCATGCCACTTGGGGATGGGATTTCCTAGTTTATTTTCCTTTAGGTTCTATAAATATTTTAGTTTAGAATAGAAAGAAAATGGGTGGGTCTTGTAGCATAAGAACAGGTACACTCGAGATGAGGCGCATCAGGCTACAAGAATGCAAGCAGGGGCCATACAACCCACACTTGATTGTTTGTGAATATTTATGATGATTGTGATTGTTTAGGATAGGTATTGTTTGTGATGTGACATGACCTACCAAACTTACAGTCATAAGATATATTTACAAATTAAAATGTCCATGAAAAACATAAGAGTACTTTCCTTCTCATTTTATCCACCTTACGCTAGTAGCCAGAAAAACTGTGATCGTGATCCAGCTATCGGAAATCGTGGAACATTCGTGCATATGTCATTAGGCCAAAAGTGAGTAGGGACTGTGTGATCCTTTTCTTGCTCATTATGTGGGAATGATATGTTCATGTTTTCTTATGAACATTCATGTTTGTTGACCAATAAAGTGAGTTTTCTTATGAAGATCTCAAGATCTAGGCTTGGGGTTTGGGAAAGAGAGTTTCATTGAAAGGCATGTTTTATACATTCTTAATGAAACGGCAAGAGTCATAAAAGTAAGTTCATGTGGAACTTAAAGGTTATGATTGGTAATCTAGCTACCTACCTGATCGAGTAATTTGAGTGATCTCAATTATTTGAGAGGGATCTTGAGCGACTAACAAAACGGACAAAATTATTTTGTTAGTACATATTCCTGTGTGTCATGAACATAACTAATGCCTACCCTTTTAATATTTTTAGCAAATGCCTTCACTTCCTAATTTTCTGCGTTCAATGGTCGAAAAGTCTCCACTTGCCTACGACGGCTCAAACTATTCTGATTGGTACCTCAAACTCTGCATCGTGTTGAGGCTAGAGGACTTACTGCAGATACTGGATGTCCAAGAACCAGTACCTGCTGATCCGTCCAAACCAACCAGATAACGGTAAGACGAAGGACAGTTCCGTCTTAGCTGTGGCGTCGTCTAGCAAGAAGGTTGCCAAGAAAGGCAACAAGAAGAACAAGATTGAGAAGGCGCAGTCCTCTCTAAAGGGCAAGAGTGGAGGCAGTGCCTCTAAGGGAAGCACGAAGAACTCCCCGAGTTCTGACACTGAGTGCTTCTATTGCCATGAGAAAGGACATTTCAAAATGAATTGCCCCAAGTATAAGCGTGACTTGGATGCTGGCAAGGTTGAAAAGAAGCGTCACAAAGGTATACTTGTTATTGAGTTAAATTTAAATATAGCCACATCTATTCAGGACTGGGTATGTGATACCGGTTCATGTGCTCACTTAGTCTCTAATGTGCAGGCACTAAGGAATAGAAGATCACTAAGAAAGGGTGATGTCGTTTTGAAGGTAGGAAATGGAGCATGCATTTCAGCGGTGGCTGTTGGCAGCCTCGACCTTCATTTATCTAGTGGCTTAGTTTTAAATTTAAAGAATGTTTATTATGTTCCTTCAGTATTTAGAAACATTATCTCTGTATCATGTTTGGATACAGAAGGCTTTGATTTTAAGATACGTAACTCTTGTATGGTTATTAGGAAGGACAATATCTTTTTATGCAAATGCTTTCATTTCTAATGGTTTGTATTTGCTTGATACAAAAGATGATAAACAATTGTTAAATATCAATAACAAGAGGCTCAAGACGTCTCAAAATGTAGAGACTCTCTTATGGCACCATCGCCTGGGTCATATAAATGAGAGACGCATGAAGAAATTGCAACAAACGAATCTACTTGATCCATTTGGAGACACAACAATTGGGACATGCGAATCTTGTTTGACTGGAAAAATGACCAAATCACCATTCAAGAAGAAAGGTGAAAGGGCAAAGGATTTGTTGGAATTGATACATTCAGATGTATGTGGTCCAATAAATCAGAGTGCAAGAGATGGTTATAAGTACTTCATTACTTTCACTGATGACTATAGCCGCTATGGCTATGTCTATCTTATGAGACATAAGAGTGAAGCCTTTGACAAGTTCAAAGAATACAAGAATGAAGTAGAGAACCAACTAGATAAGAGAATTAAAACTCTACGAACAGATCGTGGAGGAGAATACTTGAGTAATGAGTTTAGCACATACTTGAAAGAGTGTGGTATTGTTCCACAACTGACGCCTCCTGGAACACCGCAGTGGAATGGTGTTTCAGAAAGGAGGAACAGAACCTTGCTGGACATGGTTCGTTCAATGATGTGCCAAACAGCTGCTCACACACTGAACATTGTTCCATCGAAATCTGTAGAGAGAACTCCACATGAGTTGTGGATGGGCAGTCTGCCCAGTCTCACTTATCTAAGGATTTGGGGTTGTGAAGCATACGTCAACCGTATGAAGACAACCAAGTTACAACCAAAAGCGGATAAGTGCTTCTTCATTGGATACCCTAAGGAAACAAGAGGGTATAGCTTTTGGCACAAGCTTACGAATACAATAGTCGTAAAGAAGGGTGCAGTATTCTTAGAGAAAGAGTTTCTCGAAAGAATCAAAAGCAATGACAGTAGGGTGATACTTGAAGAAATTCAAGAAGACCTACAAAGTGATCATGAGATAAATGATGGTCCTTTAATGTCATATAGACCTTCTGTGGTTAGTGGGAGTAGAGCTTCACATGTTGAAGAGACTCCAACTACACCTCCACCAGTTGTTCAAGCAACTCAGGTTGAGGATGAACCAATTCAATAAGAAATTGTTGAAGAAGTTCAAACTCAAGAGGAATTGCAAGAACAAGGAGTAGTCAGGAGATCATTAAGGGAAAGGAGAAGACCCGACTTTTATATGGGTCTTCATCAGATCTTAGTAGTAGATACTGAGGATCCCCTTACATATGAAGAAGCTATACAGAGAACAGACTCCAAAGCATGGCAAGAAGCCATGGAATCCGAAATACAGTCCATGTACGACAATAAAGTCTGGACTATGGTAGACCTTCCTAATGAAAAGAGACCCATTCAGTGCAAATGGATTTTCAAAAGGAAGATGGATTTGAATGGAAACATGACAACCTACAAGGCAAGACTTGTAGCAAAAGGTTTCAGTCAGATTCATGGGATCGATTATGATGAAACTTTTTCACCGGTTGCTATGTTTAAGTCAATTCGGATTATGCTTGCTATTGCTGCATTTCATGATTATGAAATATGGCAGATGGATGTCAAAACCGCCTTCCTTAATGGAAAGTTAGAAGAGGAAGTATATATGGTACAACCTCGAGGTTTTGAAGATACATCCAATAGCAAGAATGTATGCAAGCTTCAAATGGCCATTTATGGGTTGAAGCAAGCATTAAGGAGTTGGAACAAACGCTTTGATGAAGAGGTAAAATCTCTTGGATTCATTCAAAGCATGGAAGAACCTTGTGTATACAAGAAGGTCAGTGGGAGCAAAGTACAGTTTCTTGTTCTATATGTCGATGACATATTGCTCATGGGGAATGAGATAAGTTTGATGGAGCAAACAAAGAACTCATTGAAAACAATCTTTTCAATGAAGGACATGGGCGAGGCCAAATATATCTTAGGGATCAAGATATATAGAGATAGGTCTCGAAGACTCATTGGTCTGAGTCAATGCGTGTACATTGACAAGATCTTAGAAAGGTTCCATATGGAAAAGTCTAAGAAAGGGTCAATACCAATGAGTACGTCTGTGCAGCTTAGCAAATCTCAAAGTGCAGCGACGCTTGAGGAAATAGAGTACATGAAGGATGTGCCTTATGCTTCAGCCATAGGCTCAATCATGTATGCTATGACTTGCACTAGACCAGATGTCTCGTATGCTCTAAGCATGACAAGTCGTCATCAAGCTTCACCAGGTCCAGAGCACTGGAAAGCAGTCAAGAATATTCTTAGATACCTTAACAGGACTAAGAGTAGAGTTCTTGTCTATGGTGGTCAAACAGATCTCATCGCAGAGGGTTACACCGATGCGAGTTTCATGACCGACCCGGATGATAGAAGATCCCAATCCGGATATGTCTTTCTTCTGAATGGTGGTGCTGTGAGCTGGCGTAGTTGGAAGCAGTCCACTACGGTTGACTCGACCACTTCTGCAGAAGTTATGGCAGCAGTGGAAGCAAGTAAGGAAGGAGTCAGGATCAAGAAGTTCCTTGAGGAGATGGGCGTTGTCGCATCTAGTCAAGGACCTTTAGAGCTGTTTTGTGATAATAGTGCATCTATTTCACAAATCAAGGAGCCAAGATCACATCACAAGACAAAGTACATGGATAGGAAGTACTTTGTCACTCGAGACTTGATAGAAGAAGGCAAGATTGCGCTAAAATGGGTAGATACAAACAGCAACACAGCTGATCCTTTCACTAAGCCGTTATCACAGGCGAAGAGTCAGGCTCACTTTGAGAATATGGGTCTGCGGGACTATGGACAGTGGCCAGAGGATTGATTTATCTCTTTTTGTTTTGTTTTCTTACATACGTTATGTAACTTTAAAAACAAGTGGGAGATTGAAAGGATGTGTTTTGAAAGTTATTTATGTTTATGATTAAATGTGTTTTTGATATGCATTTATGTTCCTTGAAATTTAATAATATCATTCCTTTAGAAGAATTCAGGAAGATGCTCTTGGTCCTGAATCATAGAACTCTAAAGATGGGATATGTATTTCTAAATTTGCTCATGATCTTGATAATTAAAGAGGAACATTAATTATCAATAAGATCATCACGTTGATAAAAGTATATTGTAGTTCTATAAATATAAAGTTTATCACTATGACATGAGTGTATAAAATGAGATGGATATTTTATACAATGAGCATGACCAATTTGAATGAAACATCATATGGATTGTGTTTTGTGTCGTTGATGTTTCATTGTGTCTTTGAATCTACGATATGAGATACGTATATTTTTCACATGAGTAACACATGATGTGATTATCATTCAAACCCTATCAAGTTATAGGATAAAGTGATAGTTCGTTGTGTGAAACTTGTGCGGGAGAAATCTATGTGTCAACAGTATCATTGTCACTCAATATGAGTAGTGATATTACTGGGCCCCTTGGTAAAGTGAGATTATAATGCTAGCAATATAACTGGTGTCAGTTATAATTATAGTTCACTTATAGAGACCAAGAAAAGGAATGCAGTGCAAAACTGACACGTTCCTATTTTGCACAGCATTCAGAATATCACATGACAAGGATAGACACAATATTAGTGGATTTGGCAAAGTAATGTGCGGCATTATTTATGTCATTTGAAGGACTATATGTAGTGATAGAACCTCTGTAGTCAATTGATATAGACTAGTTATATCATAACTTCAACATGACATAAATCTCTAAACGGTCACACCAAATGAATAAGAAACAACTAGGTTCTATATCTTATAGATTATTTCATGGTTGAAATAATAAGGATAAGATATTAGAATTAACTTTCTAAATTTACTTTATAAAGTAATTAAATGGAATTATTGTGAGGAAAATCAAATTCTAATAAGAAATGCCTATATATATGCGAGCCTATATATATATGAGATAAAATTAGAAGATTGGAAATTAGAAATTAGAAGATCAGAAATTAGAAAATAGAAGTTATTTTCTACCTCCCTTCTTCCTATATATAGTTCTTCTCATATGTTGAGAATTAAAGAACAACTAATTCTAATTCTTCCTCCATTGTTCTTCTCATGTGTTGAGAATAAGAGAACAATTAATTCCATTAGAGAGTACGAGGATCGCGTGTTCATCTATCTAGAACACCGATCGCAAGTTGTTTGTAAATTCAAGGTGAACTAAGGGCTCTTCCGCACCGCTGCCTCGCCTTGAAGTCGATCGATTCAGGAGGAGAAGAGGAAGAACGAGCAACGAAGAATAGCCAATCGCCTTATCAATTCCGCGCAAATCAAGGTACAATTCTTATGTCGTCTTTGTGAATTAATTAGAGTTTAATTAATTGAGAAGATGATTGGATTGCATGTGTTCTCCCATGCAATCATGATAGAATTGTTTTGTGTAATATGTTAGAATTACATGTGTTCTCCCATGTAATTAGATGTTTGATTGTTGCATTAACGAAGATCTTTTATTATAGTTATGAACTTGGGGTTAAAAATTTTAAAAATTCGACCCTAGGCTATACATGAAATCCCAACACTCGGGACTAGCAGAGTCAATTCCAGATTTCCTCCAATTAACGGTTGATCATACCCCGACAGAGAGACCGGGCGTGAGGCTGTAAATTGGATCCGCGATCGTAGATAGACCATTGATCTAACGATCGCGGATATCGTTCGTTGTGTTTTTTTTTAAAAAAAAAATCAAATCAAAATCAAATTCACACTCAACGATTGTGGCTTATTAAGTCGTAGGAGGCCTGAAAGAGATATAAGCATCTCCGGGATCATCAAAACGTGTCCTAGGTTTCCCCGCTAACATAAAACCTGAAAGAGATATAAGCATCTCCGGGATCACCAAAACGTATCCTAACCTACTAACACTTACTAACATTCACTAACGAAATAAATAACAATCTTCACATTTAGAAGTGTGCATTCATTCGTGCATATCATTTAGATAAGATTGTTTCTTTTGTATTGTACGATAATTGCACACATGTTAATATTTTCCTATCTTAATCAGAGGTACCTGAATTTAATAGATTCAGGGTAATTAACAATGAGGGTTTACGCTCATTGGAATCCAAGACCCCACAATCACTTGAAAATTCTAAAACCTTTGAACGTGAGTGTCTGAGAGTGAACGTCTCGTAACGTTTACTAACAAACGCATGTGTACAAGGGTGACCGTGTCCTTTTCCCGACGAAAACGTCTTTCTTTAAAGCGCCTTTTCGGGCGGCGAAAAGGGTGGCACACATGTAAATTAACTTGTGTATCGTAGGACTTTGGTACTTTAACTTTTGTTTTATTGTTTTTTCAGGAGATTCTAGAACAAATTGGAGCATATCGAAGATGATTGCGGACGAGCAGAAGCGACGGAGCGCAAGACGGACCAAAATTCACCTCTGCCATGTCTTATGCCACCCCCTCTGTGGCCTCGGCAGGGGTGGCGGAGCCCCCAAACAAGGCCACATGGGCCCAATCCCATGCATCGCTCCACCTCTCCACCTTTGATCCAATGCCCCCCTGCTGAGGGCGCAACCAACCAAGCAGAGACCCAAAATAGCACTCTGCCACCCCCTCTGAGGGCGCAGGCAGGGCCTCAGCACCCAAAAATAGCACTCTACCACCGCCTCTGAGGGCGCAGACAGGGTGGCAGAGCGTCATATCGGGAAGTTTTAGTCTATTTTTGTCATTCCGCTTTTAGTGTGGTTATTTCCGGGGCTCCGATCAATTTTAGATATCCTGTATTGCGTTTTAGGATATAATTAGATATAGTTGTAGGTTATAAAAGGGTCCCAACTCTTGATGCTTAACATCAAGTGCTTGGAGTTAGAAGAGCTAGCATAGGTCGAGTCTATTGTGAAGCGTGTAAAAGAGCGGTAACTCTTATCTCTCTTTTTATGCTTTATTTCATGATGTATCTAGGCTGGATTTCCTCTTCCTAGGGATAAACTTGTACCCTTGATTTATGATATTTGTTTATTTTGTTGCATCCTTTGCGTTGTTGATTTGTTTTGTGTGATTTAATTGCTATATCTTAGTCTTTGCTTTCATGAATTGATTATGTCATAATTGATTAGATAGTCGCGAATGTCTCTTTAATTATTCTTGTGATATAATTGAATTGCTTAGATAGAAAATCATAAAGTAAACCTAGATTTTTCATGAAGTAACGAGAGTGGAAGTGTAACGTCTAATGGGGAAACCATAATCGAAGCTGGGTAATTAGGTGAAGTAGCGAGAGTGGAAGTCTAATTAATTAGTTAGGTTAATGCTAAATCATATAACTTAAAGCAACAAGATCAATAGGATAGGTGACGAGAGTTGGTATCCGATTTGGTTAAGTTAGGGTAGATGAAGTAGCGAGAGTGGAAGTCTACTATACAAGGATTTAGAAATCCTCAACAATGGTTTGGACTTTTAGTTTAAATTGTAACAATATAATAAATTGATTAATCAAGTGGTCAAGTGAATCCCTAGGGCCTAATTCTTCAAACTTAAATCATCTTCTTGCTTTTAATTAGTTCTAACTTGGTAATTACTTTTTAATTAGGATTAGCTTACTCAAAATTACTTGTTTCTTTCAATTAGTTTATTAGAATTAAATCTACTAATTATCTGTCCATGTTGTTCGACACCCTACACTATATTATAATTGTTGTGCGCTTGCAACATGATTTTAGCATATTTTAGGGCTATTAAAAACTACACAAAAATACACATCACCCCCAACTATTAAATTCATTTAACATCATTTAAATTCATTTAGCATATTTTCATAATTTTAACATTTTTCATTTTAGTTATTTATTTCATTTATCAAGAATATTGAAGAAAATGCAAAAAATATTCACTTAATTCTTCTGTATTCAAGTTAAAAACAAAAGTATGTATAATAGTATTATTTTTAAATAACATTTCGAGGAAAAAATGATGTCTCCAAAGTGTGCTATTTATATTAAATTTTAACAGTAACAAGTTATTCTCATATTTCCAAGAAAAAAAATTTAACCGTAAGCTACATAAACATGAATAATAAATTTGACAACTTCATGTCAATCTCGTAATTCCCAAAACAAAATGTGAAATGGTAACTTTAAAAAATACTAGGGTCGAGGCCTCGCGTTGCTTCGGCTTACATTTTTTAACTCATTTTGATATCAAATATTGTATAATAAAAAATTTTAAAATTCTTTTTGAATGTTTAATTAAGTCCTTCATATATAAATAGTAAAATCAACACAAAATGAAGTTGATTCAGCTTTATTTCTTTATGATGTCCTAAAACGTATAGGCTTTTAAATTTGTAACTCGAAGCAAAACACTCGATCGCAAGCGTACGATCTCGTGTAGTACTGTCGAGGTCGAACCACAAGGACGGGAATTAATTCTAAACCAGACTTCAATCGCAATTCAAATCCTAAATAAAGTGGGGGTTTTTGAAAGGTTGGTTTAAACAGTAGCAGATGCAAACAGTAAACAACAAGTAAATACTGGAAAACAACTAATTAAAAAAAGGCGTCCTCAGGGTTTTCTGAATCTGTTTGGTCTCTGGATTAACTTCTTACGGCCCGCAGGAAGGTCTCTTGCGGGTCGCAGGGGTTGGTTAGAGATTCCAAAACTACCTGTTACCCACAGAATAACTCCTGTGAATCACAAACAGTTTTGTAATATCTGTCTTACACTTTCTGCAGATCCTTGCGGCCCGCAGGATATCTCTTGCGGTCCGCAGGAAATCTGACAGAGAGCAGTTCAGTTCTGGTTCAATGTTCGACTCACGTTATCAATTCTGAATCAAACCAGCAACAGTACAAGTCCTCAACTTTCGTATTTTGGTTCTTCTAACAATACCGGTTCAACAGAAATTCGTGGATCTATTTCTAAATCTACGTTCAAGTTACTTTTATATCTAGGATTCGGTTCCACTTTCGTAAGAACCGCAATTTTACCGTTCGGTTACTCTTGGACAACAAGTTATCAATCCAAATAGTGTAAATAACAATTCTTGCAAATATGATACTCTACTGACCAACTAAACCTTGTGCCTAATCTACAGGTTTACCATACAACAAGCATGATATTCTATTAGCCAACTAGATTTTGCTCGCAATCTACAGGTCTATCACATCAACAAGTCAAGTCAAACACACATAGTCATGAAAATCACAAGTAACATGAAAATAACGTAAGTCTCACAATAAAAAGTCAATCCATTAACACAAACTTCATCATCTACCCTAAGAACTAAAAGACTACTCGCTCATGGCGAGGGAAAACAAAGAAAACAAAACAAAGAAGAAGTTCATGATACTAAAGAACCGAAGAAGAACTCGCGTGGCTTCAATCTTCAACGTCTCCAAGAAGTCCTCTCGAAATCTCCTCGAAAGATGGTGAAGATCGACTCCCAAACACGCTCTCCTCTGGTCCCTGGCGGCTAGGGTGAAAGAGACAGAAAGTAAGATGGCAGCGGCGCTGGTACTGTAGCGCCGTCCTGTAGCGCGCTACTGTAGCGCGGGTTTGGTGGCTAGGGCGGCGCCCCCCTGGTCGAAAAGATATCAAAACTGCTCAAAAAGACTGCCTTATATAGGCTAGGGTGTCAAAACAAAAAGCAGTCTGCGCAGTTACGGGCTTGCGGCCCGCAAGAGGTATCCTGCTGCCCGCAGGGCCTCGTCTGCTGCCAGCAGACAGTGCGTTCCAGCACCAAATCACGTCCAAATGGCTCCAAAAGCCCAATTTACCTGAAATTTGGACAAATGCAAAGAAGTAACTAGAATCTAAACATACTAACACCTAAATGCACATGAACTTAGGAATTTTAGGCTAAAATAAAGGTGCGAATCTGGTAAAATGCAGATATGAATGCGGTGCATCAAATCTCCCCAAGCTTAAAGTCTTGCTTGTCCTCAAGCAAAACCTAGAACCTAAGAGATAAACCGTACCTAGACCTAAATCCCCAAGTAGACCTAAATGCAATGAAAAACTTTGGAAGAATGCTAAACCAAGAGTGCATGTGCAAGTTTGAATTTTGAATTGTAAATAATTATGCATGATAATTCCACAAAACATGGGCTAAGGCACAGAAAATCAAGACGAGCGACTTTTGCTCCATGAAACGCAACCTGAATTGCAAGTAGGACCATCGTACTTTTTCGGACCCTAGAATTTTCAATCGAACTACAAAGTTGGTATCTCAGTTGCGTTAGACCCACAGTGAATAGTTTTCTCAACCTTTCACATCCATAGACCTTGAAATGCTTTTATTTATTTATTTATTGTATTTTTTTCTTTCTTTTTGTGAATTCAGAGTGTGAGGGAATGAAGCCCGAGTCAGACGGATAAAGAAAATAAAAGTGCATACGTCCTGTCTGACCGCGACTTCACCCCCTTTAAAATTCAGACATTCAAGGACCAGTCAGTCGGATGGAAAAATAAAGAGATGCACTCGTCCTACCTGACCGCATCCTTGAAATGCCTATTGATTTGGTTTTTTAAGACATTTCAGGTTATGACTTTCCACATTTCCCAACCATATTCACATGGATACCACAAACTGAGAAGTTACTCTTCGTCCTAAATCAGATTTTCGGTTTGCTACTTTTTTCCAATTAGTACCTACTTTATTCATGGAACTAGACGCTACTGAACAAGATTCTCTGACCTTAACACAAGTCTTATGAAGTTATCATACACAATTTTTCACAATGCAAATGTCAAAAGTTCCCATATGCCCTTGAATTCAACATTTTCCCAAAATTTTTCAAAAATGCAAACATGAAAATGAAAAAGAAGAAACAGAAAATGAAAATGAAAACCCTAAAACTCAGATTTACTCTATCCTCCCTCCCCAAGCTAATCCATGCACTGTCCTCAGTGCATAAAACATAGATGTGAGAATAAATGAGAGAGAGAAAGAATACAACCTGAGGGAATGACTATGCAGAATCGTCAGAATCTCCCCAAGTTGGCTGCTGCTGTGCCGGCAGCGGAGTGGAGGCAGCAGGGGTGCGGGGTGGTGAGACAGCTGCAGTTGCTGGTGATGTTGCATGCCTTGAGGGCCGCACTAATTGCCTTGCGGGTTGCAAGCAGCTGTCAGAACCTCGTTTCTTCTCACTTTTGCATTCCGTCTTCAAGTTTGACTCCTGAGACTGCACAGACATAACTAAAAATACCTTATGCAAAATGAGGATGAACTATCATGCAAAATAAACGATGCAAAAGAAATAAAAGAAAAGATAAAAGAGAAGAAAATAAACCGAAATCCTTGGGTTGCCTCCCAAGAAGCGCTTGGTTTAGGTCCCGAGCTTGACCTTAATGCCTCTAAATATCTGGTGGAGAAGGCTCAGACAGATGCCAGGCTATGCGCGGTGGTGACCTGTCCGTTTGGACTTCAGGTTCTCCTACTTGCGGGCTGCAGGGAGGCCCTGCGGGCCCGCAGGTGCCTAGCAGCGAGGTGTCAGCAGCTGTCTGCGGTGCTGAAAACACTGGATGCGCCATGTTAAGCAGTGAGCCGTCTTGTGGATCAGTACCCAAGAGATAGCTTGCGGGCCCGTAGGACTTGTCTTGCGGGTCGCAAGCAGTAGCGCCATAAGCTACTTCATTGCCGTTGGCTGCACCAACTAATTCCACCGAGCTCAACTCGTCCTGCAAAGAAGATAGAGAGCCTGAATGATACCTGAGTGTGTTCTGATGCTCCTCCAGCAGATCTTCTTGCGCCTCGTGGACCAGCTGATCGATCACGTCCACTCGGTTGCAATCTTCGGGCATGTCGGGGTACTTCATTGCGTCGGCAACTCGAAACTGGACTTTCTCACCTCCGATATTCATGGTGAGCGTATCGTCATAGGTGTCGATGACGGTCCTAGCTGTCCTCAGGAAGGGGCGTCCTAAGATGATCGGTACATTCTTGTCCTCCTTCATGTCAATCACCACGAAATCTGCTGGCACAAAGAACTTGCCTACCCGCACGGGCACATCCTCTACTATCCCCATCGGCAAGCGTGTGGAAGTGTCTGCTAGCTGCACGGTCATGCGAGTGGGCTTGAGCTCTCCTACACCCATCCTTTGGAAGATGGTGTGGGGCATGAGACTGACACTAGCGCCTAGATCGCATAACGCCTTTTTGATGGCCGCCTTACCGATGGTACAGGGGATGGTGAATTTCCCTGCGTCTCCAAGCTTAGGAGGAAGCTGTCGGCTCACTGCCGCACTGCACTCGAAGTTCAGCTGCACGCTCCTACAATCCTTCAAGCTCCTCTTATTGGACAAGATGTCCTTCAGAAATTTTGCGTAGGATGGCATTTGCACAAGCGCGTCAGTGAACGGGATGGAGATGGTGAGCTGCTTGAGAATCCCCATAAATTTAGAAAATTACTCGTCCAATCGATGCTTGGCGAGACGCTGAGGGAACGGAACGGGCGGTTGGTAGGGTGGCAGGTTGACTGTTGCTTTGCCCTTGGTCTTCGCTGGTGCGGTACGTGCGGCAGACTCGGAGTTCTGCTTTGTATGCTCTTCAGTGGCCGCCTCCTGCGGGCTGCGAGAGGAGTCCTGCGGGCCGCAGGCAGGCGGTTGAGTGTCTGTCTGCACATTCTGAGAACTTTGCGGAATGGTCTGCGGGCCGCGAGCAGAGTCCTGCGGGCCGCAAGATGGTGCGCCAGGAGCGGTTTTCGCTGTTTCCGGGTGAGCGTTGACTTCTGCTTGCCCCGTCACTGCCGGGTCTTCCTCCTCTAGCATAGGAGGGCCAGAGTATTGAGTCTCGCTCCTCAAGATGTGAACCGCCTTCACCTCGCCATTCGGGTTTGTCGGCTGGCTCAGCGGCGTGCCTGCGGCTCCCGAGCTCGATGTTGTACCCACGTTACCTCCTACAAGCCTCGCCAATTTCTCATTAAGGGTCTGCATCTGCTCGAATATCATCTGGTTCATCTTGCCTTGCTCCTGCATGAAGTTGTTGACCACGGCAGGCACGGCAGGTGCAGCAGGTTTGGGCTCTTGATGAGGAGACACGTACGGTTGGCGGTAGGTGTTGTTCGGCTGGGCAGTTCTGTTTTGGTTTTGGAGGTGGTTGTTGCTGTAGAAGCTATGGTTGCCACTTCCTTGCCCCTGGTTTTGGTACCTCTGAGGAGGGTTGTAGTTGCTGGTCCCGAAATTGGGACGGTCTGGTTTCTCTCTCCAGCTTTGTCGGTCTGCTGGGTCGCTGGAATACGACTGTGAGAATGGAGGCCTGGGGAAGAAGGAGGGCTCGTTGTTGAGAGAGTGCACGTGCTCTTCCTCCCCCTCAGGTTGACGCAGCGGGCAGTGGTCATAATCATGAGAGTCCTCCCCGCAAAGCGTGCAAGGTTCAACCTGTACTGCCTTGGCAGACGCCTTCTGCTGGTCTGTCTGCTTGTCCATCCGAAGCTGCAGGGCTTCTAGCTTGGCTTGTATGAGGGCAAGTTGATCCACCTCGTACCGCCCTTTCGATCCTCTGCTGGACTCCCTGCTGGACTCCCGGTTGGACCACTGCTGCTGGTGGGCCGCCTTCTCAATAAGCTCCAGGATTGCACGCGGTCGCAAATCTGCTATCGATCCACCTGCACTATAATCAACTAAAGCGCGACTCTGCGCAGTCAGTCCCTCATAAATAGCATCAACAAGCATCCAATCAGAGAAATTATGGTGAGGGCAGGACAAACATAACCGGTTAAACCTATCCCATGCCTCGCTTAGAGACTCATCATACCCTTGTTTAAATGAGGAAATTTCAGCCCGAACTTTGGCAGTTCTCCTAACAGGGTAAAAATTCTATAAAAATTGAGCAGACATTTCTGCCCAGGTACTAATTGAGCCTTTAGGGAGAGAGTTGAACCAGAATTTCGCTTTGTCCTGAAGAGAGAAAGGGAACAAGGCTAGCTTGACGTAGTCTGGCATCGTAGCGAGGTGCTTAACGGTCCGGCAGGCTTGGTAGAAGCTGTTCAGATGGTCATGAGGATTCTCGGACTCTAGCCCGTGGAAGCAGTTCTGCTGGACGAGTGTAATTGCACCCGAACCGAAGTTGGGAGGGTCTCCTTGCAACTCCGGCAGAACGATGGGACCTTCTGAGTCATCGACTCTGGGACTGTGGTAGTCTCGGAGTGTCTGCGGCTCTGCTTGTCTTCGCTGCCGCTCGGCTTCTGCCTCTCGCCGGAGTTGGCGGACTTCCTCTTCAAGCTCTCGCCGAGCTGCTTCAGCAGCTTGCCTCCGCATTTCTGCTTCTGCGGCTTGCAGCCTGAGCTACTCCCGCTCCAAGACGTTGTTACCCATGTCAGATGACGATGTGGTTTCTGAGTCAGATGAGTCTGGGCTGACCCTCGCTGGCAGCGGATGGAATTTCGGGCTCCTGCGTCCGCTTCTGAGAAAGTAGTCACCAAACGGAGGGTATTGTGCCAGTGCCTGTCACCTGAAACAGAAAAAGAGAGAAAAGAAAAAGAAAAATCAGAATTCGAAAAGAAAATAAAGTAAGGTTTAGAACTAATGTCGCCGTCCCCGGCAACGGCGCCAAAAAGCTTGATGTCCTAAAACGTATAGGCTTTTAAATTTGTAACTCGAAGCAAAACACTCGATCGCAAGCGTACGATCTCGTGTAGTACAGTCGAGGTCGAACCACAAGGACGGGAATTAATTCTAAACCAGACTTCAATCGCAATTCAAATCCTAAATAAAGTGGGGGTTTTTGAAAGGTTGGTTTAAACAGTAGCAGATGCAAACAGTAAACAACAAGTAAATACTGGAAAACAACTAATTAAAAAAAGGCGTCCTCAGGGTTTTCTGAATCTGTTTGGTCTCTGGATTAACTTCTTACGGCCCGCAGGAAGGTCTCTTGCGGGTCGCAGGGGTTGGTTAGAGATTCCAAAACTACCTGTTACCCACAGAATAACTCCTGTGAATCACAAACAGTTTTGTAATATCTGTCTTACACTTTCTGCAGATCCTTGCGGCCCGCAGGATATCTCTTGCGGTCCGCAGGAAATCTGACAGAGAGCAGTTCAGTTCTGGTTCAATGTTCGACTCACGTTATCAATTCTGAATCAAACCAGCAACAGTACAAGTCCTCAACTTTCGTATTTTGGTTCTTCTAACAATACCGGTTCAACAGAAATTCGTGGATCTATTTCTAAATCTACGTTCAAGTTACTTTTATATCTAGGATTCGGTTCCACTTTCGTAAGAACCGCAATTTTACCGTTCGGTTACTCTTGGACAACAAGTTATCAATCCAAATAGTGTAAATAACAATTCTTGCAAATATGATACTCTACTGACCAACTAAACCTTGTGCCTAATCTACAGGTTTACCATACAACAAGCATGATATTCTATTAGCCAACTAGATTTTGCTCGCAATCTACAGGTCTATCACATCAACAAGTCAAGTCAAACACACATAGTCATGAAAATCACAAGTAACATGAAAATAACGTAAGTCTCACAATAAAAAGTCAATCCATTAACACAAACTTCATCATCTACCCTAAGAACTAAAAGACTACTCGCTCATGGCGAGGGAAAACAAAGAAAACAAAACAAAGAAGAAGTTCATGATACTAAAGAACCGAAGAAGAACTCGCGTGGCTTCAATCTTCAACGTCTCCAAGAAGTCCTCTCGAAATCTCCTCGAAAGATGGTGAAGATCGACTCCCAAACACGCTCTCCTCTGGTCCCTGGCGGCTAGGGTGAAAGAGACAGAAAGTAAGATGGCAGCGGCGCTGGTACTGTAGCGCCGTCCTGTAGCGCGGTACTGTAGCGCGGGTTTGGTGGCTAGGGCGGCGCCCCGCTGGTCGAAAAGATATCAAAACCGCTCAAAAAGACTGCCTTATATAGGCTAGGGTGTCAAAACAAAAAGCAGTCTGCGCAGTTACGGGCTTGCGGCCCGCAAGAGGTGTCCTGCGGCCCGCAGGGCCTCGTCTGCTGCCAGCAGACAGTGCGTTCCAGCACCAAATCACGTCCAAATGGCTCCAAAAGCCCAATTTACCTGAAATTTGGACAAATGCAAAGAAGTAACTAGAATCTAAACATACTAACACCTAAATGCACATGAACTTAGGAATTTTAGGCTAAAATAAAGGTGCGAATCTGGTAAAATACAGATATGAATGCGGTGCGTCACTTTATATGTTCAAACTTCTTTCAAATAAAGTTGATGTTATAATATAGTGAGGCTATTGCGCTTTGCAAAGTGCAGTGGCCGGTGCGTCTTGACCTCATATCTCCTAATTTGTGGCTCGAATGACCAATCCAAGTTGCTCACCATAATCTTAATATTGAAACCTAGTTGCATGCCAAAATTTTCTATTTTTAGAGTTTTCTAACTATTTTTTTAGATTTTTAAAGAATGTGACCGCGCGAACGGGTATAGGCTTTTAAACCTAAAGTATGCACTCGATCGCAAGCGTACGATCTCGTGTAGTACTTGAGGGTCGAATCCTCAGGGACGGGATTAACACCAGACTTTACTTAAACCTACTTCTAAATTCTAAGAGAGTTTGGATGAAAGGGTCAATTGTTGGGGTTTTAACAAGGCTGGTTACAAACACAAGGAAACAGTACTAAAACAAGTAAATAACTGAAAGACAATTAATTAAAAGGCGTTCTCAGGGCTGTCATAATTAGATTGGTCTCAGGATCAGTTGCCTGCGTTCCGCAAGATGTCTCTTGCGGACCGCAAGTAGTTGGTTAGGGTCGCAAAACCGTCCACGAACCACAGATCTCTCTAATAATCCGCAGTCAGTTTTGTAACTCCTGTCTTGCACTTTCTGTAACTGAGTGCGGACCGCAGGCACGTCCCTGCAGACCGCAGGCAGTTGACAGAGAGCAGTTTTCAATTCTGGTTTGGTGTTCTGACTAACGTCGTCAGTTCCTAAGCAATTCAGAGTTGGTACAAGTCCTAGGTTTTCACCTTTGGTCCTCCTAACAATCCTAAATCAATTTGAAACTCGTACAATAGGTTCTAAACTACGTTCACATCACTTGTTAATTCTAGGGTCCGTTTCAAGGTTAGTCGAAACGCAGTTTCGCCTTACGGGTACTTTCGAATACAAATCAACCCAAATTGTGCAAGCAATCAGATCTGGTCAAATGATACTACATTAACCAACTAGGTCTGGCCACAACCTATAGGTTTACCAATTGAACAAACAAATCACAAACACGTTATAATGAAAATCTCAAGTGATTATGAAAACAACGTAAGTCTACACATTCAACTAATCCATCAACACAGTCGTCATCATTCAAACCCTAAGAACAGATAGATCTACTCACTCATGACACAAGAAAACAAAGAAAACAAAGAATTGAAAGAAATCATGATGCAAAAGAACCGAAGAAGAACTCGAGTCGACACGATCTTCACTCCCGCGTGAGAATTCTCTCAAATCCGCTTCGAAGAATGATGAACGGCCTTCTCTCCTCTTTCCTCTGCCCTCTGGTTGTGAAATTGCAATGAAAGGGCGTGAAAATATGTGTGTCGATGTCTGGAACCGTCCCAATGACCGCCTTATATAGGCAGAGCGCCAGAAAATAGAAAACTGCAGTGCAGTAACCTCCCTGTGGACCGCAGGCACGGGCCTGCGAACCGCAGGAAGAAGGAAATGGCGGTTTTTCTGCTCCACAGGAAGTTTTCAGCGCCGAGCGGAAGGTCGAACGTGCTGTAACCTCCGTCTGCTGGACGCGGGAGGGATCCTGCGGACCGCAGGAGGGGTCCTGCGGATCGCAGGAAGTTCATTCCAGTTTCGACTTGTTGTCTATGGCTTCGAATCGCGTCCAATTGGCTCCAAAAGCCCGATTGACCTGAAATTTGGACAAAAGTAAAGAAGTAACTGGAATCTAGACATCTTACTACTTAAATGCAATTAAACTTAGGAATTTTAGTTCAAAATACTAGTGCAAGTCTGGTAAAATGCATATATAAATGCGGTGCATCAGAATGACCCATTTTATATACAAATTTTTGTGCAGTTTCTATACAATACTTCAAATTTTAAAGAAATAGTAAGAGACCTTAAACATTTTCTAAAGAATTCTTGACTGTTAATTGTTAAATGATCATTATTTTCTTCAATTGTCAAAACCATGCAAATTTACTATAAACAATATAATAGTTTTTTACTTATATCAAATTAATAATGAAAAATTAGAGAAATAATAAGCTACCGTAAACCCTTTGAGATCGTAGTCACGGCCAAATTATTTACTCACTCCATCACAAAATTTTTTTCAGAAACCTCTGTTAGACTGTGCATACAACTCAATGTGATGATGTTTTTCACTAAATTTAGTTTTAGCTTTGATTTTAAGTTATTGTTTACTTCATTTCAGTTTATTATTTTCTAAAACTTTAAATATATATTTTTTAAAATATTTTTGATTTTTAAGTTTATAAATTGATCAAATTTTCTGTTTTACTATTTCGCTAAATTGTTTTTCTAAACTTATTATAAATAAAAATTGAAAACTCAAAAAAAAAAAAAATATGCGGCTGAGTTATCTGAACTCAGCCGTATAAAGACAAAATTTTTTTATATATATTTTTTTATTTGAAAGATTCTTGACGAACATAATGTTAGTATATGTCCTAGGAGCCAATCATTTTCATATGATTGTTGTATCCATTTTATTCATGAATTGAATGATTTTATATATCATTTTGTTCCTTGAGTATTTATTTTAGTTAGATCATTTGAGTAAAGGACTTGAATTGTAGAATTCTATATTAAATTAATAAGTACTCTAAATGGTCTCTCATCTTGATAATTGGCAAGGAACACTAATTGATCATAAAAGATTAGTATGTGATTTAAGCGAATGGTTACATTCTACAAACCATTGGTAAGGAGTTACCAACTTAATCACATAAATATTGTTGGAGAACAATATTGGACAATGACCATAATAAAACAATATATGGATTGTGTTTATGTTATTATTATTTCATTAGTGTTGAATTCTAAAGTATGAGGTATTGTCTTTTCTACATGAGAGATGTATTTATACTGTATTGTCCAACTCTCCCTTGACCGGCACTTATAAAGGCAATATGTGTGGATGCATCTCTTATGAGTTTACCAAGAGTACTATTGTCCATCAACTTTATTGATTGATTATATCATGGGCCCATCTTGTTGAAGTAAGATTGAAATGCTAGCTACATGATTAAATGTTAATCACAACAATCTTCTTCGGATCAAGAGAGAATAAATCACAAGTATGACATATTCCTAACTTGGATTTATTTGATGATATGATGAGACAAGGAATTGACACAACATATATTAACTTATATGCAGAGGATCCGTATACACCGTATGCTTGCTCCATACAGTCTATGTCAATTGGGTAGTCATGACGTATTACTAGATACCAATCATGATTTATAGAATTAAAAGAGTTTTAATTCTATTGCCGACATGACATGGATACCACTCGGTCACACCTATAAGCTTAAGAATGAGAGTATGCAGAAGTTTAGTATATTATATGTGATATGAATATGGTTGATGAATAATTTATAAAGAGTTATAATTATGTCACTCACCATATGATACTAAATGCATGTCTATAAAATTATCTAAGATATATTTCCTCATCTAGAATAATTTAAGTACGTACGACATACTAATTATTTTGTTTAACAAGGGACATGAAACTTATAATGTGGAATCAATATGTATTAATGGTTAATACATATAAATGGAGTTGAATGACACATAGGATGTGTACATTTTGTGGAGCCCTCTTGGAGAGGATTAAGAGCCCATTTTGGCAAGGGCATTTTGTTCAAATTGCCCATAGATGAGCTCTTGGGATTGGGATATAAAAGAGGCCCAAAACCCTAGCCTCCAAACTTCTTCTTCCTCCTACAATAGCCCCTTCTTGGCTATGAAGGGTTTTGCGTGTTGCGGCGGAAGGTAAATTTAAAAAAAAAATTATCAACACGAAGATCGTGTTCTTATAATAAACATGAAATCATGGATATACTTGTTCAAAATATGTTACACTAACAATGAGTTGTAGATTATACCTTCGTTTTGGCAAATCACTCCTAAGAAGAATATGCTCTCTTCTTTGTGATGTTGTCGGGATTGCCTTCTCGTCGGTCTCTTGGTTCACCTTGAACCTAAACAACAAACTAAGCACCACTTAGATAGATGAGTGCAAAGTTTGATGCTTAGATACAACCACCTTTGGATTCTTAAATCAAGTATGCAACCTTCTTGATTTTAGTAGCTAAACCTATATTTTCCTTAGCATGACAGCCAACAAGAGAGAGAGAGAGAAAGAGCTAAAATTCTGATTGTATCTCTACAACAATTAAGTATCTAATTGTACCCTTTCAAATTCGTATACATTAAAATAAAATCTGAAACAACACATTAATTTTCTGACCACCAGTTACTAAAATCGCCATAACTCCTTCTAGAGAACTCCAAATGAAGTGAAACCTTCACCGTTGGATTCTAGACTTGAAGGGCTATAGTTTTCATAGGTCACATGTCTAGAATAGTTAATGTTTAGCCATTCAAATTCCTCTTCAATGTTGCCTTTAAATTCTGTTCATTTTCTAATACGAATTTAATGGTTATAATCCATATTTGTTGTTAAGTTCATTCTCTTCTCCATTTGAAAATAGGCTTAATTAATTTATAACTTAATAATATTCGCAATAATATTATTCTTATAATCATCATAGTAATAGTTCATAACAAACCATATTACTAATAGAAATGATTACCCAATAATATCTTTCACAAACCATCATAAATCAATATTTATTTGTATCTAAGCATGTCATACTTTATGACATTTTATTTTATATTTTATCTCATGCATTTTATGACATATCTCATATCATTAAATACATTCTATAAAATACAAAATACTTGTTGTTACCTATTCAGTCGGTGTGACCTTTTAGAGGATCTACGTCAACTTAGCATACAATAGATCGTAAGAGGTTCTATCACTATGGTGGCTCAAAAGAGTATAGGCTTTTAATTACCCTATGCAAACACTCGATCGCAAGCTTATGATCTCGTGTAGTACAGTTGGGGTCGAACCACAAGGACGGTATCAAATCTAGACTTACTCTAATTGCAGTTTCAAATCCTAAGTAAATATTTTTTGTCTAAAGATGGGGTTTATCAAAGTCTGGTTGCAAGAACAATTAAACAAGTAAATAGTAAACAACAATATGTAAAAGCTCGAAAACAGATAATAAAAGGGCGTACCCAGGGTTTTTAGAATCAATTTGGTCTCTGGATTAACTGCTTGCGGCCCGCAGGAAGTTCTCTTGCGGGTCGCAGGAGGTTGGTTAGATATTCTAAAACTGTTTGCTGCCCACAGGATGTCCCTTGTGAATTGCAAACAATTTCGTAACCTCTGTCTTACACTTTCTGTAGGTACTTGCGGGCCGCAGGCAACTGATAGATAGCAATTTCAGTTCTGGTTCAGTGTTTCGACTCACATTATTAATTCCTATTCAAATCAGAGATGGTACAAGTTTCTTAACTCTCGTATTTTGGTCCTTCTAACAATTCTAGTTCAATAGAAATTCATAGATCTATTTCTAAACCTACGTTCAAGTTACTTTTATTCTAGGATTCGGTTCGACTTTCGTCAAAACCACAGTTTCTCCTCACGGATACTTTTGGACTATCAACCCAAGTTGTGCAAGTAACAGTTCTTGTAAAGACGATACTCTATTAACCAACTAGATTTGCGCGTAATCTATAGGTTTACCATACAAACAAGTCAAGTCACAAAACATGTTATCATAAAAATCGCAAGTAAACATGAAAATAACGTAAGTCTAAACATTATACAGTCAATCCATTAACACAAATATCATCCCCAACCCTAAGAACAAAGGATCTACTCGCTCAAGGCGAGAGAGAACAAAGAAAACAAGAAAATAAAAGAGTCTATGATACTAAAAAACCGAAGAAGAGCAAGTATGGCTTCAATCTTCAACTTCTCCTAGGAATCCTCTCGAAAATCTCCTCAAAAGATGATGAAGATCAAGACCAAGCACGTCTCCTTCATGTCTCCTGGCGGCTTGGGTGAAGAGAACAGAGGTAAGATGCCAAAAACGTCCAAAATGACGGTTTAAATAGGCCCAAAGGCGGCAGAAACAGAAGACTGCGCTACCGCGTGCTTGCGGCCAGCAGGAGATGCATTCCAGTGTCAACTTGTTCTTTAATTCTCTGAATCGCGTCCAAGTGGCTCCAAAAGCCCAATTTACCTGAAATATGGACAAAAGTAAACAAGTAACTAGTATCTAAGCATCCTAGCACTAAAATGCACATGAACTTGGGAATTTTAGGTTGAAAATGAGGTACAAGTCTGGTAAAATGTAGATATGAATGCGGTGCATCACACTACATTACAGTCACCAAAAGACAGTAGTCATGACTTCCTTCAATCCATTATATTTGTGTCTATCCTTGTCTCATGATATTATGAATATTATGTGAAATAGGATGTCATGCTTGTTTCTTGGTGTCTCAAGTGAATTATATATATAACTATTTTAGTGTCTATCCTTGTGCCCTCCCCAAGCTGAGCCGCTCGCAGGGCGGTGAGGATGTCATGCATCTCATCTTGTCGCTGTTTGATGCGCCCCTGCCGCTGCTCGATGCGGCCCTGTCGCTCATGGATCTCTGTGATGCTGGCACTGCCGCGAGCTCGGCCAGTCTGGAGATTGCAGATAGACTGAGTGTGAGCGGCCTGCAACACCTGCACGTGACGGACCATGTCGCGAGTGTCAGTCTGCATGGTGTGAATCTCCTGGACTTGGGTGCACATCTGCGTCCACTGGTCCACCATGTAAGGTGGAAACTGATAAGATGTGCTAGCTCCACCTGCTGGCTCGGGCGCTGCTCCTGCTGACCAGCTGTCCCAGCCTGTAGCACCTGCCGAGGATGTGCTGGCTACTCCTGCTGACCAGCTGTCCCAACCTGTACCACCTGTTGCTGGTGTCTCTGCGTCAGCATCCTTCATATGGACGTCATCAGCAGGCGCGGTGGGACTCTGAGCTGGGTCCTGCTGCTTGGGTGAGGCAGAAGGGGGCGCCTGCATCCTTCATGTAGAAGGCCGCGGGAAGTCTATCGGCGGGCACTGTATCAGCAAGGGGAAAGCTCCGTCTTTCTCAATCGTCCACATCCAGACGGAGGGCTGACCGCGTGACACCTTGGATTGAAAGATCCATTTCCATGTTCTGAACTGCTCTCGATCGAGGACCTTGCCGGGGTCGCATGGATCACAAAAGTCGGGATGTCCCATCAGCTTGGTGAGATCGACTCCCAAATATGAAGCAATGTGAGTCACGTAGGAGTCAAAAACCATGTATCCGGTCGGCTTGCCCATGCTGACAATTGAGAGCCAGTACCGGACCATAATCAGCATCAGATGGGGCCGTTGTAGCAGGTCGGCGGGGCGAAGCATGGTAGCGAGGAGCTGCAACTCCCCGTGTTTGGGGCGGAGTGAGGATTCTCCGCGTGCACAAATGGAAAATTCGAAGGCACGGCAGATGAAGCGGAGAGCAGGGTGCACAATCGCATTAACCCGCGGATCCGGGTTGGTCAGCGAGAGCCCTTGCCCAATGAGTTGAAGCCAGAAGGCGGCACGGAGAGCAGACTGCGGCCTAGGGTCCTCATCGTCGGACTCACCCGGTGGAATGTAATCGAGATGCTCGGTCTCATGGGGCGCAAGGTGGAGCACCTGTGCGAGCACGGCAAGGCTCAAAGTGTAAGGACAACCAAGCAGGCGAAAAGATATACCGTGGGTGTCATCGGGGAACTCCTCCAGGACTAGAGAAGTGAGGAACTCATGCGTCAGATTGCGGTAGGCAATATGGTGCGATGGGATCTCCCAAAAAGCTCTGGTGAAACCGACCCGCTCGGTAAGATGTGTAAACTCGCCCAAGATGCCTATCTCCTCCAAGAAACCAAAATCAATAATAGGCGTGGAGATCGCAGTTTTATTTTGAAGGATAGTGCGGTTCCGTTTGAGCCTCGCATCCTCGGCGGCACGTCGATCAGCTTGCTCCGCTTGATAAGCGTGCTGGACCTTTTCCCTCCTTGCTCGCAGTTGCTCCTCGCTCGCGGGCTGCTTGGGCCGCATGGTGAAGTTACAGACTGAAAGAAGGGCTGTTGGGCTGCTGCTGGTAAGTCCTGCGGGCCGACTCTTGCGGGTCGCAAGTGTTTAGGGCAGGGCTGGCAAGGATGTGGTGTGATGTGGCACGAATCCAAGGGCCTGTTTGGAATTTCACCAACTAACAAGTTTGAATTTGAAAAAGCGCGGTAAATTCAAACCTTCAAGAATTGTCAAGGCCTTGATCAGATATGCACAGTGGGGACTCGGCACAGCGTGAGGGGGCTGCAGGACTTGAGCGGCAGAGCGGCAGTGGGGCAGTGCCGGCGGTGGCGGCGTGGCTGCTGCTGCTACTGTTGCGTTGCTGTTGCTGATGGTGGGCGGCGCCGGCGCCGGCGCAAGGTGTGCTCAGGCGGTTGCGCAGAGGTGGGGCAGCGGCGTGATGGCGAGGGTTTCGGCAGAGGTACCGAGGATGGCAGCGGCGACGGCGAGGCTGCCGGCTGAGGTTGTTGCTACTGCTGTTGCTGGTCGGCGCCGGCGCAACAGGCTGCGGGGAGGAGGGCAGCGCCGGATTTGCCGGCGCGGTGGCGGCTCGTCTTAGTGGAGGGCAACAGCGGATCTGCCGGCGCGGTGCGGCACGGCTGCAAGGCGGCGTGAGCGGCGAGGGCGGGGCTAGTGCTCGGTAGATGTAGCGGGGCGCGGCTGCGCAGTGTGCAGCACGGCTGCAGGGCGACGTGAGCGGCGAGGGCAGGGTTGGTGCTCGACAGATGTAGTGGGGCGCGGCTGCGCAGTGTGCGGCACGGCTGTAGGGCGCCGTGAGCGGCGAGGGCAGGGCTAGTGCTTGGCAGATGTAGCGGGGCGCGACTGCGCAGTGTGCGGCACGGCGGGGCGGCGCAGGGGCGGAACGGCAGGGCTGCGCCGAGCGGTGGCTGGGCTGCACCGGTGGGGATCGTGCTCCGGCGGGGCTCGGCAGAGGAGAGGAAGTACGGAAGGAGGGTTCGGCCGTGAGAATGCAGGGAAGGGAAAGAAAAAGGGAAAATAGGAGGAAGAAAGAAGAGAAGAGAAGAAGAAGGAAAGAAATAGAGAAAGAAGGAAAGAAAGAAGGAAAGAAAGAAAAGAAAGGAGAGAAGGAAAGAAGGAAGGAAATAAAAGAAAAGGAAAAGAAAAGAAGAAAGAAGGAAAGAAAAGAAAAGAAAAGAAGAAAGAAGGAAAGAAACTGACCGCTCCAAATTTCCCCAAATCCAAACCACCAGATTGCATCAAGATCCGTGCCAGACTAGAAACCCTTGCGGGCTGCAAGACGCTACCTTGCGGGCCGCAGTAGGCTGTCTGAACCACTTTTCTTCTCGATCTAGACTCCCATAGCCGCCATTTCTTCGAGACATGCCCTTTGATACTGCACATACACAACTAAGAACACCTTATGCAACATGAGTGTGAACTAACATGCTAAGCAATGCAAAAGAAATAAAGTAGATAAATAAAGAGAAAAAGGAAAATAAAATAAACCTAAAACTTGGGTTGCCTCCCAAGAAGCGCTTGTTTTAGGTCCCGAGCTTGACCATAATGCGTCTAAGTATTTGCTGGTGAAGGATTGGACAGATGCAGGGATAGGCGCTCCTCCTTCTGCTAATCGGCCACATACATCTTGAGGCGTTGACCGTTCACCTTAAATGCAACGCCGTCCTTGCTCGCAATATCCATCGCTCCAAATGGGTAGACCTTCTTGATGACGAAAGGCCCTGACCATCTCGACTTAAGCTTGCCCGGAAAGAGCCTCAAACACGAGTTAAAGAGAAGGACAAGGTCTCCTTCCTTGAAGTCGCGATGTGTGATGCGGTTATCATGCACCCTGTTACTTGTACCTTGTTTTCGACCTAAAATCCCGAGTTCATTTGCATTTTAGTGTTAGAATTTTTAGATTCCAGTTACTTGTTCAATTCTGTCCATGTTTCAGGTAAATTGGGCTTTTGGAGCCACTTGGACGCGATTTGGAGCCTTGGAGAGCAAGTCTGCACTGGAACCCACTTCCTGCGGGCCGCAAGACCGACTTCTTGCGGGCCGCAAGACTCACGGCAGCGCTGCTTCTCTTTCTGCCGCCTTTTGGCCTATTTAAACTATCTTTTTGGACGGTTTTGGCAATTTACTTTGTCTCTTCTTCACCCTAGCCGCTAGGAGAGTCGAAGCAGGCGTTTTTGGAGTCGATCTTCACCATCTTCCGAGGAGATTTCAAGAGGACTTCTTGGAGACGTTGAAGATTGAAGCTACGCTAGTTCTTCTTCGGTTCTTTAGTATCATGAACTTCTTCTTTGTTTTGCTTTCTTTGTTTTCCCTTGCCATGAGCGAGTAGATCTTTTGTTCTTAGGGTAGATGATGAAGTTTGTGTCGATGGATTGACTTTTTGTTGTGAGACTTATGTTGTTTTCATGTTACTTGTGATTTTCATGATTATGTGTGTTTGACTTGACTTGTTATTTGGTAGACCTGTAGATTGCGAGCAAAATCTAGTTGGTTAATAGAGTATCATGCTTGTTGTGTGGTAAACCTATAGATTAGGCACAAAGTCTAGTTGGTCAATAGAGTACCATACTTGCAAGAATTGTTATTTATACTATTTGGATTGATAATTTGTTGTCCAAGAGTAACCAAACGGTTAAATTGCGCTTCTTACGAAAGTTGAATCGAATCATAGATATAAAAGTAACTTGAACGTAGATTTAGAAATAGATCTATGAATTTCTGTTGAACTAGTATTGTTAGAAGAACCAAAATACAAAAGTTGAGGACTTGTACCATCGCTAGTTTGATTTGGAATTGATAACGTGAGTCTAACACTGAACCAGAACCAGAACTGCTCTCTGTCAGTTGCCTGCGGACCGCAAGAGACATCCTGCAGCCCGCAAGCATCTGCAGAAAGTGTAAGACAGAGATTACAAAACCGTTTGCAATTCACAGAAATTATTCTGTGGGCAGCCGGCAGTTTTGGAATCTCTAACCAACCCCTGTGACCCGCAAGAGACCTCCTTGCGGGCCGCAAGAAGTTAATCCAGAGACAAAACAGATTCAGAAAACCCTAAGGACGCCTTTTAATTACCTGTTTCCCAATACTTACTTGCTGTTTACTACTTTTTGAACTTTGAACTGTTGAAATCGATCTTTCAGCAAACCCCCCACTTTTATTCGCTTGGGATTTGAATTGTGAGTAGAGTCCGGTTTAGAGTTAATTCCCGTCCTTGTGGTTCGACCTTGACTGTACTACACGAGATCGTACGCTTACGATTGAGTGTTTGCTTCGAGTTACAAATTCAAAAGCCTATACGTTTTAGGACCATCAGTGCGCTCTTCGTACATCTGGGCGTTGTCATAGGTGTGAAGTCGCGTTTCCTCCAACTCGTGCAGGTCAATGACGTGTTTCTCGCCTGCTACTTGCAGATCCAGGTTGATGGTGAGAGTTGCCCAATACACCTTATGCTCGATCTCAACCGGCAAATGGCAAGGCTTGCCATAAACCAGCTTGAATGGGCTCATGCCGATCGGGGTCTTGAAAGTCGTGCGATAAGCCCAGAGTGCATCGTTGAGCTTGAAAGCCCAATCCTTCCTTGATCTTGCCACAGTCTTCTCAAGAATGGCCTTGATCTCCCAGTTAGACACTTCAACTTGCCCGTTAGTCTGAGGATGGTAAGAGGTGGATACCTTGTGGGTTACCCCGTGTTTGCTCAAAAGCTGCTCAAACTGACGGTTGATGAAGTGCTTGCCTCCATCACTGATCACGGCACGAGGCACTCCAAAGCGAGGGAAGATCACATCATTGAAGTGGTGCTTGACGGAATTTGCATATGCCTTTGCGCAACCGAGCGCCTCCACCCATTTGGACACGTAGTCCACTACCACCAAATGTACTCAAACCCCTTCGATGAAGGGAATGGTCCCATGAAGTCAATGCCCCAAACGTCGAAGATCTCGACCTCCAAAATGGGCTGCTGAGGCATCTCGCTACGCCTTGAGATGTTGCCAGTCCTTTGGCACTAGTCGCATGATTTCACAAAAGCGTGTGCATCCTTGAAGATTGTCGGCCAAAAGAAACCTGCTTGCAAAACCTTGGCAGCAATTTTAGATGAGGAGGCATGACCTCCATAAGCAGAAGAATGACAATGAGAGGGTATAGAATGTACCTCCTCCTGTGGCACGCATTGCCGATAAATACCGTCAATACCTACTTTGAAGAGAAAAGGCTCCTCCCAGAGGTAGAACTTGACATCAGACTTAAACTTCTACCTCTGCTGATAGGTCATCTCAGCAGGAAGGATGCCTGCGACGAGGAAGTTGGTAAAGTCTGCGTACCATGGAAGCTGCTGAGTACTGCTTGCATCCTGCAGGGGGCTACCTACGGGGCCGCAGGAGGTTGCCAGACAGCCGGTTTGCGCGGGCATGGGCTGCAGGCGGCGAGTCGATCGTGCTCCAAGGGAGTAGAGCTGTTCCCCAGGGATCGAGTCATCAATCGGAATATTGCTCTGCTGCTCCCCTTCCCAATGCAAGCGGGACAAGTGATCTGCTACTGAGTTCTCCGATCCTTTCTTGTCCTGGATCTCAATGTCGAATTCCTGCAGAAGAAGTATCCAACGAATAAGACGGGGTTTTGTATCTTTTTTGGAAAGAAGGTACCTGAGTGCTGCGTGGTCGGTGTAGACGATGATCGGAGAGCCGACCAAGTAAGAGCGAAACTTCTCCAGCACGAACACCACGGCTAGCAGTTCTTTATCGGTCGTGGTATAGTTGATCTACGCGGAGTCGAGGACCTTGCTCGCGTAGCAGATGGCTACGGGCATCGTGTCCTTCTGTTGCCCCAGAACAGCGTCCATGGCATAGTCGCTGGCATCGCACATGATCTCAAAAGATTGAGACCAGTCAGGGGGCTGCAGGTCATCTTACACAAATTCGCTAAACAGTCATCAAAAGAAGTTCCCACAACAGAAAAGTCATCCATGAAAATCTCGACTTCTTTCTCAATGTAAGGAGAGAAAATGGCCATCATTGCCCTCTGGAATGTAGCAGGATCATTGCACAAGCTGAACGGCATTCTTCGGTAGGCGAAGGTACCATAAGGACATGTGAATGTCGTCTTCTCCATATCCTGAGGGAGGATGGGTACCTGAAATAAGCCGGAGTACCTGTCAAGGTAGCAGAAGTGGGAATGTATGGCGAGGCGCTCCAACATCTGGTCCACGAAAGGTAGCTGGAAGTGGTCCTTGTGCGTCGCAGCGTTCAGCTTGCAGTAATCAATGCACATCCTCCTACCGGTGATGGGTCGCATCTGGACCTTCTCGCCATTGTCGTTCACAACGATGGTGTGTCCTCCTTTCTTCGGGACCACGTGCACGGGACTCACCCAATTGCTATCTGAAATAGGAAAAATGATATTAGCATCAAACAATTTAAGAATCTCCATTTTCACTACCTCTTGAAGCACGGGATTAAGCCTTCTTTGATGCTGCACGGAAGGCCTGTGATCCTCCTCGAGGTGTATCCGGTGAGCACAGATGGCCGGATTAAGTCCCTTAATATCCTTAATCGAGTACCCTAAGGCACTCCTATGAGTCCGCAGCTTCTCCAAGAGCTTGGTAGTCTCATCAAAGCTCAATTGAGCGCCAACAATGACCGAAAAAGTTTTATCGGAGTCAAGGAACTCATACCTGAGGTTGTCGGGCAGTGGCTTCAAGTCTACCTTACTCGGAGCGTCAAGCGGCGGCGACTTGTCGGTTTTTACCTCAGGTCCTTCCTGCGAGCTGCAAGCACTGTCTTGCAGGGCGCAAGAACTATTTGCGGCAGCCTGTGAGATAGTGAGCACTGGTTTCGCCCTGGTGAGTAGTGGTCCTTCAGCATCTGCGGGGTCGCAGGGCATGCCCTGCAGGCCGCAGGCAGTAGCTCCAGGTGGAACTTCATCTTCATCAGACACACATCTATGTAAATCGAACTCAACTCATCTTGTAGGGAAGAAAGGAAGTCAAGGTGATACCCGAGTGAGTTTTGATGCTCTTCCAGCTGATCTTCCTGTACCTCTCGAACAGTGTGAGGCATGAGACTCACGCTTGCGCCCAAGTCGCATAACGCCTTCTTGATGGCGGCTTTGCTGATGGTGCAGGGAATGGTAAACTTGCCCGGGTCCCCAAGCTTAGGGGGAAGCTCACGACTCACCAGCGCGCTGTGATGCACCGTGATGTCCTGAAACGTATAGGCTTTTAAATTTATACCCTATGCAAACACTCGATCGCAAGTGTACGATCTCGTATAGTACAGTCGGGGTCGAACCACAGGGACAGAGTTAATTCTAAACTAAACCTTAGATACAATTCTATGTCCTAAAGAAATGTTTTTGGTCTTTTTGTAATAAGAGGGGGGGGTTTATCAAAGGTTGGTTGGACAAACAGTAAAAGAAGTAAAATAGTGAACAACAACAAGTAAAGACTAGAAAACAGATAATAAAAGGGCGTTCCTAGGATTTTCTGAATCTGTTTGGTCTCTGGATCAACTTCTTGCGGCCCGTAGGAAGGTCTCTTGCGGGTCGCAGGGGTTGGTTAGAGATTCCAAAACTGTCTGCTGCCCACATAATATTTCCTGTGAATTGCAAACAGTTTTGTACTCTCTGTCTTACACTTTCTGCAGGTGCTTGCGGGCCGCAGGATGTCTCTTGCGGTCCGCAGGCAACTGACAGACAGCAGTTCAGTTCTGGTTCAGAGTTTGACTCACGCTATCAATTCCTAATTAAACCAGCGATGGTACAAGTCCTCAACTTTCGTATTTTGGTTCTTCTAACAGTTCTAGTTTAACAGAAATTCGTAGATCTATTTCTAAACCTACGTTCAAGTTACTTTTATATCTAGGATTCGGTTCAACTTTCGTAAGAACCGCAATTTGACCGTTCGGTTACTCTTGGACAACAAGTTATCAATCCAAATAGTGTAAATAACAATTCTATATCATAGAAAGCACTGAGCCAATACTGGGCTAGGTACGAAGAGCGGCCCCAGGGGTACTTTGCAAGTATGATGCTCTATTAACCAACTAGATTTGGGCGTAATCTATAGGTCTACCACACAACAAGTATGATACTCTATTAACCAACTAGATTTACGTGTAATCCATAGGTCTACCACACAACAAGTCAAGTCAAACACACATAATCATGAAAATCACAAGTAACATGAAAATAACGTAAGTCTCACTACAAAAGTCAATCCATCAACACAAAATTCATCATCTACCCTAGGAACAATAGATCTACTCGCTCATGGTGAGGGAAAACAAAGAAAAGAAAGAAAGAAAAGAGTTCATGATGCAAAAGAACCGAAGAAGAACTAGCATGGCTTCAATCTTCAACTTCTCCAAGGAATCCTCTCGAAATCTCCTCCAAAGATGATGAAAATCAAGCCTAATCATGTCTCCTCTGGTCCCTGGCGGCTAGGGTGGCGCCCCCAGCTCGAAAAGATATCAAAACCGCTCAAAAAGACTGCCTTATATAGGCTAAGGCGTCAAAACGGAAAGCAGTCTATGCAATTACGGGCTTGCAGCCCGCAAGAGGTGTCCTGCGGCCTGCAGGGCCTTGTCTGCTGCCAGCAAACAGTGTGTTCCAGCACCAAATCACGTCCAAATGGCTCCGAAAGCCCAATTTACCTGAAATATGGCCAAAAGTGAACAAGTAACTGGAATCTAAACATCCTAACACTAAAATCCACATGAACTTAGAAATTTTAGGCCAAAATAAAGGTGCAAATCTGGTAAAATGCAGATATGAATGCGGTGCATCACACCGCATTCATATATGCATTTTACTAGACTTGTACCTTATTTTCGACCTAAAATCCCGAGTTCATTTGCATTTTAGTGATTAGAATTTTTAGATTCCAGTTACTTGTTCAAATCTGTCCATGTTTCAGGTAAATTGGGTTTTTGGAGCCACTTGGACGCGATTTGGAGCTTTGGAGAGCAAGTCTGCACTGGAACCCACTTCCTGCGGGCCGCAAGACCGACTTCTTGCGAGCCGCAAGACTCGCGGCAGCGCTGCTTCTGTTTCTGCCGCCTTTTGGCCTATTTAAACCATCCTTTTGGATGGTTTTGGCAACTTACTTTGTCTCTTTTTGACCCTAGCCGCCAGGAGAGTCGAGGAAGGCGTTTTTGGAGTCGATCTTCACCATCTTTCGAGGAGATTTCGAGAGGACTTCTTGGAGAAGTGGAAGATTGAAGCCACACTAGTTCTTCATCGGTTCTTTAGTATCATGAACTTCTTCTTTGTTTTGCTTTCTTTGTTTTCCCTCGCCATGAGCGAGTAGATCTTTTGTTCTTAGGGTAGATGATGAAGTTTGCGTCGATGGATTGACTTTTTATTGTGAGACTTACGTTGTTTTCATGTTACTTGTGATTTTCATGATTATGTGTGTTTGACTTGACTTGTTATGTGGTAGACCTGTAGATTGCGAGCAAAATCTAGTTGGTTAATAGAGTATCATGCTTGTTGTGTGGTAAACCTATAGATTAGGCACAAAGTCTAGTTGGTCAATAGAGTATCATACTTGCAAGAATTGTTATTTACACTATTTGGATTGATAACTTGTTGTCCAAAAGTAACCAAATGGTTAAATTGCGGTTCTTACGAAAGTTGAACCGAATCCTAGATATAAAAGTAACTTGAACATAGATTTAGAAATAGATCTATGAATTTCTGTCGAACTAGTATTGTTAGAAGAACCAAAATACAAAAGTTGAGGACTTTTACCATCGCTGGTTTGATTTGGAATTAATAACGTGAGTCGAACACTGAACCAGAACCAGAACTGCTCTTTGTCAGATGCCTGCGGACCGCAAGAGACATCCTGCGGCCCGCAAGCATCTGCAGAAAGTGTAAGACAGAGATTACAAAACCGTTTGCAATTCACAGGAATTATTCTGTGGGCAGCAAGCAGTTTTGGAATCTCTAACCAACCCTTTCTACCCGCAAGAAACCTCCGGCGGGCCGCAAGAAGTTAATCCAGAGACCAAACAGATTCTAAAAACCCTGAGGACGCCTTTTAATTACCTGTTTCCCAATACTTACTTGCTGTTTACTGCGTTTTGCATTTTGAACTATTGAAACCGATCTTTCGGCAAACCCCCCCACTTTTATTCGCTTGGGATTTGAATTGTGAGTAGAGTCAGGTTTAGAGTTAATTCCCGTCCTTGTGGTTCGACCTCGACTATACTACACGAGATCGTACGCTTGCGATCGAGTGTTTGCTTCGAGTTACAAATTTAAAAGCCTATACGTTTTAGGACCATCAAGCTTTTTGGCACCGTTGCCGGGGACGACGACGTTAGTTCTAAACCTTACTTTATTTTCTTTTCGAATTCTGATTTTTCTTTTTCTTTTTTCTCTTTTTCTGTTTCAGGTGACGGGCACTAGCACAATACCCACCCTTTGGTGACTACTTTCTCAGAAGCGGACGTAGGAGCCCGAAATTCCATCTGCCGCCAGTGAGGGTCTGCCCGGACTCATCTGACTCAGAAACCACCTCTTCATCTAACATGGCTGACAACGTCTTGGAACAGGAGCAGCTCAGGCTGCGAGCCGCAGAAACCGAACAGCGGCGGCGAGAGCTTGAAGAAGAAGTCCGCCAACTCCGGCGGGAAGCAGAAGCCGAGCGATAGCGAAGAGAAGCAGAGCCGCAGACACTCAGAGACTACCACAGTCCCAGAGTCGACGACTCAGAAGGTCCCATCGTGCTCCCGGAGTTGCAAGTAGACCCCCCTAACTTCGGTTCAGGTGCAGTTACACTCATCCAGCAGAACTGCTTCCACGGGCTGGAGTTACGAGAACCCTCATGACCATATGAACAGCTTCTACCAAGCTTGTCGGATCGTGAAGCACCTCGCTACGATGCCACACTGCGTCAATCTAGCCTTGTTCCCTTTTTCTCTTCAGGACAAAGCGAAATTCTGGTTCAACTCTCTCCCTAAAGGCTCAATTGGTACCCGGGCCGAAAGGGCGGTACGAGGTGGATCAACTCGCCCTCATACAAGCAAAGCTAGAAGCCCTGCAGCTTCGTATGGACAAGCAGGCGGACCAGCAGAAGGCGTCCGCCATGGCTGTACAGGTTGAACCTTACACGCTTTGCGAGGAAGACTCTCACGATTATGACCACTGGCCGCTGCGTCAACCTGAGGGGGAGGAAGAGCACGCACACTCTCTCAACAACGAGCCCTCCTTCTTCCTCAAACCTCCGTTATTGCGATCATACTCCAGTGACCCAGCGGACCGCCAAGGCTGGAGAGAGAAACCAGACCGTCCCAACTTCGGTACCAACAATTACAATCCTCCTCAGAAATTCCAAAACCAAGGGCAAGGAAGTGGAAACCAAAATTTCTACAACAATGCTCACTTCCAAAACCAGAACAGAAATGCTCAGCCAAACAACACCTACCGCCAACCGTATGTGCCTCCCCACCAAGTGCCCAAGCCTGCCGAACCTGCTGTGCCCGCCGTGGTCGACAACTTCATGCAAGAGCAGGGTAAGATGAACCAGATGATATTCGAGCAGATGCAGGCTCTTAATGAGAAACTAGCAAGGATGTCGGGAGGAGATGTAGGTGCAACATCGAGTTCCGGGACCACAACCTCACTGCCAAGTCAGCCGGTGAATCCAATGGTGAAGTGAAGGCCATTCACACACTGAGGAGTGGCACGCAGTACGCTGATCCGCCCATGCCAGAAGAGCAAGACCAGACCGTGACAAATCCCGCTTCAGCCAAAACCCAATCAGAACTAGCAGAAACCTCTCCTATCACAGCCTCTTGCGGACCGCAGGACAACTCTCGCGGCCCGCATGAGGTGGCAATTGAAGAACAGCCAAATCTGAACTCTAAGCCTACCGAGCCGGTCTTGCCAGCAAAGGACAAGGGCAAAGCGACAGTAGCCCCGCCACCTTACCAACCTCCGATCCCATTCCCACAAAAACTCACTAAGAACCGTTTAGATGAGCTGTTCTCTAAATTCATGGAGGTCCTCAAGCAGCTGACTATCTCCATCCCCTTCATCGACGCGCTCGCACAAATGTTGTCTTACGTAAAATTCTTGAAGGACATCTTGTCCAACAAGCGGAGCTTAAAGGATTGTAGGAGCGTGCAACTCAACCATGAATGCAGCGCGGTGGTGAGTCGGGAGCTTCCACCCAAGCTTGGAGATCCGGGAAAGTTTACCATCCCTTGCACCATCGGGAAGGCAACCATCAAAAGGGCATTATGCGACTTGGGCGCCAGTGTGAGCCTCATGCCTCACACTGTTTTTCAGAGGATCGGAGTAGGAGAGCTCAGACCCACCCGCATGACCCTGCAGCTAGCGGACGCCTCTACTTGCTTACCGCTGGGAATAGTTGAGGATGTATGGGTACAGGTAGGCAAGTTCTTTGTGCCAAGTGATTTTGTGGTGATGGATATGGAGGAGGATAAGGATGTACATCCTTGGATGACCTTTTCTGCGGACAGCCCGAACTGTTTTCGATACGTACGAGGGCACCCTTACCATGAATATTGGCGGCGAGAAGGTACAATTCCAGGTTGCACAAGCAATGAAATATCCCGATTTTTCGGAGGACTGCAATCGGGTGGATATCATTGATGAGCTCGTTTGGGAGACGCAGGAGGATCAGCTGGAAGAGCATCAGATCGAACTCGGGTATCATCTCGACTTTCTTTCCTCCCTACAAAATGAATTAAGTTCTATATGTAATGATGAGGTGTCTGAGGAGGATGAAGGTCCGCTTGGGGCTACCGCTTGCGGTCTGCAGGGCATGCCCCATGACCCCGTAGACGATGAGGAACCGCTACTCACCAGGGTCAAACCAGTTCTCTCTCTCTCTCCCAGTCTGCAGCTGATAGTTCTTGCGGCCCGCAAGACCCCTCCTGTGGCCCGCAGGAAGAAGGACCAGAGGCAAAAATCGACAAGTCACCGCCATTAGACGCACCAAGTAAGGTAGACTTGAAACCATTGCCCGACAGCCTCAAGTATGAGTTCCTTGACTCCAATAAAACTTTTCCAGTCATTGTTGGCACTCAATTGAGCTTTGATGAGACTTCGAAGCTTTTGGAAAAGTTGCGCATTCACAGGGGTGCCTTAGGGTACTCGATTAAAGACATCAAGGGACTCAGTCCTGCCATATGTGCCCATCAGATACATCTCGAGGAAGACCACAAACCTTCCGTGCAGCATCAAAGGAGGCTAAACCTCGTGCTTCAAGAGGTAGTGAAAAAGGAGATTCTTAAATTACTTGATGCTAACATCATTTTTCCTATTTCAGATAGCAAGTGGGTGAGCCCAGTACACATGGTCCCGAAAATGGGAGGGCACACCGTTGTCATCAACGACAAAGGCGAGAAGGTCCAGATGTGACCCACCACCGGATGGAGGATGTGCATTGATTACTGCAAGCTGAATGCTGTGACCCGCAAGGATCACTTCCCGCTGCCTTTCGTGGACCAGATGTTGGAGCGCCTCGCCAAACATTCCCACTTCTACTACCTTGACGGGTACTCAGGCTTCTTTCAGGTACCCATCCTCCCTCAGGATGTGGAGAAGACGGCATTCACTTGTCCTTATGGTACCTTCGCCTACCGAAGAATGCCATTCGGTTTGTGCAATGCGCCTGCTACATTCCAGAGGGCGATGATGGCCATTTTCTCTCCTTACATTGAGAAAGAAGTTGAGATTTTTATGGACGATTTTTCTGTTGTGGAAACTTCTTTCGATGACTGTTTGGCAAATTTGTGTAAGATCTTACAGAGGTGCGAGAAAACCAATCTGGTCCTATATTGGGAGAAGTGCCACTTCATGGTACAAGAGGGCATTGTGCTCGGTCATATAGTCACAAGCAAGGGCATCGAGGTAGACAAAGCAAAGATTGAAGTGACCGAACAGATGTGCACGCCAACCACAGTCAAAGACGTGCGCAGCTTTCTCGGGCACTGCGGATTCTACCGTCGATTCATCAAGGACTTCGCTCAGATCACCTAACCCTTGACCAACCTGCTGGTAAAGGGTTTAGGATATAGGGTTTAGGGTTTAGGTTTTAGGGTTTAGGATATTGGATATATGGTATAGGGTTTAGGGTAAAGGGTTTAGGATATAGGGTTTAGGGTTCAGGGCATAGGGTTTTGGGTATAGTGTTTAGGGTATAGGGTTTAGGATTAGGGTTTAGTGTATAGGGCTTAGGATATAGGGTTTAGGATTAGGGTTTAGTGTATAGGGCTTAGGATATAGGGTTTAGGATTTTGGGTTTAGGGTATTGGTTTAGGGTTTAGGGTATGGGGTATGGGGCTTAGTGTTTATGGGTTAAGGATTAGGGTTTAGTGTATAGGGCTTAGGATATAGGGTTTAGGATTTTGGGTTTAGGGTATTGGTTTTAGGGTATACGGTTTTGCGTTTAGCGTATAGGTTTAGGGTATAGGGTTTAGGGATTAGGGTTTAGGGTTTACAATATAGGATATAGGTAATGCACCGCATTCATATATGCATTTTACCAGACTTGTACCTTGTTTTCGACCTAAAATCCCGAGTTTAACTGCATTTTAGTGTTAGAATTCTTAGATTCCAGTTACTTGTTCAATTCTGTCCATGTTTCAGATAAATTGGGCTTTTGGAGCCACTTGGACGCGATTTGAAGCCCTGGAGAGCAAGTCTGCATTGGAACTCACTTCCTGCGGGCCGCAAGACCTACTTCTTGCGGGCCGCAAGACCCGCGGCAGCGCTGTTTCTGTTTCTGCAACCTTTTTGGCTATTTAAACCATCCTTTTGGATGGTTTTGGCATCTTACTTTCTGTCTCTTTCACCCTAGCCGCCAAGGATCAGAGGAGAGCGTGTTTGGGAGTCGATCTTCACCATCTTTCGAGGAGATTTCGAGAGGACTTCTTGGAGACGTTGAAGATTGAAGCCACGCGAGTTCTTCTTTGGTTCTTTAGTATCATGAACTTCTTCTTTGTTTTGTTTTCTTTGTTTTCCCTCGCCATGAGCGAGTAGTCTTTTAGTTCTTAGGGTAGATGATGAAGTTTGTGTTAATGGATTGACTTCTTATTGTGAGACTTACGTTATTTTCATGTTACTTGTGATTTTCATGACTATGTGTGTTTGACTTGACTTGTTGATGTGATAGACCTGTAGATTGCGAGCAAAATCTAGTTGGTTAATAGAATATCATGCTTGTTGTATGGTAAACCTGTAGATTAGGCACAAGGTTTAGTTGGTCAATAGAGTATCATATTTGCAAGAATTGTTATTTACACTGTTTGGATTGATAAATTGTTGTCCAAGAGTAACCGAACGGTAAAATTGCGGTTCTTACGAAAGTGGAACCGAATCCTAGATATAAAAGTAACTTGAACGTAGATTTAGAAATAGATCCACGAATTTCTGTTGAACCGGTATTGTTAGAAGAACCAAAATACGAAAATTGAGGACTTGTACTGTTGCTGGTTTGATTCAGAATTGATAACGTGAGTCGAACATTGAACCAGAACTGAACTGCTCTCTGTCAGATTTCCTGCGGACCGCAAGAGATATCCTGCGGGCCGCAAGAATCTGCAGAAAGTGTAAGACAGAGATTACAAAACTGTTTGTGATTCACAGGAGTTATTCTGTGGGTAACAGGTAGTTTTGGAATCTCTAACCAATCCCTGCTACCCGCAAGAGACCTTCCTGCGGGCCGCAAGAAGTTAATCCAGAGACCAAACAGATTCAGAAAACCCTGAGGACGCCTTTTTAATTAGTTGTTTTCCAGTATTTACTTGTTGTTTACTGTTTGCATCTGTTACTATTTAAACCAATTTTTCAAAAACCCCCACTTTATTTAGGATTTGAATTGCGATTGAAGTCTGGTTTAGAATTAATTCTCGTCCTTGTGGTTCGACCTCGATTGTACTACACGAGATCGTACGCTTGCGATCGAGTGTTCTGCATCGAGTAACAAATTTAAAAGCTTATACGTTTTAGGACATCAATAGGGTTTAGGGTTTAGGGTATGGGGTATAGGGTTTTGGGTATAGTGTTTAGGATTTTTGGTTTATGGTACGGGGTTTAGGGCTTAGGGTTTATGGTTTAGTGTTTAGGGTATGAGGTTTAAGATTTAGGGATTATGGTTTAGGGTATAGGGTGTAGGGTTTAGGTTTTAGGGTTTAGGATATTGGATTTATGGTATAGGGTTTAGGATTTAGGGTATTGGTTTTTTGGTATAGGGTTGAGGGTTTAGGGGAGAATGATTAGTGTTTAGGGTATAGGGCTTAGGATATAGGGTTTAGGTTTTAGGGTTTAGGGTTTTGGGGTTTGGGGTTTGGGGTTTAGGGTTGAGGGTTTAGGGTTTATGGTATACGGTTTTGGGTTTAGGGTTTGGGTTTAGGGTTGAGGGTTTAGGGTTTAAGGTATAGGGTTTTCGGTGTAGTGTTTAGGATTTATGGTTTAGGTTACGGGGTTTAGGGTTTAGGGTATAGGGCTTAGGGTATAGGGTTTTGGTTTTAGGGTTTAGGGTATGGGGTTTAGAGTTTAGGATATAAGGTATAGGGTTTAGGGTTTAGGATTTATCGTTTAGGGTATGGGGTTTAGGGCTTAGTGTTTAGGGTTTAGTGTTTAGGCTTTAGGGTTTACGGTATAGGATTTAGGGTTTAGGGTTTAGGGGTTTTGGGTTGACGGTAAAAGGTTTTGGGTTTAGGGTTTGGGATATATGCTTTAGGTTGTAGGGTTTAGGATATTGTGATTAGGTTTCAGGGTTTAGGGTATTGGGGTTAGGGTATAGGGTTTTGGCTTTAGGGTATTGGCTTTTGGGTATTGGTTTTCGGGTATAGGGTTTTGGGTTTTGGGTTTAGGGTTTACGGTTTAGGGTTTATGGTTTAGGGTCTGGGTATAGGACTTAGGGTTTATGGTTTAGTGTTTAGGGTATAAGATTTGTGGTTTAGGGATTAGGGTTTAGGGTTTAGGGTATAGGTGATGCCATGCATTCATATATATATTTTACCAGACTTGTATTAGTATTTAGGCCTGAAAATCCCGAGTTTGCATGCATTTAGTTTGGAAAATGTCTCGATTCCAGTTACTTGTCTACTTTTGTCCATATTTCAGGTTTATCAGGCTTTTGGAGCCAATTAGACGCGATTTGGAGATTTAGATAGCAAGGCAGGACTGGATTGGGCTTCCTGCTGACCGCAAGTCACTTCCTGCGGCCAGCAGACGTTGGTTAGAGCATGTTCAACCATCCAAAGGGAGCAAGAAACTTCCAGAGCAGCAAAAACCGCCATTTCCCTTCGTCCTGCGGACCGCAACACCGTTCTTACGGACCGCAGGGAGTTATGGCCAGGCTGCTATTTAAAGGGACCAGCGCCCTGGACGGTTTCATCCACGTTTTTGACTCATTTTCATTCTCACACCCCTTGAGTTCAGAGTGTCCAGAGGCAAAGAAGGAAGAGGTTTTGGCCGATTCATCGCCCGGCGAAGGAGATTCGAGAGAGTAGATCTATATGTTCTTAGGGTTTGAATGATGATGATTGTGTCGACAGATTGACTATATGTTTGGATTTATGTCGTTTTCATGATCACTTGAGATTTGCTTTTTAACGTGTTTGCATTCTGTTTGATTCGATTGATAAACCTATAGGTTGTGGCCAGACCTAGTTGGTTAATGTAGTATCTTTTGACCAGATTGATTGCTTGCACATCCTTGGTTGATATTGTATCCGAAAGTACCCATTAGGCGAAACTGCGGTTTGACTAACCTTAAACCGGACCATAGAACCATAGTGACATGATCGTAGTTTATATCGTATTCTACGGATTTTGATTCAGTTTAGAACTGTTATTAGGACCAACAGTGAGTATTGTTGTAATTGTACCAGAACTGAATTGATAGGAGTCGACGACATCGGTCGAAACACAACCAGAACCAAAACTGCCCTCGGTTCTTCTTCTTGCGGTCCGCAAGAGTCATCTTGCGGTCCGCCGTTAGTTATCAGGAGTGTAAGACAGTAGTTGTGGATCGCCTGATGGTTACCGGGACACCTGTGATCCGCAGACAGTTCTGTAACTGCTAAATTAACCACCTCCTACGGTCAGCAAGAGATATCTCGCGGAACGCAGGCAGTCAATCCGAGACCAATCTGATTCTGCCAACCCTAAGAACGCCTTTAATTAATTGTCTTTTCAGTTATTTACTTGTTATAGTCCTGTTTCACTTGTTTGTCAACCAAGCCTGTTAAAACCCCCAACAATTCCCTCTTTAATCCAAATTCTCTTAGGGTTTAGAGGTAGAGTAAAGTAAAATCTGGTGTTAACTCCGTCCCTGAGGATTCGACCCTCAAATACTCAACGAGATCGTACGCTTGCGATCGAGTCGTTTATAGAGGTTTAAAATAGGGTTTAGGTTTTAGGGTTTAGGATATTGGATTTATGGTATAGGGTTTAGGGTAAAGGGTTTAGGATATAGGGTTTAGGGTTTAGGGCATAGGGTTTCGGGTATAGTGTTTAGGGTATAGGGTTTAGGATTAGCGTTTAGTGTATAGGGCTTAGGATATAGGGTTTAGGATTTTGGGTTTGGGGTATTGGTTTAAGGTTTAGGGTATGGGGTATGGGGCTTAGTGTTGATGGGTTAATGATTAGGGTTTAGTGTATAGGGCTTAGAATATAGGGTTTAGGATTTTGGGTTTAGGGTATTGGTTTTAGGGTATAGGGTTTAGGGTATACAGTTTTGGGTTTAGCGTATAGGTTTAGGGTATATAGGGTTTAGAGATTAGGGTTTAGGGTTCAGAATATAGGGTATAGGGTTTAGGGTTTAGGGTATGGGGTATAGGGATTTGGGTATAGTGTTTAGGATCTTTGGTTTAGGGTACGGGGTTTAGGGCTTAGGGTTTATGGTTTAGTGTTTAGGGTATAAGGTTTAGGGTTTAGGGATTAGGGTTTAGGGTATAGGGTTTATGTTTTAGGGTTTAGGATATTGGATTTAGGGCATAGGGTATAGGGTTTTCGGTGTAGTGTTTAGGATGTATGATTTATGTTACGGGGTTTAGGGCTTAGGGTTTAGGGTATAGGGCTTTGGGTATAGGGTTTTAGGTTTAGGGTTTTGGATTTAAGGTTTAGGTTATGGGGTTTAGGGTCTAGGGTATAAGGTATAGGGTTTAGGGTTTAGGATTTATGGTTTAGGGTACGGGGTTTAGGGCATAGGGTTTAGGGTTTAGGGTTTAGTGTTTGGGGTTTAGGGTTTATGGTATAGGATTGAGGGTTCAGGGTTTAGGGTTTTGGGTTGACGGTAAAAGGTTTTGGGTTTAGGGTTTGGGATATAGGGTTTAGGCTGAAGGGTTTAGGATATTGGGTTTAGGTTTCAGGGTTTAGGGTATAGGGTTTTGGCTTTAGGGTATTGCCTTTAGGGTATTAGTTTTCGGGTATAGGGTTTTGGGTTTTGGGTTTAGGGTATACGGTTTAGGGTTTAGGGTCTGGGGTATAGGACTTAGGGTTTAGGGTATAAGGTTTGTGGTTTAGGGATTAGGGTTTAGGGTGTAGGGTATAGGGTTTAGGTTTTAGGGTTTAGGATATTGGATTTATGGTATAGGGTTTAGGTAAAGGGTTTAGGTAAAGGGTTTAGGATATACGGTTTAGGGTTTAGGGCATAGGGTTTTGGGTATAGTTTTTAGGGTATAGGGTTTAGCATTAGGGTTTAGTGTATAGGGCTTAGGATATAGGGATTAGGAATTTGGGTTTAGGGTATTGGTTTTATGGTATAGGGTTTAGGGTTTAGGGGTTAGTGATTAGTGTTTAGGGTATAGGGCTTAGGATATAGGGTTGAGGTTTTAGGGTTTAGGGTTTTGGGGTTCATGGTTTAGGGTTGAGGATTTAGGGTTTAGGGTATACGGTTTTGGGTTTGGGATTTTGGGTTTATGGTATATGGTTTAGGGTATAGGGTTTAGGGTATAGGGTATAGGGTTTTCGGTGTAGTGTTTAGGATTTATGATTTAGGTGACGGGGTTTAGGGCTTAGGGTTTAGGGTATAGGGCCTGGGGTATAGGGTTTTGGGTTTTGGATTTAGGGTTTTGGATTTAGGGTTTAGGGTATGGGGTTTAGGGTTTAGGGTATAAGGTATAGGGCTTAGGGTTTAGGATTTATGGTTTAGGGTACGGGGTTTAGGGCTTAGGGTTTAGGGTTTAGTGTTTAGGGTTTAGGGTTTATGGTATAGGATTTAGGGTTTAGGATTTAGGGTTTTGGGTTGACGGTAAAAGGTTTTGGCTTTAGGGTTTGGGATATAGGGTTTAGGTTGTAGGGTTTAGGATATTGGGTTTAGGTTTCAGGGTTTAGGGTTTTGGCTTTAGGGTATTGGCTTTAGGGTATTGGTTTTCGGGTACAGGGTTTTGGGTTTAGGTTGTACGGTTTAGGGTTTTGGGTCTGGGTATAAGACTTAGGGTTTTTGGTTTAGTGTTTAGGGTATAAGGTTTGTGGTTTATGGATTAGGGTTTAGGGTTTAGGGTATAGGGTTTAGGTTTGAGGGTTTAGGATATTGGATTTATGGTATAGGGTTTAGGGCATAGGGTTTTGGGTATAGTGTTTATGGTTTAGGGTATTGGGCTTCGGATATAGGGTTTAGGTTTTAGGGTTTAGGGTTTTGGGGTTTGGGATTTAGGGTTGAGGGTTTAGGGTTTAGGGTATACGGTTTTGGGTTTAGGGTTTAGTGTTTAGGGTTTAGGGTTTAGGGTATAGGGTTTAGGGTATAAGGTATAGGGTTTTCGGTGTAGTGTTTAGGATTTATGGTTTATGTTACGGGGTTTAGGGCTTAGGGTTTAGGGTATAGGGCTTAGGATATAGGGTTTTGGGTTTAGGGTTTAGGATATGGGGTTTGGGTTTAGGATATAAGGTATAGGGTTTAGGATTTATGGTTTAGGGTACGGGGTTTAGGGCTTAGTGTTTAGGGTTTAGTGTTTAGGGTTTAGGGTTTATGGTATAGGATTTAGGGTTTAGGGTTTAGGGTTTTGGGTTGACGGTAAAAGGTTTTTGGTTTAGGGTTTGGGATATAGGGTTTCGGTTTTATGGTTTAGGATATTGGGTTTAGGTTTCAGGCTTTAGGGTATTGGGGTTAGGGTATAGGGTTTTGGCTGTAGGGTATTGGCTTTAGGGCACGGGGTTTAGGGCATAGAGTTAATGATTTAGTGTTTAGGGTATAAGGTTTAGGGTTTAGGTATGAGGGTTTAGGGTATAGGGTTTATGTTTTAGGGTTTAGGATATTGGATTTAGGGTATAGGGTTTAGGTTTAGGGTTTGGGATTTAGGGTTTAGGGTTTAGGGTTTAGGGGTTTAGGGTTTAGGGTTTAGGGTTTAGGGTTTAGGGTTTAGGGTTTAGGGTTTAGGGTTTAGGGTTAGGGTTTAGGGTTTAGGGTTTAGGGTTTAGGGTATACGGTTTTGGGTTTAGGATTTTGGGTTTGGGATTTTGGGTTTATGGTATATGGTTTGGGGTATAGGGTTTAGTGTATAAGGTATAGGGTTTTCGTTGTAGTGTTTAGGATTTATGATTTAGGTTACGAGGTTTAGGGCTTAGGGTTTAGCGTATAGAGCATAGGGTATAGGGTTTTGGGTTTAGGGTTTTGGATTTTGGGTTTAGGGTATGGAGTTTAGGGTTTAGGGTATATGGTATAGGGTTTAGGGTTTAGGATTTATGGTTTAGGGTACGGGGTTTAGGGCTTTGGGTTTAGGGTTTAGTGTTTAGGGCTTAGGGTTTATGGTATAGGATTTAGGGTTTAGGGTTTAGGGTTTTGGGTTGACGGTAAAAGGTTTTGGGTTTAGGGTTTGGGATATAGGGTTTCGGTTTTATGGTTTAGGATATTGGGTTTAGGTTTCAGGCTTTAGGGTATTGGGGTTAGGGTATAGGGTTTTGGCTGTAGGGTATTGGCTTTAGGGCACGGGGTTTAGGGCATAGAGTTAACGATTTAGTGTTTAGGGTATAAGGTTTAGGGTTTAGGTATGAGGGTTTAGGGTATAGGGTTTATGTTTTAGGGTTTAGGATATTGGATTTAGGGTATAGGGTTTAGGTTTAGGGTTTGGGATTTAGGGTTTAGGGTTTAGGGTTTAGGGGTTTAGGGTTTAGGGTTTAGGGTTTAGGGTTTAGGGTTTAGGGTTTAGGGTTTAGGGGTTTAGGGTTTAGGGTTAGGGTTTAGGGTTTAGGGTTTAGGGTTTAGGGTATACGGTTTTGGGTTTAGGATTTTGGGTTTGGGATTTTGGGTGTATGGTATATGGTTTGGGGTATAGGGTTTAGTGTATAAGGTATAGGGTTTTCGTTGTAGTGTTTAGGATTTATGATTTAGGTTACGAGGTTTAGGGCTTAGGGTTTAGGGTATAGAGCATAGGGTATAGGGTTTTGGGTTTAGGGTTTTGGATTTTGGGTTTAGCGTATGGAGTTTAGGGTTTAGGGTATATGGTATAGGGTTTAGGGTTTAGGATTTATGGTTTAGGGTACGGGGTTTAGGGCTTTGGGTTTAGGGTTTAGTGTTTAGGGCTTAGGGTTTATGGTATAGGATTTAGGGTTTAGGGTTTAGGGTTTTGGGTTGACGGTAAAAGGTTTTGGGTTTAGGGTTTGGGATATAGGGTTTAGGTTGTAGGGTTTAGGATATTGGGTTTAGGTTTCAGGGTTTAGGGTTTTGGCATTAGGGTATTGTCTTTAGGGTATTGGTTTTCGGGTATAGGGTTTTGGGTTTTGGGCTTAGGGTATACGTTTTAGTGTTTTGGGTCTGGGGTATAAGACTTAGGATTTATGGTTTATGGTTTGTGGTTTATGGATTAGGGTTTAGGGTTTAGGGTATAGGGTTTAGGTTTTAGGGTTTAGGATATTGGATTTATGGTATAAGGTTTAGGGTAAAGTGTTTAGGATATAGAGTTTAGGGTTTAGGGCATAGGGTTTTGGGTATAGTTTTTAGGGTATGGGGTTTAGGGTTTAGGGCATGGGCTTTAGGGTATAGGGTTTATGGTTTAGTGTTTAGGTATATGGTTTAGGGTTTAGGTATTAGGGTTTAGGGTATAGGGTTTATGTTTTAGGGTTCAGGATATTGGATTTAGGGTATAGGGTTTAGGGTTTAGGGTTTAGGGTATTGGTTTTATGGTATAGGGTTTAGGGTTTAACGGTTAATGATTAGTTTTTAGGGTATAGGGCTTAGGATATAGTGTTTAGGGTTTAGGGCTTAGGGTTTTGGGGTTTAGGGTTTAGGGTTGAGGGTTTAGGGTTTAGGGTCTACGGTTTTGGGTTTAGGATTTTGGGTTTGGGATTTTGGGTTTATGGTATATGGTTTAGGGTATATGGTTTAGGGTATAAGGTATAGGGTTTTCGGTGTAGTGTTTGGGATTTATGATTTAAGTTACGGGGTTTAGGGTTCTGGATTTTGGGTTAAGGGTATGGGGTTTAGGGTTTAGGGTTTAGGGTATAAGGTATAGGGTTGAGGGTTTAGGATTTATGGTTTAGGGTACGGGGTTTAGGGCTTAGGGTTTAGGGATTAGTGTTTAGGGTTTAGGGTTTATGGTATAGGATTTAGGGTTTAGGGTTCAGGGTTTTGGGTTGACGGTAAAAGGTTTTGGGTTTAGGGTTTGGGATATAGGGTTTAGGTTGTAGGGTTTAGGATATTGGGTTTAGGTTTCAGGGTTTAGGGTTTTGGCTTTAGGGTATTGGCTTTAGGGTATTGGTTTTCGGGTATAGGGTTTTGGGTTTTGGGCTTAGAGTATTGGCTTTAGGGTATTGGTTTTCGGGTATAGGGTTTTGGGTTTTGGGCTTAGAGTATTGGCTTTAGGGTATTGGTTTTCGGGTATAGGGTTATGGGTGTTGGGCTTAGGGTATACGGTTTAGGGTTTTGGGTCTGGGGTATAAGACTTAGGGTTTATGGTTTAGTGTTTAGGGTATAAGGTTTGTGGTTTATGGATTACGGTTTAGGGTTTAGGGTATAGGGTTTAGGTTTTAGGGTTTAGAATATTGGATTTATGGTATAGGGTTTAGGGTAAAGGGTTTAGGATATAGAGTTTAGGGTTTAGGGCATAGGGTTTTGGGTATAGTTTTTAGGGTATAGCGTTTAGGATTAGGGTTTAGTGTATAGGGTTTAGGATATAGGGTTTAGGATTTAGGGTTTTGGGTATGGGGTATGGGGTATATGGTATAGGGTATAAGGTATAGGGTTTAAGGTTTAGGATTTATGGTTTAGGGTACGGGGTTTAGGGCTTAGTGTTTAGGGTTTAGTGTTTAGGGTTTAGTGTTTAGGGTTTATGGTATAGGATTTAGGGTTTAGGGTTTTGGGTATAGGGTATAGGGCTTAGGGTATAGGGTTTTGGGTTTAGTGTTTAGGGTATGGGGTTTAGGGTTTAGGATATAAGGTATAGGGTTTAGGGTTTAGGGTTTAGGATTTATGGTTTAGGGTACGGGGTTTAGGGCTTAGTGTTTAGGGTTTAGTGTTTAGGGTTTAGGGTTTATGGTATAGGATTTAGGGTTTAGGGTTTAGGGTTTTGGGTTGACGGTAAAACGGTTTAGGGTTTAGGGTTTGGGATATAGGGTGTAGGTTGTAGGGTATAGGATATTGGGTGTAGGTTTCAGGGTTTAGGGTATTGGGTTTAGGGTATGGGGTTTTGGCTTTAGGGTATTGGGTTTAGGATTTTGGGTTCAGGGTATACGGTTTAGGGTTTAGGATATAAGGTATAGGGTTTAGGGTTTAGGATTTATGGTTTAGGGTACGGGGTTTAGGGCTTAGTGTTTAGGGTTTAGGGTTTGGGGTTTATGGTATAGGATTTAGGGTTTAGGGTTTAGGGTTTGGGATTTAGGGTTTAGGGT
>JASGLE010000001.1:8407500-8657500 GCA_030179965.1 Cyperus esculentus
AGGATTTAGGGTTTAGGGTTTAGGGTTTTGGGCTGACGGTAAAAGGTTTTGGGTTTAGGGTTTGGGTTATAGGGTTTAGGGTTTAGGGTTTAGGGTTTAGGGTTTCGGGTTGACGGTAAAAGGTTTTGGGTTTAGGGTTTGGGATATAGGGTTTAGGTTGTATGGTTTAGGATATTGGGTGTAGGTTTCAGGGTTTAGGGTATTGGGTTTAGGGTATAGGGTTTTGGCTTTAGGTTATGATCTTTAGGGTTTTGGGTTCAGGGTATACGGCTTAGGCTTTGTGGTCTGGGGTATAGGACTTTGGGTTTATGGTTTAGTGTTCAGGGTATAAGGTTTGAGGTTTCGGGATTAGGGTTTAGGGTTTAGGGTTTAGGTTTTCGGGTTTAGGATATTGGATTTACGGTATAGGATTTAGGGTAAAGGGTTTAGGATATAGGGTTTAGGGTATAGGGAATATGGTTTTGGGGTTTAGGGTTTAGGGTTTAGGGTTTAGGGCATAGGGTTTTTTGTATAGTGTTTAGGGTATAGGGTTTAGGATTAGGGTTTAGTGTGTAGGGCTTAGGATATAGGGTTTAGGATTTTGGGTTTGGGGTGTTGGTTTAGGGTTTAGGGTATGAGGTATGGGGTTTAGGGTTTAGGGTTTAGGGTTTAGGGTATACGGTTTTGGGTTTAGCGTATAGGTTTAGGGTATAGGGTTTAGGGATTAGGGTTTAGGGTTTAGGGTATGGGGTATGGGATTTAGGATTTTTGGTTTAGGGTACGGGGTTTAGGGCTTGGGGTTTATGGTTTAGTGTTTAGGGTATAAGGTTTAAGGTTTAGGGATTAGGGTTTAGGGTATAGGGTTTATGTTTTACGGTTTAGGATGTTGGATTTATGGTATAGGGTTTAGGGTATTGGTTTTTTGGTATAGGTGATGTCATGCATTCATATATATATATTACCAGACTTGCACTAGTATTTTGACCTAAAATTCCTAAGTTTAATTGCATTTAAGTAGTAAGATATCTAGATTCCAGTTACTTCTTTACTTTTGTCCAAATTTCAGGTCAATCGGGCTTTTGGAGCCAATTGGACGCGATTCGGAGCCATATACAACAAGTCGAAACAGGAATGAACTTCCTGTGGTCCGCAGGACCCTCCTGCGGTCAGCAGGATCGCTCCCGCGTTCAGCAGACGGAGGTTACAGCACGTTCGACCTTCCGCTCGGCGCTGAAAACTTCCTGTGGAGCAGAAAAACCGCCATTTCCTTCTTCCTGCGGTTCGCAGGCCCGTGCCTGCAGTCCGCAGGGAGATTACTGCACTACAGTTTTCTATTTTCTGGCGCTCTGCCTATATAAGGCGGTCATTGGGACGGTTCCAGAGATCTTTTCACTCATCTTCTCACGCCCTTTCATTGCATATTCACAACCAGAGGCAGAGGAAAGAGGAGAGAAGGCCGTTCATCATTCTTCGAAGCGGATTTGAGAGAATTCTCGCGCGGGAGTGAAGATCGTGTCGCCTCGAATTCTTCTTCGGTTCTTTTGCATCATGATTTCTTTTAGTTCTTTATTTTCTTTGTTTTGTTGTGTCATGAGTGAGTAGATCTATCTGTTCTTAGGGTTTGAATGATGACGATTGTGTTGATGGATTAGTTGTTTGTGCGGATTAACGTTGTTTTCATAATCGCTTGAGATTTTCATTATAACGTGTTTGTGATTTGTTTGTTCAATTGGTAAACCTATAGGTTGTGGCCAGACCTAGTTGGTTAATGTAGTATCTTTTGACCAGATCTGATTGCTTGCACAATTTGGGTTGAATTGTATCCGAAAGTACCCGAAAGGTGAAACTGTGTTTCGACTAACCTCGAAACGGACCCTAGAATTAACAAGTGACATGAACGTAGTTTAGAACTTATTCTATGAGTTTCGAATTGATTTAGAATTGTTAGGAGTACCAAAGGTGAAAACCAAGGACTTGTACCAACTCTGAATTGCTTAGGAACTGACGATGTTAGTCAGAACACCAAACCAGAATTGAAAACTGCTCTCTGTCAACTGCCTGCGGATTATTAGAGAGATCTGTGGTTCGTGGATGGTTTTGCTACCCCAACCAACTACTTACGGGGTATGGGGTATAGGATTTAGAATTTTTGGTATAGGGTACGGGGTTTAGGTCTTAGGGTTTATGGTTTAGTGTTTAGGGTATAAGGTTTAAGGTTGAGGGATTATGGTTTAGGGTATAGGGGTTATGTTTTACGGTTTTGGATATGGGATTTATAGTATTTGGTTTAGGGTATTGATTTTTTGGTATAGGGTTGAGGGTTTAGGGGATAATGATTAGTGTTTAGGGTATTGGGCTTAGGAATAGGGTTTAGGGTTTAAGGTTTTGGGTTTAGGGTTTAAGGTTTAGGGTTTTGGATATGGGGTTTAGGGTTGAGGGTTTTCGGTGTAGTGTTTAGGATTTATGGTTTAGGTTACGGGGTTTAGGGCTTAGGGTTTAGGGTATAGGGCTTAGGGTATAGGGTTTTGGGTTTAGCGTTTAGGCTATGGGGTTTTGGGTTTAAGATATAAGGTATAGGGTTTAGGATTTATGGTTTAGGGTATGGGGTTTAGGGCTTAGTGCTTAGGGTTTAGTGTTTAGGGTGTAAGGTTTATGGTATAGGATTTAGGGTTTAGGGTTTAGGGTTTGGGATATATGGTTTAGGTTGTAGGGTTTAGGATATTGGGTTTAGGTTTCAGTGTTTTGGGTATTGGGGTTAGGGTATAGGGTTTTGGCTTTAAGGTATTGGCTTTAGGGTATTGGTTTTCGGGTATGGGGTTTGGGGTTTAGGGTATTGGTTTTCGGGTATGGGGATTAGGGTCTAGGGTATTGGTTTTTTCGTATAGGGATGAGGGTTTAGGGGATAATGATTTGTGTTTAGGGCATAGGGTTTAGGTTTTAGGGTTTAGGGTTTTGGGGTTTCGGGTTTAGTGTTGATGGTTTAGGGTTTAGGGTATACGGTTTTGGGTTTAGGGTTTTGGGTTTGGGATTTTGGATTTATGGTATATGGTTTAGGGTATAGGGTTTAGGGTTTAAGGTATTGGTTTTATCATATAGGGTTTAGGTTTTAGGGATTAGGGTATGGGGTTTAGGGTTTAGGATATAAGGTATAGGGTTTAGGATTTATGGTTTAGGGTACGGGGTTTAGGGCTTAGTGTTTAGGGTTTAGTGTTTAGGGTTTAAGGTTTACGGTATAAGATTTAGGGTTTAGGGTTTAGGGTTTTGGGCTGACGGTAAAAGGTTTTGGGTTTAGGGTTTGGGATATAGGGTTTAGGTTGTAGGGTTTAGGATATTGGGTTTAGGTTTCAGGGTTTAGGGTATTGGGGTTAGGGTATAGGGTTTTGGGGTTAATGATTAGTGTTTATGGTATAGGGCTTAGGATATAGGGTTTAGGTTTTAGGGTTTAGGGTTTTGGTTTTAGGGATTAGGGTTTTGGTATACGGTTTTGGGTTTAGGGTTTAGGGTATAAGGTATAGGGTTTTCGGTGTAGTGTTTAGGATTTATGATTTAGGTTACGGGGTTTAGGGCTTAGGGTTTTGGGTATAGGGTTTAGGGTATGGGGTTTAGGGTTTAGGGTATAAGGTATAGGGTTTAGGGTTTAGGATTTATAGTTTAGGGTACGGGGTTTAGGGCTTAGGGTTTAGGGTTTAGGGTTTAGTGTTTAGGATTTAAGGTTTATGGTATAGGATTTAGGGTTTAGGGTTTTGGGTTGACGGTAAAAGGTTTTGGGTTTAGGGTTTGGGATATAGGGTTTAGGTTGTAGGGTTTAGGACATTGGGTTCAGGTTTCAGGGTTTAGGGTATTGGGGTTAGGGTATAGGGTTTTGGGGTTAATGATTAGTGTTTATGGTATAGGGCTTAGGGCTTAGGGTTTAGGGTTTAGGGTTTAGGGTATGGGGTTTAGGGTTTAGGATATAGGGTATAGGGTATTGGGTTCAGGGTATACGGTTTAGGGTTTAGGGTCTGGGGTATTGGACTTAGGGTTTATGGTTTAGTGTTTAGGGTATAAGGTTTGTGGTTTAGGGATTAGGGTTTAGGGTTTAGGTTATAGGGTTTAGGTTTTAGGGTTTATGATATTGGATTTATGGTATAGGGTTTAAGGTAGAGGGTTTAGGATATAGGGTTTAGGGTTTAGGGAATAGCGTTTTGGGGTTTAGGCTTTAGGCTTTAGGATTTAGGGTTTACGGTTTAGGATTTAGGGTTTAGGGCATAGGGTTTTGGGTATAGTGTTTAGGGTATAGGGTTTAGGATTAGGGTTTAGTGCGTAGGGCTTAGGATATAGGGTTTAGGATTTTGGATTTAGGGTATTGGTTTTGGGTTTAGGGTATGTGGTATGGGGCTTAGTGTTTATGGGTTAAGGATTAGGGTTTAGTGTATAGGGCTTAGGAAATAGGGTTTAGGATTTTTTGTTTAGTGTATTGGTTTTAGGGTATAGGGTTTAGGGTATACGGTTTTGGGTTTAGCGTATAGGTTTAGGGTATAGGGTTTAGGGATTAGGGTTTAGGGTTTACATTATAGGGTATAGGGTTGAGGGTTTAGGGTATGGGGTATAGGATTTAGAATTTTTGGTATAGGGTACGGGGTTTAGGTCTTAGGGTTTATGGTTTAGTGTTTAGGGTATAAGGTTTAAGGTTGAGGGATTATGGTTTAGGGTATAGGGGTTATGTTTTACGGTTTTGGATATTGGATTTATAGTATTTGGTTTAGGGTATTGATTTTTTGGTATAGGGTTGAGGGTTTAGGGGATAATGATTAGTGTTTAGGGTATTGGGCTTAGGATATAGGGTTTAGGGTTTAAGGTTTTGGGTTTAGGGTTTAAGGTTTAGGGTTTTGGATATGGGGTTTAGGGTTGAGGGTTTTCGGTGTAGTGTTTAGGATTTATGGTTTAGGTTACGGGGTTTAGGGCTTAGGGTTTAGGGTATAGGGCTTAGGGTATAGGGTTTTGGGTTTAGCGTTTAGGGTATGGGGTTTTGGGTTTAAGATATAAGGTATAGGGTTTAGGATTTATGGTTTAGGGTATGGGGTTTAGGGCTTAGTGCTTAGGGTTTAGTGTTTAGGGTGTAAGGTTTATGGTATAGGATTTAGGGTTTAGGGTTTAGGGTTTGGGATATATGGTTTAGGTTGTAGGGTTTAGGATATTGGGTTTAGGTTTCAGTGTTTTGGGTATTGGGGTTAGGGTATAGGGTTTTGGCTTTAAGGTATGGGCTTTAGGGTATTGGTTTTCGGGTATGGGGTTTGGGGTTTAGGGTATTGGTTTTCGGGTATGGGGATTAGGGTCTAGGGTATTGGTTTTTTCGTATAGGGATGAGGGTTTAGGGGATAATGATTTGTGTTTAGGGCATAGGGTTTAGGTTTTAGGGTTTAGGGTTTTGGGGTTTCGGGTTTAGTGTTGATGGTTTAGGGTTTAGGGTATACGGTTTTGGGTTTAGGGTTTTGGGTTTGGGATTTTGGATTTATGGTATATGGTTTAGGGTATAGGGTTTAGGGTTTAAGGTATTGGTTTTATCATATAGGGTTTAGGTTTTAGGGATTAGGGTATGGGGTTTAGGGTTTAGGATGTAAGGTATAGGGTTTAGGATTTATGGTTTAGGGTACGGGGTTTAGGGCTTAGTGTTTAGGGTTTAGTGTTTAGGGTTTAAGGTTTACGGTATAAGATTTAGGGTTTAGGGTTTAGGGTTTTGGGCTGACGGTAAAAGGTTTTGGGTTTAGGGTTTGGGATATAGGGTTTAGGTTGTAGGGTTTAGGATATTGGGTTTAGGTTTCAGGGTTTAGGGTATTGGGGTTAGGGTATAGGGTTTTGGGGTTAATGATTAGTGTTTATGGTATAGGGCTTAGGATATAGGGTTTAGGTTTTAGGGTTTAGGGTTTTGGTTTTAGGGATTAGGGTTTTGGTATACGGTTTTGGGTTTAGGGTTTAGGGTATAAGGTATAGGGTTTTCGGTGTAGTGTTTAGGATTTATGATTTAGGTTACGGGGTTTAGGGCTTAGGGTTTAGGGTATAGGGTTTAGGGTATGGGGTTTAGGGTTTAGGGTATAAGGTATAGGGTTTAGGGTTTAGGATTTATAGTTTAGGGTACGGGGTTTAGGGCTTAGGGTTTAGGGTTTAGGGTTTAGTGTTTAGGATTTAAGGTTTATGGTATAGGATTTAGGGTTTAGGGTTTTGGGTTGACGGTAAAAGGTTTTGGGTTTAGGGTTTGGGATATAGGGTTTAGGTTGTAGGGTTTAGGACATTGGGTTCAGGTTTCAGGGTTTAGGGTATTGGGGTTAGGGTATAGGGTTTTGGGGTTAATGATTAGTGTTTATGGTATAGGGCTTAGGGTTTAGGGTTTAGGGTTTAGGGTATGGGGTTTAGGGTTTAGGATATAGGGTATAGGGTTTAGGGTTTAGGGTTTAGGGTTTAGGGTTTCGGGTCTAGGGTTTAGGGTTTCGGGTTTAGGGTATAAGGTATAGGGTTTTCGGTGTAGTGTTTAGGATTTATGGTTTAGGTTACGGGGTTTAGGGCATAGGGTTTAGGGTATAGGGCTTAGGGTATAGGGTTTTGGGTTTAGGGTTTAGGGTATGGGGTTTTGGGTTTAGGATATAAGGTATAGGGTTTAGGATTTATGGATTAGGGTACGGGGTTTAGGGCTTAGTGTTTAGGGTTTAGTGTTTAGGGTTTAGGGTTTATTGTATAGGATTTAGGGTTTAGGGTTTAGGGTTTTGGGCTGACGGTAAAAGGTTTTGGGTTTAGGGTTTGGGATATAAGGTTTAGGTTGTAGGGTTTAGGATATTGGGTTTAGGTTTCAGGGTTTAGGGTATTGGGGTTAGGGTATAGGGTTTTGGCTTTAGGGTATTGGCTTTAGGGTATTGGTTTTCGGGTATGGGGTTTAGGTTTTAGGGTTTAGGGTTTAGGGTTTTGGGATGAGGGTTTAGGGTTTAGGGTATACGGTTTTGGGTTTAGAGTTCAGGGTTTAGGGTCTAGGGTTTAGGATTTAGGGTTTAGTGTATAAGGTATAGGGTTTTTGGTGTAGTGTTGAGGATTTATGGTTTAGGTTACGGGGTTTAGGGCTTAGGGTTTAGGGTATAGGGCTTAGGCTATAGGGTTTTGGGTTTAGGGTTTAGGGTATGGGGTTTATGGTTTAGGATGTAAGGTATAGGGTTTAGGATTTATGGTTTAGGGTACGGGGTTTAGGGCTTAGTGTTTAGGGTTTAGAGTTTAGGGTTTAAGGTTTATGGTATGGGATTTAGGGTTTAGGGTTTAGGGTTTTGGGCTGACGGTAAAAGGTTTTGGGTTTAGGGTTTGGGATATAGGGTTTAGGTTGTAGGGTTTAGGATATTGGGTTTAGGTTTCAGGGTTTAGGGTATTGGGGTTAGGGTATAGGGTTTAGGGGTTAATGATTAGTGTTTATGGTATAGGGCTTAGGGTTTAGGGTTTAGGGTTTAGGGTATGGGGTTTAGGGTTTAGGATATAGGGTATAGGGTTTAGGGTTTAGGGTTTAGGGTTTAGGGTTTCGGGTCTAGGGTTTAGGGTTTCGGGTTTAGGGTATAAGGTATAGGGTTTTCGGTGTAGTGTTTAGGATTTATGGTTTAGGTTACGGGGTTTACGGCTTAGGGTTTAGGGTATAGGGCTTAGGGTATAGGGTTTGGGTTTAGGGTTTAGGGTATGGGGTTTTGGGTTTAGGATATAAGGTATAGGGTTTAGGATTTATGGATTAGGGTACGGGGTTTAGGGCTTAGTGTTTAGGGTTTAGTGTTTAGGGTTTAGGGTTTATTGTATAGGATTTAGGGTTTAGGGTTTAGGGTTTTGGGCTGACGGTAAAAGGTTTTGGGTTTAGGGTTTGGGATATAAGGTTTAGGTTGTAGGGTTTAGGATATTGGGTTTAGGTTTCAGGGTTTAGGGTATTGGGGTTAGGGTATAGGGTTTTGGCTTTAGGGTATTGGCTTTAGGGTATTGGTTTTCGGGTATGGGGTTTAGGTTTTAGGGTTTAGGGTTTAGGGTTTTGGGATGAGGGTTTAGGGTTTAGGGTATACGGTTTTGGGTTTAGAGTTCAGGGTTTAGGGTCTAGGGTTTAGGATTTAGGGTTTAGTGTATAAGGTATAGGGTTTTTGGTGTAGTGTTGAGGATTTATGGTTTAGGTTACGGGGTTTAGGGCTTAGGGTTTAGGGTATAGGGCTTAGGCTATAGGGTTTTGGGTTTAGGGTTTAGGGTATGGGGTTTATGGTTTAGGATGTAAGGTATAGGGTTTAGGATTTATGGTTTAGGGTACGGGGTTTAGGGCTTAGTGTTTAGGGTTTAGAGTTTAGGGTTTAAGGTTTATGGTATGGGATTTAGGGTTTAGGGTTTAGGGTTTTGGGCTGACGGTAAAAGGTTTTGGGTTTAGGGTTTGGGATATAGGGTTTAGGTTGTAGGGTTTAGGATATTGGGTTGAGGTTTCAGGGTTTAGGGTATTGGGGTTAGGGTATAGGGTTTAGGGGTTAATGATTAGTGTTTATAGTATAGGGCTTAGGATATAGGATTTTGGTTTTAGGGATTAGGGTTTTGGTATACGGTTTTGGGTTTAGGGTTTAGGGTATAAGGTATAGGGTTTTCGGTGTAGTGTTTAGGATTTATGATTTAGGTTACGGGGTTTAGGGCTTAGGGTTTAGGGTATAGGGTTTAGGGTATGGGGTTTAGGGTTTAGGGTATAAGGTACAGGGTTTAGGGTTTAGGATTTATAGTTTAGGGTACGGGGTTTAGGGCTTAGGGTTTAGGGTTTAGGGTTTAGTGTTTAGGATTTAAGGTTTATGGTATAGGATTTAGGGTTTAGGGTTTTGGGTTGACGGTAAAAGGTTTTGGGTTTAGGGTTTGGGATATAGGGTTTAGGTTGTAGGGTTTAGGACATTGGGTTCAGGTTTCAGGGTTTAGGGTATTGGGGTTAGGGTATAGGGTTTTGGGGTTAATGATTAGTGTTTATGGTATAGGGCTTAGGGTTTAGGGTTTAGGGTTTAGGGTATGGGGTTTAGGGTTTAGGATATAGGGTATAGGGTTTAGGGTTTAGGGTTTAGGGTTTAGGGTTTCGGGTCTAGGGTTTAGGGTTTCGGGTTTAGGGTATAAGGTATAGGGTTTTCGGTGTAGTGTTTAGGATTTATGGTTTAGGTTACGGGGTTTAGGGCTTAGGGTTTAGGGTATAGGGCTTAGGGTATAGGGTTTTGGGTTTAGGGTTTAGGGTATGGGGTTTTGGGTTTAGGATATAAGGTATAGGGTTTAGGATTTATGGATTAGGGTACGGGGTTTAGGGCTTAGTGTTTAGGGTTTAGTGTTTAGTGTTTAGGATTTAAGGTTTATGGTATAGGATTTAGGGTTTAGGGTTTTGGGTTGACGGTAAAAGGTTTTGGGTTTAGGGTTTGGGATATAGGGTTTAGGTTGTAGGGTTTAGGACATTGGGTTCAGGTTTCAGGGTTTAGGGTATTGGGGTTAGGGTATAGGGTTTTGGGGTTAATGATTAGTGTTTATGGTATAGGGCTTAGGGTTTAGGGTTTAGGGTTTAGGGTATGGGGTTTAGGGTTTAGGATATAGGGTATAGGGTTTAGGGTTTAGGGTTTAGGGTTTAGGGTTTCGGGTCTAGGGTTTAGGGTTTCGGGTTTAGGGTATAAGGTATAGGGTTTTCGGTGTAGTGTTTAGGATTTATGGTTTAGGTTACGGGGTTTAGGGCTTAGGGTTTAGGGTATAGGGCTTAGGGTATAGGGTTTTGGGTTTAGGGTTTAGGGTATGGGGTTTTGGGTTTAGGATATAAGGTATAGGGTTTAGGATTTATGGATTAGGGTACGGGGTTTAGGGCTTAGTGTTTAGGGTTTAGTGTTTAGGGTTTAGGGTTTATTGTATAGGATTTAGGGTTTAGGGTTTAGGGTTTTGGGCTGACGGTAAAAGGTTTTGGGTTTAGGGTTTGGGATATAAGGTTTAGGTTGTAGGGTTTAGGATATTGGGTTTAGGTTTCAGGGTTTAGGGTATTGGGGTTAGGGTATAGGGTTTTGGCTTTAGGGTATTGGCTTTAGGGTATTGGTTTTCGGGTATGGGGTTTAGGTTTTAGGGTTTAGGGTTTAGGGTTTTGGGATGAGGGTTTAGGGTTTAGGGTATACGGTTTTGGGTTTAGAGTTCAGGGTTTAGGGTCTAGGGTTTAGGATTTAGGGTTTAGTGTATAAGGTATAGGGTTTTTGGTGTAGTGTTGAGGATTTATGGTTTAGGTTACGGGGTTTAGGGCTTAGGGTTTAGGGTATAGGGCTTAGGCTATAGGGTTTTGGGTTTAGGGTTTAGGGTATGGGGTTTATGGTTTAGGATGTAAGGTATAGGGTTTAGGATTTATGGTTTAGGGTACGGGGTTTAGGGCTTAGTGTTTAGGGTTTAGAGTTTAGGGTTTAAGGTTTATGGTATGGGATTTAGGGTTTAGGGTTTAGGGTTTAGGGTTTTGGGCTGACGGTAAAAGGTTTTGGGTTTAGGGTTTGGGATATAGGGTTTAGGTTGTAGGGTTTAGGATATTGGGTTTAGGTTTCAGGGTTTAGGGTATTGGGGTTAGGGTATAGGGTTTAGGGGTTCATGATTAGTGTTTATGGTATAGGGCTTAGGATATAGGATTTAGGTTTTAGGGTTTGGGTTTTGGATTTAGGGATTAGGGTTTTGGTATACGGTTTTGGGTTTAGGGTTTAGGGTATAAGTTATAGGGTTTTCGGTGTAGTGTTTAGGATTTATGATTTAGGTTACGGGGATTAGGGCTTAGGGTTTAGGGTATAGGGTTTAGGGTATGGGGTTTAGGGTATAAGGTATAGGGTTTAGGGTATAGGATTTATAGTTTAGGGTACGGGGTTTAGGGCTTAGGGTTTAGGGTTTAGTGTTTAGGGTTTAAGGTTTATGGTATAGGATTTAGGGTTTAGGGTTTTGGGTTGACGGCAAAAGGTTTTGGGTTTAGGGTTTGGGATATAGGGTTTAGGTTGTAGGGTTTAGGATATTGGGTTCAGGTTTCAGGGTTTAGGGTATTGGGGTTAGGGTGTTGGGTTTTGGCTTGAGGGTATTTGCTTTAGGGTATTGGTTTTCGGGTATAGGGATTTGGGTTTAGGGTATACGGTTTAGGGTTTAGGGTTTAGGGTTGAGGGTCTGGGGTATAGGGTTTAGGGTTTAGGGTTTATGGTTTAGTGTTTAGGGTATATGGTTTGTGGTTTAGGGATTAGGGTTTCGGGTTTAGGTTTTAGGGTTTAGGATATTGGATTTATGGTATTGGGTTTAGGGTAAAGGGTTTAGGATGTAGGGTTCAGGGTTTAGGGCATAGGGTTTTGGGTACAGTGTTTAGGGTATAGGGTTTAGGATTAGGGTTTAGTGTATAGGGCTTAGTATATAGGGTTTAGGATTTTGGGTTTAGGGTATTGGTTTAGGGTTTCGGGTATGGGTTATGGGGCTTAGTGTTTATGGGTTAAGGATTAGGGTTTAGTGTATAGGGCTTAGGATATAGGGCTTAGGATTTTGGGTTTAGGGTATTGGATTTAGGGTATAGGGTTTAGGGTATACTGTTTTGGGTTTAGCGTATAGGTTTAGGGTATAGGGCTGAGGGATTAGGGTTTAGCGTTTAGAATATTGGATTTATGATATATGGTTTAGGGTTTAAGGTATTGGTTTTATGGTATAGGGTTTAGGGTTTAGGGGTTAATGATTAGTCTTTAGGGTATAGGGCTTAGGATTTAGGGTTTAGGGTTTAGGGTTTAGGGTTTTGGATTTAGTGTTTTGGATTTAGGGTTTAGGGTATGGGGTTTAGGGTTTAGAATATAAGGTATAGGGTTTCGGGTTTAGGATATAGGGTTTAGGGTATAAGGTTTAGGGTTTAGGGTTTAGGGTATAAGGTGTAGGGTTTAGGGTTTAGGATTTATGGTTTAGGGTACGGGGTTTAGGGCTTAGGGTTTAGGGTTTAGGGTTTAGTGTTTAGGGTTTAAGGTTTATGGTATAGGATTAGGGTTTAGGGTTTTGGGTTGACGGTAAAAGGTTTTGGGTTTAGGGTTTGGGATATAGGTTTTAGGTTGTAGGGTTTAGGATATTGGGTTCAGGTTTCAGGGTTTAGGGTATTGGGGTTAGGGTATCGGGTTTTGGCTTGAGGGTATTTGCTTTAGGGTATTGGTTTTCGGGTATAGGGATTTGGGTTTAGGGTATACGGCTTAGGGTTTAGGGTTTAGGGTTGAGGGTTTAGGGTAAAGGACCTAGGGTTTATGGTTTAGGGTTTAGGGTTTAGGGTTTAGGGTTTAGGATTAGGGTTTAGTATATAGGGCTTAGTATATAGGGTTTAGGATTTTTGGTTTAGGGTATTGGTTTAGGGTTTCGGGTATGGGTTATGGGGCTTAGTGTTTATGGGTTAAGGATTAGGGTTTAGTGTATAGGGTTTAGGATATAGGGTTTAGCATTTTGGGTTTAGGGTATTGGATTTACGGTATAGGGTATAGGGTATACTGTTTTTGGTTTAGCGTATAGGTTTAGGGTATAGGGCTTAGGGATTAGGGTTTAGCGTTTAGAATATTTGATTTATGATATAGGGTTTAGGGTTTAAGGTATTGGTTTTATGGTATAGGGTTTAAGGTTTAGGGGTTAATGATTAGTCTTTAGGGTATAGGGATTAGGATATAGGGTTTAGGTTTTAGGGTTTAGGGTTTTGGATTTAGGGATTAGGGTTTTGGTATACGGTTTTGGGTTTAGGGTTTAGGGTATAAGGTATAGGGTTTTCGGTGTTGTGTTTAGGATTTATGATTTTGGTTATAGGGTTTAGGGCTTAGGGTTTAGGGTTTAGGGTATAGGGCTTAGGGTATAGGGTTTGGGGTTTAGGGTTTTGGATTTAGGGTTTAGGGTATGGGGTTTAGGGTTTAGGATATAAGGTATAGGGTTTAGGGTTTAGGATATAGGGTTTAGGGTATAAGGTTTAAGGTTTAGGGATTAGGTTTTAGGGCATAGGGTTTATGTTTTAGGGCTTAGGATAGTGGATTTATGGTATAGGGTTTAGGGTTTAGGGTATTGGTTTTATGGTATAGGGTTTAGGGTTTAGGGATTAATGATTAGTGTTTAGGGTATAGGGCTTAGGATATAGGATATAGGTTTTACGGCTTCGGGTTTCGGGGTTTAGGGTTTAGGGATGAGGGTTTATGGTTTAGGGTTTAGGGTTTAGGGTATACGGTTTTGGGCTTAGGGTTTTGGGTTTAGGTTTAGGGTTTAGGGTTTAGGGTTTAGGGTATATGGTTTAGGGTATAGGGTTTAGTGTTTAGGGTTTAGGGTTTATGGTACAGGGTTTAGGGTTTAGGGTTTATGTTTTAGGGCTTAGGATAGTGGATTTATGGTATAGGGTTTAGGGTTTAGGGTATTGGTTTTATGGTATAGGGTTTAGGGTTTAGGGATTAATGATTAGTGTTTAGGGTATAGGGCTTAGGATATAGGGTATAGGTTTTAGGGCTTCGGGTTTCGGGGTTTAGGGTTTAGGGATGAGGGTTTATGGTTTAGGGTTTAGGGTTTAGGGTATACGGTTTTGGGCTTAGGGTTTTGGGTTTAGGTTTAGGGTTTAGGGTTTAGGGTTTAGGGTTTAGGGTATATGGTTTAGGGTATGGGGTTTAGTGTTTAGGGTTTAGGGTTTATGGTACAGGGTTTAGGGTTTAGGGTTTAGGGTTTTGGGTTTTGGGTTGACGGTAAAAGGTTTTGGCTTTAGGGTTTGGGATATAGGGTTTAGGTTGTTGGGTTTAGAATATTGGATTTATGATATATGGTTTAGGGTTTAAGGTATTGGTTTTATGGTATAGGGTTTAGGGTTTAGGGGTTAATGATTAGTCTTTAGGGTATAGGGCTTAGGATTTAGGGTTTAGGGTTTAGGGTTTAGGGTTTAGGGTTTTGGATTTAGTGTTTTGGATTTAGGGTTTAGGGTATGGGGTTTAGGGTTTAGAATATAAGGTATAGGGTTTCGGGTTTAGGATATAGGGTTTAGGGTATAAGGTTTAGGGTTTAGGGTTTAGGGTATAAGGTGTAGGGTTTAGGGTTTAGGATTTATGGTTTAGGGTACGGGGTTTAGGGCTTAGTGTTTAGGATTTAGAGTTTAGGGTTTAGGGTTTAGGGTATAGGGGTTATGTTTTACGGTTTTGGATATTGGATTTATAGTATTTGGTTTAGGGTATTGATTTTTTGGTATAGGGTTGAGGGTTTAGGGGATAATGATTAGTGTTTAGGGTATTGGGCTTAGGATATAGGGTTTAGGGTTTAAGGTTTTGGGTTTAGGGTTTAAGGTTTAGGGTTTTGGATATGGGGTTTAGGGTTGAGGGTTTTCGGTGTAGTGTTTAGGATTTATGGTTTAGGTTACGGGGTTTAGGGCTTAGGGTTTAGGGTATAGGGCTTAGGGTATAGGGTTTTGGGTTTAGCGTTTAGGGTATGGGGTTTTGGGTTTAAGATATAAGGTATAGGGTTTAGGATTTATGGTTTAGGGTATGGGGTTTAGGGCTTAGTGCTTAGGGTTTAGTGTTTAGGGTGTAAGGTTTATGGTATAGGATTTAGGGTTTAGGGTTTAGGGTTTGGGATATACGGTTTAGGTTGTAGGGTTTAGGATATTGGGTTTAGGTTTCAGTGTTTTGGGTATTGGGGTTAGGGTATAGGGTTTTGGCTTTAAGGTATGGGCTTTAGGGTATTGGTTTTCGGGTATGGGGTTTGGGGTTTAGGGTATTGGTTTTCGGGTATGGGGATTAGGGTCTAGGGTATTGGTTTTTTCGTATAGGGATGAGGGTTTAGGGGATAATGATTTGTGTTTAGGGCATAGGGTTTAGGTTTTAGGGTTTAGGGTTTTGGGGTTTCGGGTTTAGTGTTGATGGTTTAGGGTTTAGGGTATACGGTTTTGGGTTTAGGGTTTTGGGTTTGGGATTTTGGATTTATGGTATATGGTTTAGGGTATAGGGTTTAGGGTTTAAGGTATTGGTTTTATCATATAGGGTTTAGGTTTTAGGGATTAGGGTATGGGGTTTAGGGTTTAGGATGTAAGGTATAGGGTTTAGGATTTATGGTTTAGGGTACGGGGTTTAGGGCTTAGTGTTTAGGGTTTAGTGTTTAGGGTTTAAGGTTTACGGTATAAGATTTAGGGTTTAGGGTTTTGGGCTGACGGTAAAAGGTTTTGGGTTTAGGGTTTGGGATATAGGGTTTAGGTTGTAGGGTTTAGGATATTGGGTTTTAGGTTTCAGGGTTTAGGGTATTGGGGTTAGGGTATAGGGTTTTGGGGTTAATGATTAGTGTTTATGGTATAGGGCTTAGGATATAGGGTTTAGGTTTTAGGGTTTAGGGTTTTGGTTTTAGGGATTAGGGTTTTGGTATACGGTTTTGGGTTTAGGGTTTAGGGTATAAGGTATAGGGTTTTCGGTGTAGTGTTTAGGATTTATGATTTAGGTTACGGGGTTTAGGGCTTAGGGTTTTGGGTATAGGGTTTAGGGTATGGGGTTTAGGGTTTAGGGTATAAGGTATAGGGTTTAGGGTTTAGGATTTATAGTTTAGGGTACGGGGTTTAGGGCTTAGGGTTTAGGGTTTAGGGTTTAGTGTTTAGGATTTAAGGTTTATGGTATAGGATTTAGGGTTTAGGGTTTTGGGTTGACGGTAAAAGGTTTTGGGTTTAGGGTTTGGGATATAGGGTTTAGGTTGTAGGGTTTAGGACATTGGGTTCAGGTTTCAGGGTTTAGGGTATTGGGGTTAGGGTATAGGGTTTTGGGGTTAATGATTAGTGTTTATGGTATAGGGCTTAGGGTTTAGGGTTTAGGGTTTAGGGTATGGGGTTTAGGGTTTAGGATATAGGGTATAGGGTTTAGGGTTTAGGGTTTAGGGTTTCGGGTCTAGGGTTTAGGGTTTCGGGTTTAGGGTATAAGGTATAGGGTTTTCGGTGTAGTGTTTAGGATTTATGGTTTAGGTTACGGGGTTAGGGCTTAGGGTTTAGGGTATAGGGCTTAGGGTATAGGGTTTTGGGTTTAGGGTTTAGGGTATGGGGTTTTGGGTTTAGGATATAAGGTATAGGGTTTAGGATTTATGGATTAGGGTACGGGGTTTAGGGCTTAGTGTTTAGGGTTTAGTGTTTAGGGTTTAGGGTTTATTGTATAGGATTTAGGGTTTAGGGTTTAGGGTTTTGGGCTGACGGTAAAAGGTTTTGGGTTTAGGGTTTGGGATATAAGGTTTAGGTTGTAGGGTTTAGGATATTGGGTTTAGGTTTCAGGGTTTAGGGTATTGGGGTTAGGGTATAGGGTTTTGGCTTTAGGGTATTGGCTTTAGGGTATTGGTTTTCGGGTATGGGGTTTAGGTTTTAGGGTGTAGGGTTTAGGGTTTAGGGTTTTGGGATGAGGGTTTAGGGTTTAGGGTATACGGTTTTGGGTTTAGAGTTCAGGGTTTAGGGTCTAGGGTTTAGGATTTAGGGTTTAGGGTATAGGGCTTAGGATTTAGGGTTTAGGGTTTAGGGTTTAGGGTTTTGGATTTAGTGTTTTGGATTTAGGGTTTAGGGTATGGGGTTTAGGGTTTAGAATATAAGGTATAGGGTTTCGGGTTTAGGATATAGGGTTTAGGGTATAAGGTTTAGGGTTTAGGGTTTAGGGTATAAGGTGTAGGGTTTAGGATTTAGGATTTATGGTTTAGGGTACGGGGTTTAGGGCTTAGGGTTTAGGGTTTAGGGTTTAGTGTTTAGGGTTTAAGGTTTATGGTATAGGATTAGGGTTTAGGGTTTTGGGTTGACGGTAAAAGGTTTTGGGTTTAGGGTTTGGGATATAGGTTTTAGGTTACGGGGTTTAGGGCTTAGGGTTTAGGGTATAGGGCTTAGGCTATAGGGTTTTGGGTTTAGGGTTTAGGGTATGGGGTTTATGGTTTAGGATGTAAGGTATAGGGTTTAGGATTTATGGTTTAGGGTACGGGGTTTAGGGCTTAGTGTTTAGGGTTTAGTGTTTAGGGTTTAAGGTTTATGGTATGGGATTTAGGGTTTAGGGTTTAGGGTTTTGGGCTGACGGTAAAAGGTTTTGGGTTTAGGGTTTGGGATATAGGGTTTAGGTTGTAGGGTTTAGGATATTGGGTTGAGGTTTCAGGGTTTAGGGTATTGGGGTTAGGGTATAGGGTTTAGGGGTTAATGATTAGTGTTTATGGTATAGGGCTTAGGATATAGGATTTAGGTTTTAGGGTTTGGGTTTTGGGTTTAGGGTATTGGTTTAGGGTTTCGGGTATGGGTTATGGGGCTTAGTGTTTATGGGTTAAGGATTAGGGTTTAGTGTATAGGGCTTAGGATATAGGGCTTAGGATTTTGGGTTTAGGGTATTGGATTTAGGGTATAGGGTTTAGGGTATACTGTTTTGGGTTTAGCGTATAGGTTTAGGGTATAGGGCTGAGGGATTAGGGTTTAGCGTTTAGAATATTGGATTTATGATATATGGTTTAGGGTTTAAGGTATTGGTTTTATGGTATAGGGTTTAGGGTTTAGGGGTTAATGATTAGTCTTTAGGGTATAGGGCTTAGGATTTAGGGTTTAGGGTTTAGGGTTTAGGGTTTTGGATTTAGTGTTTTGGATTTAGGGTTTAGGGTATGGGGTTTAGGGTTTAGAATATAAGGTATAGGGTTTCGGGTTTAGGATATAGGGTTTAGGGTATAAGGTTTAGGGTTTAGGGTTTAGGGTATAAGGTGTAGGGTTTAGGATTTAGGATTTATGGTTTAGGGTACGGGGTTTAGGGCTTAGGGTTTAGGGTTTAGGGTTTAGTGTTTAGGGTTTAAGGTTTATGGTATAGGATTAGGGTTTAGGGTTTTGGGTTGACGGTAAAAGGTTTTGGGTTTAGGGTTTGGGATATAGGTTTTAGGTTGTAGGGTTTAGGATATTGGGTTCAGGTTTCAGGGTTTAGGGTATTGGGGTTAGGGTATCGGGTTTTGGCTTGAGGGTATTTGCTTTAGGGTATTGGTTTTCGGGTATAGGGATTTGGGTTTAGGGTATACGGCTTAGGGTTTAGGGTTTAGGGTTGAGGGTTTGGGGTAAAGGACCTAGGGTTTATGGTTTAGGGTTTAGGGTTTAGGGTTTAGGGTTTAGGATTAGGGTTTAGTATATAGGGCTTAGTATATAGGGTTTAGGATTTTTGGTTTAGGGTATTGGTTTAGGGTTTCGGGTATGGGTTATGGGGCTTAGTGTTTATGGGTTAAGGATTAGGGTTTAGTGTATAGGGTTTAGGATATAGGGTTTAGCATTTTGGGTTTAGGGTATTGGATTTACGGTATAGGGTATAGGGTATACTGTTTTTGGTTTAGCGTATAGGTTTAGGGTATAGGGCTTAGGGTATAGGGTTTTGGGTTTAGGGTTTAGGGTATGGGGTTTTGGGTTTAGGATATAAGGTATAGGGTTTAGGATTTATGGATTAGGGTACGGGGTTTAGGGCTTAGTGTTTAGGGTTTAGTGTTTAGTGTTTAGGATTTAAGGTTTATGGTATAGGATTTAGGGTTTAGGGTTTTGGGTTGACGGTAAAAGGTTTTGGGTTTAGGGTTTGGGATATAGGGTTTAGGTTGTAGGGTTTAGGACATTGGGTTCAGGTTTCAGGGTTTAGGGTATTGGGGTTAGGGTATAGGGTTTTGGGGTTAATGATTAGTGTTTATGGTATAGGGCTTAGGGTTTAGGGTTTAGGGTTTAGGGTATGGGGTTTAGGGTTTAGGATATAGGGTATAGGGTTTAGGGTTTAGGGTTTAGGGTTTAGGGTTTCGGGTCTAGGGTTTAGGGTTTCGGGTTTAGGGTATAAGGTATAGGGTTTTCGGTGTAGTGTTTAGGATTTATGGTTTAGGTTACGGGGTTTAGGGCTTAGGGTTTAGGGTATAGGGCTTAGGGTATAGGGTTTTGGGTTTAGGGTTTAGGGTATGGGGTTTTGGGTTTAGGATATAAGGTATAGGGTTTAGGATTTATGGATTAGGGTACGGGGTTTAGGGCTTAGTGTTTAGGGTTTAGTGTTTAGGGTTTAGGGTTTATTGTATAGGATTTAGGGTTTAGGGTTTAGGGTTTTGGGCTGACGGTAAAAGGTTTTGGGTTTAGGGTTTGGGATATAAGGTTTAGGTTGTAGGGTTTAGGATATTGGGTTTAGGTTTCAGGGTTTAGGGTATTGGGGTTAGGGTATAGGGTTTTGGCTTTAGGGTATTGGCTTTAGGGTATTGGTTTTCGGGTATGGGGTTTAGGTTTTAGGGTTTAGGGTTTAGGGTTTTGGGATGAGGGTTTAGGGTTTAGGGTATACGGTTTTGGGTTTAGAGTTCAGGGTTTAGGGTCTAGGGTTTAGGATTTAGGGTTTAGTGTATAAGGTATAGGGTTTTTGGTGTAGTGTTGAGGATTTATGGTTTAGGTTACGGGGTTTAGGGCTTAGGGTTTAGGGTATAGGGCTTAGGCTATAGGGTTTTGGGTTTAGGGTTTAGGGTATGGGGTTTATGGTTTAGGATGTAAGGTATAGGGTTTAGGATTTATGGTTTAGGGTACGGGGTTTAGGGCTTAGTGTTTAGGGTTTAGAGTTTAGGGTTTAAGGTTTATGGTATGGGATTTAGGGTTTAGGGTTTAGGGTTTAGGGTTTTGGGCTGACGGTAAAAGGTTTTGGGTTTAGGGTTTGGGATATAGGGTTTAGGTTGTAGGGTTTAGGATATTGGGTTTAGGTTTCAGGGTTTAGGGTATTGGGGTTAGGGTATAGGGTTTAGGGGTTCATGATTAGTGTTTATGGTATAGGGCTTAGGATATAGGATTTAGGTTTTAGGGTTTGGGTTTTGGATTTAGGGATTAGGGTTTTGGTATACGGTTTTGGGTTTAGGGTTTAGGGTATAAGTTATAGGGTTTTCGGTGTAGTGTTTAGGATTTATGATTTAGGTTACGGGGATTAGGGCTTAGGGTTTAGGGTATAGGGTTTAGGGTATGGGGTTTAGGGTATAAGGTATAGGGTTTAGGGTATAGGATTTATAGTTTAGGGTACGGGGTTTAGGGCTTAGGGTTTAGGGTTTAGTGTTTAGGGTTTAAGGTTTATGGTATAGGATTTAGGGTTTAGGGTTTTGGGTTGACGGCAAAAGGTTTTGGGTTTAGGGTTTGGGATATAGGGTTTAGGTTGTAGGGTTTAGGATATTGGGTTCAGGTTTCAGGGTTTAGGGTATTGGGGTTAGGGTGTTGGGTTTTGGCTTGAGGGTATTTGCTTTAGGGTATTGGTTTTCGGGTATAGGGATTTGGGTTTAGGGTATACGGTTTAGGGTTTAGGGTTTAGGGTTGAGGGTCTGGGGTATAGGGTTTAGGGTTTAGGGTTTATGGTTTAGTGTTTAGGGTATATGGTTTGTGGTTTAGGGATTAGGGTTTCGGGTTTAGGTTTTAGGGTTTAGGATATTGGATTTATGGTATTGGGTTTAGGGTAAAGGGTTTAGGATGTAGGGTTCAGGGTTTAGGGCATAGGGTTTTGGGTACAGTGTTTAGGGTATAGGGTTTAGGATTAGGGTTTAGTGTATAGGGCTTAGTATATAGGGTTTAGGATTTTGGGTTTAGGGTATTGGTTTAGGGTTTCGGGTATGGGTTATGGGGCTTAGTGTTTATGGGTTAAGGATTAGGGTTTAGTGTATAGGGCTTAGGATATAGGGCTTAGGATTTTGGGTTTAGGGTATTGGATTTAGGGTATAGGGTTTAGGGTATACTGTTTTGGGTTTAGCGTATAGGTTTAGGGTATAGGGCTGAGGGATTAGGGTTTAGCGTTTAGAATATTGGATTTATGATATATGGTTTAGGGTTTAAGGTATTGGTTTTATGGTATAGGGTTTAGGGTTTAGGGGTTAATGATTAGTCTTTAGGGTATAGGGCTTAGGATTTAGGGTTTAGGGTTTAGGGTTTAGGGTTTTGGATTTAGTGTTTTGGATTTAGGGTTTAGGGTATGGGGTTTAGGGTTTAGAATATAAGGTATAGGGTTTCGGGTTTAGGATATAGGGTTTAGGGTATAAGGTTTAGGGTTTAGGGTTTAGGGTATAAGGTGTAGGGTTTAGGGTTTAGGATTTATGGTTTAGGGTACGGGGTTTAGGGCTTAGGGTTTAGGGTTTAGGGTTTAGTGTTTAGGGTTTAAGGTTTATGGTATAGGATTAGGGTTTAGGGTTTTGGGTTGACGGTAAAAGGTTTTGGGTTTAGGGTTTGGGATATAGGTTTTAGGTTGTAGGGTTTAGGATATTGGGTTCAGGTTTCAGGGTTTAGGGTATTGGGGTTAGGGTATCGGGTTTTGGCTTGAGGGTATTTGCTTTAGGGTATTGGTTTTCGGGTATAGGGATTTGGGTTTAGGGTATACGGCTTAGGGTTTAGGGTTTAGGGTTGAGGGTTTAGGGTAAAGGACCTAGGGTTTATGGTTTAGGGTTTAGGGTTTAGGGTTTAGGGTTTAGGATTAGGGTTTAGTATATAGGGCTTAGTATATAGGGTTTAGGATTTTTGGTTTAGGGTATTGGTTTAGGGTTTCGGGTATGGGTTATGGGGCTTAGTGTTTATGGGTTAAGGATTAGGGTTTAGTGTATAGGGTTTAGGATATAGGGTTTAGCATTTTGGGTTTAGGGTATTGGATTTACGGTATAGGGTATAGGGTATACTGTTTTTGGTTTAGCGTATAGGTTTAGGGTATAGGGCTTAGGGATTAGGGTTTAGCGTTTAGAATATTTGATTTATGATATAGGGTTTAGGGTTTAAGGTATTGGTTTTATGGTATAGGGTTTAAGGTTTAGGGGTTAATGATTAGTCTTTAGGGTATAGGGATTAGGATATAGGGTTTAGGTTTTAGGGTTTAGGGTTTTGGATTTAGGGATTAGGGTTTTGGTATACGGTTTTGGGTTTAGGGTTTAGGGTATAAGGTATAGGGTTTTCGGTGTTGTGTTTAGGATTTATGATTTTGGTTATAGGGTTTAGGGCTTAGGGTTTAGGGTTTAGGGTATAGGGCTTAGGGTATAGGGTTTGGGGTTTAGGGTTTTGGATTTAGGGTTTAGGGTATGGGGTTTAGGGTTTAGGATATAAGGTATAGGGTTTAGGGTTTAGGATATAGGGTTTAGGGTATAAGGTTTAAGGTTTAGGGATTAGGTTTTAGGGCATAGGGTTTATGTTTTAGGGCTTAGGATAGTGGATTTATGGTATAGGGTTTAGGGTTTAGGGTATTGGTTTTATGGTATAGGGTTTAGGGTTTAGGGATTAATGATTAGTGTTTAGGGTATAGGGCTTAGGATATAGGATATAGGTTTTACGGCTTCGGGTTTCGGGGTTTAGGGTTTAGGGATGAGGGTTTATGGTTTAGGGTTTAGGGTTTAGGGTATACGGTTTTGGGCTTAGGGTTTTGGGTTTAGGTTTAGGGTTTAGGGTTTAGGGTTTAGGGTATATGGTTTAGGGTATAGGGTTTAGTGTTTAGGGTTTAGGGTTTATGGTACAGGGTTTAGGGTTTAGGGTTTATGTTTTAGGGCTTAGGATAGTGGATTTATGGTATAGGGTTTAGGGTTTAGGGTATTGGTTTTATGGTATAGGGTTTAGGGTTTAGGGATTAATGATTAGTGTTTAGGGTATAGGGCTTAGGATATAGGGTATAGGTTTTAGGGCTTCGGGTTTCGGGGTTTAGGGTTTAGGGATGAGGGTTTATGGTTTAGGGTTTAGGGTTTAGGGTATACGGTTTTGGGCTTAGGGTTTTGGGTTTAGGTTTAGGGTTTAGGGTTTAGGGTTTAGGGTTTAGGGTATATGGTTTAGGGTATGGGGTTTAGTGTTTAGGGTTTAGGGTTTATGGTACAGGGTTTAGGGTTTAGGGTTTAGGGTTTTGGGTTTTGGGTTGACGGTAAAAGGTTTTGGCTTTAGGGTTTGGGATATAGGGTTTAGGTTGTTGGGTTTAGAATATTGGATTTATGATATATGGTTTAGGGTTTAAGGTATTGGTTTTATGGTATAGGGTTTAGGGTTTAGGGGTTAATGATTAGTCTTTAGGGTATAGGGCTTAGGATTTAGGGTTTAGGGTTTAGGGTTTAGGGTTTAGGGTTTTGGATTTAGTGTTTTGGATTTAGGGTTTAGGGTATGGGGTTTAGGGTTTAGAATATAAGGTATAGGGTTTCGGGTTTAGGATATAGGGTTTAGGGTATAAGGTTTAGGGTTTAGGGTTTAGGGTATAAGGTGTAGGGTTTAGGGTTTAGGATTTATGGTTTAGGGTACGGGGTTTAGGGCTTAGTGTTTAGGATTTAGAGTTTAGGGTTTAGGGTTTAGGGTATAGGGGTTATGTTTTACGGTTTTGGATATTGGATTTATAGTATTTGGTTTAGGGTATTGATTTTTTGGTATAGGGTTGAGGGTTTAGGGGATAATGATTAGTGTTTAGGGTATTGGGCTTAGGATATAGGGTTTAGGGTTTAAGGTTTTGGGTTTAGGGTTTAAGGTTTAGGGTTTTGGATATGGGGTTTAGGGTTGAGGGTTTTCGGTGTAGTGTTTAGGATTTATGGTTTAGGTTACGGGGTTTAGGGCTTAGGGTTTAGGGTATAGGGCTTAGGGTATAGGGTTTTGGGTTTAGCGTTTAGGGTATGGGGTTTTGGGTTTAAGATATAAGGTATAGGGTTTAGGATTTATGGTTTAGGGTATGGGGTTTAGGGCTTAGTGCTTAGGGTTTAGTGTTTAGGGTGTAAGGTTTATGGTATAGGATTTAGGGTTTAGGGTTTAGGGTTTGGGATATACGGTTTAGGTTGTAGGGTTTAGGATATTGGGTTTAGGTTTCAGTGTTTTGGGTATTGGGGTTAGGGTATAGGGTTTTGGCTTTAAGGTATGGGCTTTAGGGTATTGGTTTTCGGGTATGGGGTTTGGGGTTTAGGGTATTGGTTTTCGGGTATGGGGATTAGGGTCTAGGGTATTGGTTTTTTCGTATAGGGATGAGGGTTTAGGGGATAATGATTTGTGTTTAGGGCATAGGGTTTAGGTTTTAGGGTTTAGGGTTTTGGGGTTTCGGGTTTAGTGTTGATGGTTTAGGGTTTAGGGTATACGGTTTTGGGTTTAGGGTTTTGGGTTTGGGATTTTGGATTTATGGTATATGGTTTAGGGTATAGGGTTTAGGGTTTAAGGTATTGGTTTTATCATATAGGGTTTAGGTTTTAGGGATTAGGGTATGGGGTTTAGGGTTTAGGATGTAAGGTATAGGGTTTAGGATTTATGGTTTAGGGTACGGGGTTTAGGGCTTAGTGTTTAGGGTTTAGTGTTTAGGGTTTAAGGTTTACGGTATAAGATTTAGGGTTTAGGGTTTTGGGCTGACGGTAAAAGGTTTTGGGTTTAGGGTTTGGGATATAGGGTTTAGGTTGTAGGGTTTAGGATATTGGGTTTTAGGTTTCAGGGTTTAGGGTATTGGGGTTAGGGTATAGGGTTTTGGGGTTAATGATTAGTGTTTATGGTATAGGGCTTAGGATATAGGGTTTAGGTTTTAGGGTTTAGGGTTTTGGTTTTAGGGATTAGGGTTTTGGTATACGGTTTTGGGTTTAGGGTTTAGGGTATAAGGTATAGGGTTTTCGGTGTAGTGTTTAGGATTTATGATTTAGGTTACGGGGTTTAGGGCTTAGGGTTTTGGGTATAGGGTTTAGGGTATGGGGTTTAGGGTTTAGGGTATAAGGTATAGGGTTTAGGGTTTAGGATTTATAGTTTAGGGTACGGGGTTTAGGGCTTAGGGTTTAGGGTTTAGGGTTTAGTGTTTAGGATTTAAGGTTTATGGTATAGGATTTAGGGTTTAGGGTTTTGGGTTGACGGTAAAAGGTTTTGGGTTTAGGGTTTGGGATATAGGGTTTAGGTTGTAGGGTTTAGGACATTGGGTTCAGGTTTCAGGGTTTAGGGTATTGGGGTTAGGGTATAGGGTTTTGGGGTTAATGATTAGTGTTTATGGTATAGGGCTTAGGGTTTAGGGTTTAGGGTTTAGGGTATGGGGTTTAGGGTTTAGGATATAGGGTATAGGGTTTAGGGTTTAGGGTTTAGGGTTTCGGGTCTAGGGTTTAGGGTTTCGGGTTTAGGGTATAAGGTATAGGGTTTTCGGTGTAGTGTTTAGGATTTATGGTTTAGGTTACGGGGTTAGGGCTTAGGGTTTAGGGTATAGGGCTTAGGGTATAGGGTTTTGGGTTTAGGGTTTAGGGTATGGGGTTTTGGGTTTAGGATATAAGGTATAGGGTTTAGGATTTATGGATTAGGGTACGGGGTTTAGGGCTTAGTGTTTAGGGTTTAGTGTTTAGGGTTTAGGGTTTATTGTATAGGATTTAGGGTTTAGGGTTTAGGGTTTTGGGCTGACGGTAAAAGGTTTTGGGTTTAGGGTTTGGGATATAAGGTTTAGGTTGTAGGGTTTAGGATATTGGGTTTAGGTTTCAGGGTTTAGGGTATTGGGGTTAGGGTATAGGGTTTTGGCTTTAGGGTATTGGCTTTAGGGTATTGGTTTTCGGGTATGGGGTTTAGGTTTTAGGGTGTAGGGTTTAGGGTTTAGGGTTTTGGGATGAGGGTTTAGGGTTTAGGGTATACGGTTTTGGGTTTAGAGTTCAGGGTTTAGGGTCTAGGGTTTAGGATTTAGGGTTTAGGGTATAGGGCTTAGGATTTAGGGTTTAGGGTTTAGGGTTTAGGGTTTTGGATTTAGTGTTTTGGATTTAGGGTTTAGGGTATGGGGTTTAGGGTTTAGAATATAAGGTATAGGGTTTCGGGTTTAGGATATAGGGTTTAGGGTATAAGGTTTAGGGTTTAGGGTTTAGGGTATAAGGTGTAGGGTTTAGGATTTAGGATTTATGGTTTAGGGTACGGGGTTTAGGGCTTAGGGTTTAGGGTTTAGGGTTTAGTGTTTAGGGTTTAAGGTTTATGGTATAGGATTAGGGTTTAGGGTTTTGGGTTGACGGTAAAAGGTTTTGGGTTTAGGGTTTGGGATATAGGTTTTAGGTTACGGGGTTTAGGGCTTAGGGTTTAGGGTATAGGGCTTAGGCTATAGGGTTTTGGGTTTAGGGTTTAGGGTATGGGGTTTATGGTTTAGGATGTAAGGTATAGGGTTTAGGATTTATGGTTTAGGGTACGGGGTTTAGGGCTTAGTGTTTAGGGTTTAGTGTTTAGGGTTTAAGGTTTATGGTATGGGATTTAGGGTTTAGGGTTTAGGGTTTTGGGCTGACGGTAAAAGGTTTTGGGTTTAGGGTTTGGGATATAGGGTTTAGGTTGTAGGGTTTAGGATATTGGGTTGAGGTTTCAGGGTTTAGGGTATTGGGGTTAGGGTATAGGGTTTAGGGGTTAATGATTAGTGTTTATGGTATAGGGCTTAGGATATAGGATTTAGGTTTTAGGGTTTGGGTTTTGGGTTTAGGGTATTGGTTTAGGGTTTCGGGTATGGGTTATGGGGCTTAGTGTTTATGGGTTAAGGATTAGGGTTTAGTGTATAGGGCTTAGGATATAGGGCTTAGGATTTTGGGTTTAGGGTATTGGATTTAGGGTATAGGGTTTAGGGTATACTGTTTTGGGTTTAGCGTATAGGTTTAGGGTATAGGGCTGAGGGATTAGGGTTTAGCGTTTAGAATATTGGATTTATGATATATGGTTTAGGGTTTAAGGTATTGGTTTTATGGTATAGGGTTTAGGGTTTAGGGGTTAATGATTAGTCTTTAGGGTATAGGGCTTAGGATTTAGGGTTTAGGGTTTAGGGTTTAGGGTTTTGGATTTAGTGTTTTGGATTTAGGGTTTAGGGTATGGGGTTTAGGGTTTAGAATATAAGGTATAGGGTTTCGGGTTTAGGATATAGGGTTTAGGGTATAAGGTTTAGGGTTTAGGGTTTAGGGTATAAGGTGTAGGGTTTAGGATTTAGGATTTATGGTTTAGGGTACGGGGTTTAGGGCTTAGGGTTTAGGGTTTAGGGTTTAGTGTTTAGGGTTTAAGGTTTATGGTATAGTATTAGGGTTTAGGGTTTTGGGTTGACGGTAAAAGGTTTTGGGTTTAGGGTTTGGGATATAGGTTTTAGGTTGTAGGGTTTAGGATATTGGGTTCAGGTTTCAGGGTTTAGGGTATTGGGGTTAGGGTATCGGGTTTTGGCTTGAGGGTATTTGCTTTAGGGTATTGGTTTTCGGGTATAGGGATTTGGGTTTAGGGTATACGGCTTAGGGTTTAGGGTTTAGGGTTGAGGGTTTGGGGTAAAGGACCTAGGGTTTATGGTTTAGGGTTTAGGGTTTAGGGTTTAGGGTTTAGGATTAGGGTTTAGTATATAGGGCTTAGTATATAGGGTTTAGGATTTTTGGTTTAGGGTATTGGTTTAGGGTTTCGGGTATGGGTTATGGGGCTTAGTGTTTATGGGTTAAGGATTAGGGTTTAGTGTATAGGGTTTAGGATATAGGGTTTAGCATTTTGGGTTTAGGGTATTGGATTTACGGTATAGGGTATAGGGTATACTGTTTTTGGTTTAGCGTATAGGTTTAGGGTATAGGGCTTAGGGATTAGGGTTTAGCGTTTAGAATATTTGATTTATGATATAGGGTTTAGGGTTTAAGGTATTGGTTTTATGGTATAGGGTTTAAGGTTTAGGGGTTAATGATTAGTCTTTAGGGTATAGGGATTAGGATATAGGGTTTAGGTTTTAGGGTTTAGGGTTTTGGATTTAGGGATTAGGGTTTTGGTATACGGTTTTGGGTTTAGGGTTTAGGGTATAAGGTATAGGGTTTTCGGTGTTGTGTTTAGGATTTATGATTTTGGTTATAGGGTTTAGGGCTTAGGGTTTAGGGTTTAGGGTATAGGGCTTAGGGTATAGGGTTTGGGGTTTAGGGTTTTGGATTTAGGGTTTAGGGTATGGGGTTTAGGGTTTAGGATATAAGGTATAGGGTTTAGGGTTTAGGATATAGGGTTTAGGGTATAAGGTTTAAGGTTTAGGGATTAGGTTTTAGGGCATAGGGTTTATGTTTTAGGGCTTAGGATAGTGGATTTATGGTATAGGGTTTAGGGTTTAGGGTATTGGTTTTATGGTATAGGGTTTAGGGTTTAGGGATTAATGATTAGTGTTTAGGGTATAGGGCTTAGGATATAGGATATAGGTTTTACGGCTTCGGGTTTCGGGGTTTAGGGTTTAGGGATGAGGGTTTATGGTTTAGGGTTTAGGGTTTAGGGTATACGGTTTTGGGCTTAGGGTTTTGGGTTTAGGTTTAGGGTTTAGGGTTTAGGGTTTAGGGTATATGGTTTAGGGTATAGGGTTTAGTGTTTATGGTTTAGGGTTTATGGTACAGGGTTTAGGGTTTAGGGTTTATGTTTTAGGGCTTAGGATAGTGGATTTATGGTATAGGGTTTAGGGTTTAGGGTATTGGTTTTATGGTATAGGGTTTAGGGTTTAGGGATTAATGATTAGTGTTTAGGGTATAGGGCTTAGGATATAGGGTATAGGTTTTAGGGCTTCGGGTTTCGGGGTTTAGGGTTTAGGGATGAGGGTTTATGGTTTAGGGTTTAGGGTTTAGGGTATACGGTTTTGGGCTTAGGGTTTTGGGTTTAGGTTTAGGGTTTAGGGTTTAGGGTTTAGGGTTTAGGGTATATGGTTTAGGGTATGGGGTTTAGTGTTTAGGGTTTAGGGTTTATGGTACAGGGTTTAGGGTTTAGGGTTTAGGGTTTTGGGTTTTGGGTTGACGGTAAAAGGTTTTGGCTTTAGGGTTTGGGATATAGGGTTTAGGTTGTTGGGTTTAGAATATTGGATTTATGATATATGGTTTAGGGTTTAAGGTATTGGTTTTATGGTATAGGGTTTAGGGTTTAGGGGTTAATGATTAGTCTTTAGGGTATAGGGCTTAGGATTTAGGGTTTAGGGTTTAGGGTTTAGGGTTTAGGGTTTTGGATTTAGTGTTTTGGATTTAGGGTTTAGGGTATGGGGTTTAGGGTTTAGAATATAAGGTATAGGGTTTCGGGTTTAGGATATAGGGTTTAGGGTATAAGGTTTAGGGTTTAGGGTTTAGGGTATAAGGTGTAGGGTTTAGGGTTTAGGATTTATGGTTTAGGGTACGGGGTTTAGGGCTTAGTGTTTAGGATTTAGAGTTTAGGGTTTAGGGTTTAGGGTATAGGGGTTATGTTTTACGGTTTTGGATATTGGATTTATAGTATTTGGTTTAGGGTATTGATTTTTTGGTATAGGGTTGAGGGTTTAGGGGATAATGATTAGTGTTTAGGGTATTGGGCTTAGGATATAGGGTTTAGGGTTTAAGGTTTTGGGTTTAGGGTTTAAGGTTTAGGGTTTTGGATATGGGGTTTAGGGTTGAGGGTTTTCGGTGTAGTGTTTAGGATTTATGGTTTAGGTTACGGGGTTTAGGGCTTAGGGTTTAGGGTATAGGGCTTAGGGTATAGGGTTTTGGGTTTAGCGTTTAGGGTATGGGGTTTTGGGTTTAAGATATAAGGTATAGGGTTTAGGATTTATGGTTTAGGGTATGGGGTTTAGGGCTTAGTGCTTAGGGTTTAGTGTTTAGGGTGTAAGGTTTATGGTATAGGATTTAGGGTTTAGGGTTTAGGGTTTGGGATATATGGTTTAGGTTGTAGGGTTTAGGATATTGGGTTTAGGTTTCAGTGTTTTGGGTATTGGGGTTAGGGTATAGGGTTTTGGCTTTAAGGTATGGGCTTTAGGGTATTGGTTTTCGGGTATGGGGTTTGGGGTTTAGGGTATTGGTTTTCGGGTATGGGGATTAGGGTCTAGGGTATTGGTTTTTTCGTATAGGGATGAGGGTTTAGGGGATAATGATTTGTGTTTAGGGCATAGGGTTTAGGTTTTAGGGTTTAGGGTTTTGGGGTTTCGGGTTTAGTGTTGATGGTTTAGGGTTTAGGGTATACGGTTTTGGGTTTAGGGTTTTGGGTTTGGGATTTTGGATTTATGGTATATGGTTTAGGGTATAGGGTTTAGGGTTTAAGGTATTGGTTTTATCATATAGGGTTTAGGTTTTAGGGATTAGGGTATGGGGTTTAGGGTTTAGGATGTAAGGTATAGGGTTTAGGATTTATGGTTTAGGGTACGGGGTTTAGGGCTTAGTGTTTAGGGTTTAGTGTTTAGGGTTTAAGGTTTACGGTATAAGATTTAGGGTTTAGGGTTTTGGGCTGACGGTAAAAGGTTTTGGGTTTAGGGTTTGGGATATAGGGTTTAGGTTGTAGGGTTTAGGATATTGGGTTTAGGTTTCAGGGTTTAGGGTATTGGGGTTAGGGTATAGGGTTTTGGGGTTAATGATTAGTGTTTATGGTATAGGGCTTAGGATATAGGGTTTAGGTTTTAGGGTTTAGGGTTTTGGTTTTAGGGATTAGGGTTTGGTATACGGTTTTGGGTTTAGGGTTTAGGGTATAAGGTATAGGGTTTTCGGTGTAGTGTTTAGGATTTATGATTTAGGTTACGGGGTTTAGGGCTTAGGGTTTTGGGTATAGGGTTTAGGGTATGGGGTTTAGGGTTTAGGGTATAAGGTATAGGGTTTAGGGTTTAGGATTTATAGTTTAGGGTACGGGGTTTAGGGCTTAGGGTTTAGGGTTTAGGGTTTAGTGTTTAGGGTTTAGGGTTTAGGGTTTAGGGTTTAGGGTTTAGGGTTTAGGGTTTAGGGTTTATGGTACAGGGTTTAGGGTTTAGGGTATAAGGTATAGGGTTTTCGGTGTTGTGTTTAGGATTTATGATTTTGGTTATAGGGTTTAGGGCTTAGGGTTTAGGGTTTAGGGTATCGGGCTTAGGGTATAGGGTTTGGGGTTTAGGGTTTTGGATTTAGGGTTTAGGGTATGGGGTTTAGGGTTTAGGATATAAGGTATAGGGTTTAGGGTTTAGGATATAGGGTTTAGGGTATAAGGTTTAAGGTTTAGGGATTAGGTTTTAGGGCATAGGGTTTATGTTTTAGGGCTTAGGATAGTGGATTTATGGTATAGGGTTTAGGGTTTAGGGTATTGGTTTTATGGTAAAGGGTTTAGGGTTTAGGGATTAATGATTAGTGTTTAGGGTATAGGGCTTAGGATATAGGATATAGGTTTTACGGCTTCGGGTTTCGGGGTTTAGGGTTTAGGGATGAGGGTTTATGGTTTAGGGTTTAGGGTTTAGGGTATACGGTTTTGGGCTTAGGGTTTTGGGTTTAGGTTTAGGGTTTAGGGTTTAGGGTTTAGGGTATATGGTTTAGGGTATAGGGTTTAGTGTTTAGGGTTTAGGGTTTATGGTACAGGGTTTAGGGTTTAGGGTTTATGTTTTAGGGCTTAGGATAGTGGATTTATGGTATAGGGTTTAGGGTTTAGGGTATTGGTTTTATGGTATAGGGTTTAGGGTTTAGGGATTAATGATTAGTGTTTAGGGTATAGGGCTTAGGATATAGGGTATAGGTTTTAGGGCTTCGGGTTTCGGGGTTTAGGGTTTAGGGATGAGGGTTTATGGTTTAGGGTTTAGGGTTTAGGGTATACGGTTTTGGGCTTAGGGTTTTGGGTTTAGGTTTAGGGTTTAGGGTTTAGGGTTTAGGGTTTAGGGTATATGGTTTAGGGTATGGGGTTTAGTGTTTAGGGTTTAGGGTTTATGGTACAGGGTTTAGGGTTTAGGGTTTAGGGTTTTGGGTTTTGGGTTGACGGTAAAAGGTTTTGGCTTTAGGGTTTGGGATATAGGGTTTAGGTTGTTGGGTTTAGAATATTGGATTTATGATATATGGTTTAGGGTTTAAGGTATTGGTTTTATGGTATAGGGTTTAGGGTTTAGGGGTTAATGATTAGTCTTTAGGGTATAGGGCTTAGGATTTAGGGTTTAGGGTTTAGGGTTTAGGGTTTAGGGTTTTGGATTTAGTGTTTTGGATTTAGGGTTTAGGGTATGGGGTTTAGGGTTTAGAATATAAGGTATAGGGTTTCGGGTTTAGGATATAGGGTTTAGGGTATAAGGTTTAGGGTTTAGGGTTTAGGGTATAAGGTGTAGGGTTTAGGGTTTAGGATTTATGGTTTAGGGTACGGGGTTTAGGGCTTAGTGTTTAGGATTTAGAGTTTAGGGTTTAGGGTTTAGGGTATAGGGGTTATGTTTTACGGTTTTGGATATTGGATTTATAGTATTTGGTTTAGGGTATTGATTTTTTGGTATAGGGTTGAGGGTTTAGGGGATAATGATTAGTGTTTAGGGTATTGGGCTTAGGATATAGGGTTTAGGGTTTAAGGTTTTGGGTTTAGGGTTTAAGGTTTAGGGTTTTGGATATGGGGTTTAGGGTTGAGGGTTTTCGGTGTAGTGTTTAGGATTTATGGTTTAGGTTACGGGGTTTAGGGCTTAGGGTTTAGGGTATAGGGCTTAGGGTATAGGGTTTTGGGTTTAGCGTTTAGGGTATGGGGTTTTGGGTTTAAGATATAAGGTATAGGGTTTAGGATTTATGGTTTAGGGTATGGGGTTTAGGGCTTAGTGCTTAGGGTTTAGTGTTTAGGGTGTAAGGTTTATGGTATAGGATTTAGGGTTTAGGGTTTAGGGTTTGGGATATACGGTTTAGGTTGTAGGGTTTAGGATATTGGGTTTAGGTTTCAGTGTTTTGGGTATTGGGGTTAGGGTATAGGGTTTTGGCTTTAAGGTATGGGCTTTAGGGTATTGGTTTTCGGGTATGGGGTTTGGGGTTTAGGGTATTGGTTTTCGGGTATGGGGATTAGGGTCTAGGGTATTGGTTTTTTCGTATAGGGATGAGGGTTTAGGGGATAATGATTTGTGTTTAGGGCATAGGGTTTAGGTTTTAGGGTTTAGGGTTTTGGGGTTTCGGGTTTAGTGTTGATGGTTTAGGGTTTAGGGTATACGGTTTTGGGTTTAGGGTTTTGGGTTTGGGATTTTGGATTTATGGTATATGGTTTAGGGTATAGGGTTTAGGGTTTAAGGTATTGGTTTTATCATATAGGGTTTAGGTTTTAGGGATTAGGGTATGGGGTTTAGGGTTTAGGATGTAAGGTATAGGGTTTAGGATTTATGGTTTAGGGTACGGGGTTTAGGGCTTAGTGTTTAGGGTTTAGTGTTTAGGGTTTAAGGTTTACGGTATAAGATTTAGGGTTTAGGGTTTTGGGCTGACGGTAAAAGGTTTTGGGTTTAGGGTTTGGGATATAGGGTTTAGGTTGTAGGGTTTAGGATATTGGGTTTAGGTTTCAGGGTTTAGGGTATTGGGGTTAGGGTATAGGGTTTTGGGGTTAATGATTAGTGTTTATGGTATAGGGCTTAGGATATAGGGTTTAGGTTTTAGGGTTTAGGGTTTTGGTTTTAGGGATTAGGGTTTTGGTATACGGTTTTGGGTTTAGGGTTTAGGGTATAAGGTATAGGGTTTTCGGTGTAGTGTTTAGGATTTATGATTTAGGTTACGGGGTTTAGGGCTTAGGGTTTTGGGTATAGGGTTTAGGGTATGGGGTTTAGGGTTTAGGGTATAAGGTATAGGGTTTAGGGTTTAGGATTTATAGTTTAGGGTACGGGGTTTAGGGCTTAGGGTTTAGGGTTTAGGGTTTAGTGTTTAGGATTTAAGGTTTATGGTATAGGATTTAGGGTTTAGGGTTTTGGGTTGACGGTAAAAGGTTTTGGGTTTAGGGTTTGGGATATAGGGTTTAGGTTGTAGGGTTTAGGACATTGGGTTCAGGTTTCAGGGTTTAGGGTATTGGGGTTAGGGTATAGGGTTTTGGGGTTAATGATTAGTGTTTATGGTATAGGGCTTAGGGTTTAGGGTTTAGGGTTTAGGGTATGGGGTTTGGGGTTTAGGATATAGGGTATAGGGTTTAGGGTTTAGGGTTTAGGGTTTAGGGTTTCGGGTCTAGGGTTTAGGGTTTCGGGTTTAGGGTATAAGGTATAGGGTTTTCGGTGTAGTGTTTAGGATTTATGGTTTAGGTTACGGGGTTTAGGGCTTAGGGTTTAGGGTATAGGGCTTAGGGTATAGGGTTTTGGGTTTAGGGTTTAGGGTATGGGGTTTTGGGTTTAGGATATAAGGTATAGGGTTTAGGATTTATGGATTAGGGTACGGGGTTTAGGGCTTAGTGTTTAGGGTTTAGTGTTTAGGGTTTAGGGTTTATTGTATAGGATTTAGGGTTTAGGGTTTAGGGTTTTGGGCTGACGGTAAAAGGTTTTGGGTTTAGGGTTTGGGATATAGGGTTTAGGTTGTAGGGTTTAGGATATTGGGTTTAGGTTTCAGGGTTTAGGGTATTGGGGTTAGGGTATAGGGTTTTGGGGTTAATGATTAGTGTTTATGGTATAGGGCTTAGGATATAGGGTTTAGGTTTTAGGGTTTAGGGTTTTGGTTTTAGGGATTAGGGTTTTGGTATACGGTTTTGGGTTTAGGGTTTAGGGTACAAGGTATAGGGTTTTCGGTGTAGTGTTTAGGATTTATGATTTAGGTTACGGGGTTTAGGGCTTAGGGTTTTGGGTATAGGGTTTAGGGTATGGGGTTTAGGGTTTAGGGTATAAGGCATAGGGTTTAGGGTTTAGGATTTATAGTTTAGGGTACGGGGTTTAGGGCTTAGGGTTTAGGGTTTAGGGTTTAGTGTTTAGGATTTAAGGTTTATGGTATAGGATTTAGGGTTTAGGGTTTTGGGTTGACGGTAAAAGGTTTTGGGTTTAGGGTTTGGGATATAGGGTTTAGGTTGTAGGGTTTAGGACATTGGGTTCAGGTTTCAGGGTTTAGGGTATTGGGGTTAGGGTATAGGGTTTTGGGGTTAATGATTAGTGTTTATGGTATAGGGCTTAGGGTTTAGGGTTTAGGGTTTAGGGTATGGGGTTTAGGGTTTAGGATATAGGGTATAGGGTTTAGGGTTTAGGGTTTAGGGTTTAGGGTTTCGGGTCTAGGGTTTAGGGTTTCGGGTTTAGGGTATAAGGTATAGGGTTTTCGGTGTAGTGTTTAGGATTTATGGTTTAGGTTACGGGGTTTAGGGCTTAGGGTTTAGGGTATAGGGCTTAGGGTATAGGGTTTTGGGTTTAGGGTTTAGGGTATGGGGTTTTGGGTTTAGGATATAAGGTATAGGGTTTAGGATTTATGGATTAGGGTACGGGGTTTAGGGCTTAGTGTTTAGGGTTTAGTGTTTAGGGTTTAGGGTTTATTGTATAGGATTTAGGGTTTAGGGTTTAGGGTTTTGGGCTGACGGTAAAAGGTTTTGGGTTTAGGGTTTGGGATATAAGGTTTAGGTTGTAGGGTTTAGGATATTGGGTTTAGGTTTCAGGGTTTAGGGTATTGGCTTTAGGGTATTGGTTTTCGGGTATGGGGTTTAGGTTTTAGGGTGTAGGGTTTAGGGTTTAGGGTTTTGGGATGAGGGTTTAGGGTTTAGGGTATACGGTTTTGGGTTTAGAGTTCAGGGTTTAGGGTCTAGGGTTTAGGATTTAGGGTTTAGGGTATAAGGTATAGGGTTTTTGGTGTAGTGTTGAGGATTTATGGTTTAGGTTACGGGGTTTAGGGCTTAGGGTTTAGGGTATAGGGCTTAGGCTATAGGGTTTTGGGTTTAGGGTTTAGGGTATGGGGTTTATGGTTTAGGATGTAAGGTATAGGGTTTAGGATTTATGGTTTAGGGTACGGGGTTTAGGGCTTAGTGTTTAGGGTTTAGTGTTTAGGGTTTAAGGTTTATGGTATGGGATTTAGGGTTTAGGGTTTAGGGTTTTGGGCTGACGGTAAAAGGTTTTGGGTTTAGGGTTTGGGATATAGGGTTTAGGTTGTAGGGTTTAGGATATTGGGTTGAGGTTTCAGGGTTTAGGGTATTGGGGTTAGGGTATAGGGTTTAGGGGTTAATGATTAGTGTTTATGGTATAGGGCTTAGGATATAGGATTTAGGTTTTAGGGTTTGGGTTTTGGATTTAGGGATTAGGGTTTTGGTATACGGTTTTGGGTTTAGGGTTTAGGGTATAAGTTATAGGGTTTTCGGTGTAGTGTTTAGGATTTATGATTTAGGTTACGGGGATTAGGGCTTAGGGTTTAGGGTATAGGGTTTAGGGTATGGGGTTTAGGGTATAAGGTATAGGGTTTAGGGTTTAGGATTTATAGTTTAGGGTACGGGGTTTAGGGCTTAGGGTTTAGGGTTTAGTGTTTAGGGTTTAAGGTTTATGGTATAGGATTTAGGGTTTAGGGTTTTGGGTTGACGGCAAAAGGTTTTGGGTTTAGGGTTTGGGATATAGGGTTTAGGTTGTAGGGTTTAGGATATTGGGTTCAGGTTTCAGGGTTTAGGGTATTGGGGTTAGGGTATTGGGTTTTGGCTTGAGGGTATTTGCTTTAGGGTATTGGTTTTCGGGTATAGGGATTTGGGTTTAGGGTATACGGTTTAGGGTTTAGGGTTTAGGGTTGAGGGTCTGGGGTATTGGGTTTAGGGTTTAGGGTTTATGGTTTAGTGTTTAGGGTATGTGGTTTGTGGTTTAGGGATTAGGGTTTCGGGTTTAGGTTTTAGGGTTTAGGATATTGGATTTATGGTATTGGGTTTCGGGTAAAGGGTTTAGGATGTAGGGTTCAGGGTTTAGGGCATAGGGTTTTGGGTATAGTGTTTAGGGTATTGGGTTTAGGATTAGGGTTTAGTGTATAGGGCTTAGTATATAGGGTTTAGGATTTTGGGTTTAGGGTATTGGTTTAGGGTTTCGGGTATGGGTTATGGGGCTTAGTGTTTATGGGTTAAGGATTAGGGTTTAGTGTATAGGGCTTAGGATATAGGGCTTAGGATTTTGGGTTTAGGGTATTAGATTTAGGGTATAGGGTTTAGGGTATACTGTTTTGGGTTTAGCGTATTGGTTTAGGGTATAGGGCTGAGGGATTAGGGTTTAGCGTTTAGAATATTGGATTTATGATATATGGTTTAGGGTTTAAGGTATTGGTTTTATGGTATAGGGTTTAGGGTTTAGGGGTTAATGATTAGTCTTTAGGGTATAGGGCTTAGGATTTAGGGTTTAGGGTTTAGGGTTTAGGGTTTAGGGTTTTGGATTTAGTGTTTTGGATTTAGGGTTTTGGTATACGGTTTTGGGTTTAGGGTTTAGGGTATAAGGTATAGGGTTTTCGGTGTTGTGTTTAGGATTTATGATTTTGGTTATAGGGTTTAGGGCTTAGGGTTTAGGGTTTAGGGTATAGGGCTTAGGGTATAGGGTTTGGGGTTTAGGGATTTGGATTTAGGGTTTAGGGTATGGGGTTTAGGGTTTAGGATATAAGGTATAGGGTTTAGGGTTTAGGATATAGGGTTTAGGGTATAAGGTTTAAGGTTTAGGGATTAGGTTTTAGGGCATAGGGTTTATGTTTTAGGGCTTAGGATAGTGGATTTATGGTATAGGGTTTAGGGTTTAGGGTATTGGTTTTATGGTATAGGGTTTAGGGTTTAGGGATTAATGATTAGTGTTTAGGGTATAGGGCTTAGGATATAGGATATAGGTTTTACGGCTTCGGGTTTCGGGGTTTAGGGTTTAGGGATGAGGGTTTATGGTTTAGGGTTTAGGGTTTAGGGTATACGGTTTTGGGCTTAGGGTTTTGGGTTTAGGTTTAGGGTTTAGGGTTTAGGGTTTAGGGTATATGGTTTAGGGTATAGGGTTTAGTGTTTAGGGTTTAGGGTTTATGGTACAGGGTTTAGGGTTTAGGGTTTATGTTTTAGGGCTTAGGATAGTGGATTTATGGTATAGGGTTTAGGGTTTAGGGTATTGGTTTTATGGTATAGGGTTTAGGGTTTAGGGATTAATGATTAGTGTTTAGGGTATAGGGCTTAGGATATAGGGTATAGGTTTTAGGGCTTCGGGTTTCGGGGTTTAGGGTTTAGGGATGAGGGTTTATGGTTTAGGGTTTAGGGTTTAGGGTATACGGTTTTGGGCTTAGGGTTTTGGGTTTAGGTTTAGGGTTTAGGGTTTAGGGTTTAGGGTTTAGGGTATATGGTTTAGGGTATGGGGTTTAGTGTTTAGGGTTTAGGGTTTATGGTACAGGGTTTAGGGTTTAGGGTTTAGGGTTTTGGGTTTTGGGTTGACGGTAAAAGGTTTTGGCTTTAGGGTTTGGGATATAGGGTTTAGGTTGTTGGGTTTAGAATATTGGATTTATGATATATGGTTTAGGGTTTAAGGTATTGGTTTTATGGTATAGGGTTTAGGGTTTAGGGGTTAATGATTAGTCTTTAGGGTATAGGGCTTAGGATTTAGGGTTTAGGGTTTAGGGTTTAGGGTTTAGGGTTTTGGATTTAGTGTTTTGGATTTAGGGTTTAGGGTATGGGGTTTAGGGTTTAGAATATAAGGTATAGGGTTTTGGGTTTAGGATATAGGGTTTAGGGTATAAGGTTTAGGGTTTAGGGTTTAGGGTATAAGGTGTAGGGTTTAGGGTTTAGGATTTATGGTTTAGGGTACGGGGTTTAGGGCTTAGTGTTTAGGGTTTAGTGTTTGGGGTTTAGGGTTGATGGTATAGGATTTAGGGTTTGGGGTTTTGGGTTGACGGTAAAAGGTTTTGGGTTTAGGGTTTGGGATATAGGTTTTAGGTTGTAGGGTTTAGGATATTGGGTTCAGGTTTCAGGGTTTAGGGTATTGGGGTTAGGGTATCGGGTTTTGGCTGGAGGGTATTTGCTTTAGGGTATTGGTTTTCGGGTATAGGGATTTGGGTTTAGGGTATACGGCTTAGGGTTTAGGGTTTAGGGTTGAGGGTTTGGGGTAAAGGACCTAGGGTTTATGGTTTAGGGTTTAGGGTTTAGGGTTTAGGGTTTAGGATTAGGGTTTAGTATATAGGGCTTAGTATATAGGGTTTAGGATTTTTGGTTTAGGGTATTGGTTTAGGGTTTCGGGTATGGGTTATGGGGCTTAGTGTTTATGGGTTAAGGATTAGGGTTTAGTGTATAGGGTTTAGGATATAGGGTTTAGCATTTTGGGTTTAGGGTATTGGATTTACGGTATAGGGTATAGGGTATACTGTTTTTGGTTTAGCGTATAGGTTTAGGGTATAGGGCTTAGGGATTAGGGTTTAGCGTTTAGAATATTTGATTTATGATATAGGGTTTAGGGTTTAAGGTATTGGTTTTATGGTATAGGGTTTAAGGTTTAGGGGTTAATGATTAGTCTTTAGGGTATAGGGCTTAGGATATAGGGTTTAGGTTTTAGGGTTTAGGGTTTTGGATTTAGGGATTAGGGTTTTGGTATACGGTTTTGGGTTTAGGGTTTAGGGTATAGGGTATAGGGTTTTCGGTGTTGTGTTTAGGATTTATGATTTTGGTTATAGGGTTTAGGGCTTAGGGTTTAGGGTTTAGGGTATAGGGCTTAGGGTATAGGGTTTGGGGTTTAGGGTTTTGGATTTAGGGTTTAGGGTATGGGGTTTAGGGTTTAGGATATAAGGTATAGGGTTTAGGGTTTAGGATATAGGGTTTAGGGTATAAGGTTTAAGGTTTAGGGATTAGGTTTTAGGGCATAGGGTTTATGTTTTAGGGCTTAGGATAGTGGATTTATGGTATAGGGTTTAGGGTTTAGGGTATTGGTTTTATGGTATAGGGTTTAGGGTTTAGGGATTAATGATTAGTGTTTAGGGTATAGGGCTTAGGATATAGGATATAGGTTTTACGGCTTCGGGTTTCGGGGTTTAGGGTTTAGGGATGAGGGTTTATGGTTTAGGGTTTAGGGTTTAGGGTATACGGTTTTGGGCTTAGGGTTTTGGGTTTAGGTTTAGGGTTTAGGGTTTAGGGTTTAGGGTTTAGGGTTTTGGGTTTTGGGTTGACGGTAAAAGGTTTTGGCTTTAGGGTTTGGGATATAGGGTTTAGGTTGTTGGGTTTATAATATTGGATTTATGATATATGGTTTAGGGTTTAAGGTATTGGTTTTATGGTATAGGGTTTAGGGTTTAGGGGTTAATGATTAGTCTTTAGGGTATAGGGCTTAGGATTTAGGGTTTAGGGTTTAGGGTTTAGGGTTTAGGGTTTTGGATTTAGTGTTTTGGATTTAGGGTTTAGGGTATGGGGTTTAGGGTTTAGAATATAAGGTATAGGGTTTTGGGTTTAGGATATAGGGTTTAGGGTATAAGGTTTAGGGTTTAGGGTTTAGGGTATAAGGTGTAGGGTTTAGGGTTTAGGATTTATGGTTTAGGGTACGGGGTTTAGGGCTTAGTGTTTAGGGTTTAGTGTTTGGGGTTTAGGGTTGATGGTATAGGATTTAGGGTTTGGGGTTTTGGGTTGACGGTAAAAGGTTTTGGGTTTAGGGTTTGGGATATAGGTTTTAGGTTGTAGGGTTTAGGATATTGGGTTCAGGTTTCAGGGTTTAGGGTATTGGGGTTAGGGTATCGGGTTTTGGCTGGAGGGTATTTGCTTTAGGGTATTGGTTTTCGGGTATAGGGATTTGGGTTTAGGGTATACGGCTTAGGGTTTAGGGTTTAGGGTTGAGGGTTTGGGGTAAAGGACCTAGGGTTTATGGTTTAGGGTTTAGGGTTTAGGGTTTAGGGTTTAGGATTAGGGTTTAGTATATAGGGCTTAGTATATAGGGTTTAGGATTTTTGGTTTAGGGTATTGGTTTAGGGTTTCGGGTATGGGTTATGGGGCTTAGTGTTTATGGGTTAAGGATTAGGGTTTAGTGTATAGGGTTTAGGATATAGGGTTTAGCATTTTGGGTTTAGGGTATTGGATTTACGGTATAGGGTATAGGGTATACTGTTTTTGGTTTAGCGTATAGGTTTAGGGTATAGGGCTTAGGGATTAGGGTTTAGCGTTTAGAATATTTGATTTATGATATAGGGTTTAGGGTTTAAGGTATTGGTTTTATGGTATAGGGTTTAAGGTTTAGGGGTTAATGATTAGTCTTTAGGGTATAGGGCTTAGGATATAGGGTTTAGGTTTTAGGGTTTAGGGTTTTGGATTTAGGGATTAGGGTTTTGGTATACGGTTTTGGGTTTAGGGTTTAGGGTATAGGGTATAGGGTTTTCGGTGTTGTGTTTAGGATTTATGATTTTGGTTATAGGGTTTAGGGCTTAGGGTTTAGGGTTTAGGGTATAGGGCTTAGGGTATAGGGTTTGGGGTTTAGGGTTTTGGATTTAGGGTTTAGGGTATGGGGTTTAGGGTTTAGGATATAAGGTATAGGGTTTAGGGTTTAGGATATAGGGTTTAGGGTATAAGGTTTAAGGTTTAGGGATTAGGTTTTAGGGCATAGGGTTTATGTTTTAGGGCTTAGGATAGTGGATTTATGGTATAGGGTTTAGGGTTTAGGGTATTGGTTTTATGGTATAGGGTTTAGGGTTTAGGGATTAATGATTAGTGTTTAGGGTATAGGGCTTAGGATATAGGATATAGGTTTTACGGCTTCGGGTTTCGGGGTTTAGGGTTTAGGGATGAGGGTTTAGGGTATACGGTTTTGGGCTTAGGGTTTTGGGTTTAGGTTTAGGGTTTAGGGTTTAGGGTTTAGGGTTTAGGGTTTTGGGTTTTGGGTTGACGGTAAAAGGTTTTGGCTTTAGGGTTTGGGATATAGGGTTTAGGTTGTTGGGTTTATAATATTGGATTTATGATATATGGTTTAGGGTTTAAGGTATTGGTTTTATGGTATAGGGTTTAGGGTTTAGGGGTTAATGATTAGTCTTTAGGGTATAGGGCTTAGGATTTAGGGTTTAGGGTTTAGGGTTTAGGGTTTAGGGTTTTGGATTTAGTGTTTTGGATTTAGGGTTTAGGGTATGGGGTTTAGGGTTTAGAATATAAGGTATAGGGTTTTGGGTTTAGGATATAGGGTTTAGGGTATAAGGTTTAGGGTTTAGGGTTTAGGGTATAAGGTGTAGGGTTTAGGGTTTAGGATTTATGGTTTAGGGTACGGGGTTTAGGGCTTAGTGTTTAGGGTTTAGTGTTTGGGGTTTAGGGTTGATGGTATAGGATTTAGGGTTTGGGGTTTTGGGTTGACGGTAAAAGGTTTTGGGTTTAGGGTTTGGGATATAGGTTTTAGGTTGTAGGGTTTAGGATATTGGGTTCAGGTTTCAGGGTTTAGGGTATTGGGGTTAGGGTATCGGGTTTTGGCTTGAGGGTATTTGCTTTAGGGTATTGGTTTTCGGGTATAGGGATTTGGGTTTAGGGTATACGGCTTAGGGTTTAGGGTTTAGGGTTGAGGGTTTGGGGTAAAGGACCTAGGGTTTATGGTTTAGGGTTTAGGGTTTAGGGTTTAGGGTTTAGGATTAGGGTTTAGTATATAGGGCTTAGTATATAGGGTTTAGGATTTTTGGTTTAGGGTATTGGTTTAGGGTTTCGGGTATGGGTTATGGGGCTTAGTGTTTATGGGTTAAGGATTAGGGTTTAGTGTATAGGGTTTAGTATATAGGGTTTAGCATTTTGGGTTTAGGGTATTGGATTTACGGTATAGGGTATAGGGTATACTGTTTTTGGTTTAGCGTATAGGTTTAGGGTATAGGGCTTAGGGATTAGGGTTTAGCGTTTAGAATATTTGATTTATGATATAGGGTTTAGGGTTTAAGGTATTGGTTTTATGGTATAGGGTTTAAGGTTTAGGGGTTAATGATTAGTCTTTAGGGTATAGGGCTTAGGATATAGGGTTTAGGTTTTAGGGTTTAGGGTTTTGGATTTAGGGATTAGGGTTTTGGTATACGGTTTTGGGTTTAGGGTTTAGGGTATAGGGTATAGGGTTTTCGGTGTTGTGTTTAGGATTTATGATTTTGGTTATAGGGTTTAGGGCTTAGGGTTTAGGGTTTAGGGTATAGGGCTTAGGATATAGGGTTTGGGGTTTAGGGTTTTGGATTTAGGGTTTAGGGTATGGGGTTTAGGGTTTAGGATATAAGGTATAGGGTTTAGGGTTTAGGATATAGGGTTTAGGGTATAAGGTTTAAGGTTTAGGGATTAGGTTTTAGGGCATAGGGTTTATGTTTTAGGGCTTAGGATAGTGGATTTATGGTATTGGGTTTAGGGTTTAGGGTATTGGTTTTATGGTATAGGGTTTAGGGTTTAGGGATTAATGATTAGTGTTTAGGGTATAGGGCTTAGGATATAGGATATAGGTTTTACGGCTTCGGGTTTCGGGGTTTAGGGTTTAGGGATGAGGGTTTATGGTTTAGGGTTTAGGGTATACGGTTTTGGGCTTAGGGTTTTGGGTTTAGGTTTAGGGTTTAGGGTTTAGGGTTTAGGGTATATGGTTTAGGGTATAGGGTTTAGTGTTTAGGGTTTAGGGTTTATGGTACAGGGTTTAGGGTTTAGGGTTTATGTTTTAGGGCTTAGGATAGTGGATTTATGGTATAGGGTTTAGGGTTTAGGGTATTGGTTTTATGGTATAGTGTTTAGGGTTTAGGGATTAATGATTAGTGTTTAGGGTATAGGGCTTAGGATATAGGGTATAGGTTTTAGGGCTTCGGGTTTCGAGGTTTAGGGTTTAGGGATGAGGGTTTATGGTTTAGGGTTTAGGGTTTAGGGTATACGGTTTTGGGCTTAGGGTTTTGGGTTTAGGTTTAGGGTTTAGGGTTTAGGGTTTAGGGTTTAGGGTATATGGTTTAGGGTATAGGGTTTAGTGTTTAGGGTTTAGGGTTTATGGTACAGGGTTTAGGGTTTAGGGTTTAGGGTTTTGGGTTTTGGGTTGACGGTAAAAGGTTTTGGCTTTAGGGTTTGGGATATAGGGTTTAGGTTGTTGGGTTTAGGATATTGGGTTTAGGTGTCAGGGTTTTAGGTATTGGGGTTAGGGTATAGGGTTTTGGCCTGAGGGTATTGGCTTTAGGGTATTGGTTTTCGGGTATAGGGTTTTGGGTTTAGGGTTTAGGGTTTAGGGGTTAATGATTAGGGTTTAGGGTTTAGGGTTTAGGGCTTAGGATATTGGTTTTAGGGCTTAGGATATTGGTCTTAGGGTATAGGGTTTAGAATATAGGGTATAGGATTTAGGTTTTAGGGTTTAGGGTTTTGGGGTTTAGGGTTTTGGGTGTAGGGTTTAGGGTTTAGGGTTTAGGGTTTTGGGATGAGGGTTTAGGGTTTAGGGTATATGGTATATGGTTTTGGGTTTAGAGTTTAAGGTTTAGGGTCTAGGGTATAGGATTTAGGGTTTAGGATATAGGGTTTTGGGATGAGGGTTTATGGTTTAGGGTTTAGGGTTTAGGGTATACGGTTTTGGGCTTAGGGTTTTGGGTTTAGGTTTAGGGTTTAGGGTTTAGGGTTTAGGGTTTAGGGTATATGGTTTAGGGTATAGGGTTTAGTGTTTAGGGTTTAGGGTTTATGGTACAGGGTTTAGGGTTTAGGGTTTAGGGTTTTGGGTTTCGCGTATAGGTTTAGGGTATAGGGTTTAGGGATTAGGGTTTGGGGTTTAGAATATTGGATTTATGATATAGGGTTTAGGGTTTAAGGTATTGGTTTTATGGTATAGGGTTTAGGGTTTAGGGGTTAATGATTAGTGTTTAGGGTATAGGGCTTTGGATATAGGGTTTAGGTTTTAGGGTTTAGGGTTTTGGTTTTAGGGATGAGGGTTTTGGGTATACGGTTTTGGGTTTAGGGTTTTGGGTTTGGGGTTTTGGGTTTATGGTATAAGGTTTAGGGTATACGGTTTAGGGTATGTGGTATAGGGTTTTCGGTATAGTGTTTAGGATATAGGGTTTAGGGTTGAGGGCATAGGGTTTTGGGTATAGTGTTTAGGGTATAGGGTTTAGGATTAGGGTTTAGTGTATAGGACTTAGGATATAGGGTTTAGGATTTTGGGATTAGGGTATTGGTTTAGGGTTTAGGGTATGGGGTATGGGGTATGGGGCTTAGTGTTTATGGGTTAAGGATTAGGGTTTTGTGTATAGGGCTTAGGATATAGGATTTAGGATTTTGGGTTTATGGTATTGGTTTTAGGGTATAGGGTTTAGGGTATACGGTTTTGGGTTTAGCGTATAGGTTTAGGGATTGGGGTTTAGGGTTTACAATATAGGGTATAAGGTTTAGGGTTTAGGTTATGGGGTATAAGGTTTTGGGTATATTGTTTAGGATTTTTGGTTTAGGGTATGGGGTTTAGGGCTTAGGGTTTATCGTTTAGGGTATTGGGCTTAGGATATAGGGTTTAGGATTTTGGGTTTAGGGTATTGGTTTTAGGGTATAGGGTTTTGGGATTAGGGTTTAGGGTTTAGAATATAGGGTATAAAGTTTAGGGTTTAGGGTTTAGGGTATGGGGTATAGGGTCTTGGGTATAGTGTTTAGTATTTTTGGTTTAGGGTACGGGGTTTAGGGCTTAGGGTTTATGGTTTAGTGTTTAGGGTGTAAGGTTTTAGGTTTAGGGATTAGGGTTTAGGGCATAGGTTTTATGTTTTAGGGTTTAGGATATTGGATTTATGGTATAGGGTTTAGGGTTTAGGGTATTGGTTTTATGGTGTAGGGTTTAGGGTTTAGGGATTAATGATTAGGTTTAGGGTATAGGGCTTAGAATATAGGGTTTAGGTTTTAGGGCTTAGGGTTTCGGGGTTTAGGGTTTAGGGTTGAAGATTTATGGTTTAGGGTTTAGGGTTTAGGGTATAGGGTTTTGGGTTTAGGGTTTTGGGTTTAGGATATAGGGTATAGGGTTTATGGATTAGGGTTTAGGGTTTAGGGTATAGGGTTTAGGGTATAGGGCTTAGCGTATAGGGTTTTGGGTTTAGGGCTTAGGGTTTAGGGCATAGGTTTTATGTTTTAGGGTTTAGGATATTGGATTTATGGTATAGGGTTTAGGGTTTAGGGTATTGGTTTTATGGTGTAGGGTTTAGGGTTTAGGGTATAGGGTTTTGGGTTTAGGATTTTGGGTTTAGGATATAGGGTATAGGGTTTTTGGATTAGGGTTTAGGGTTTTTGGGTTTTGGGCTTAGGATATAGGGTTTAGGGCATAGTGTTTTGGATTTATGGTTTAGAGTAAAGGGTTTAGGGCTGAGGGTTTATGGTTTAGTGCTTAGGGTATACGGCTTAAGATTTAGGGATTAGAGTTTAGGGTTTACGGTATAGGGTCTAGGATTTAGGGTTTAGGTTTTAGGGTTTAGGGTATAGGGTTTTGGGTATAATGTTTAGGGTATATAGAGTTTAGGATTAGGATTTAGTGTATAGGGCTTAGGATATAAGGTTTTGGTTTTTGGGTTTAGGGTATTGGTTTTAGGGTATAGGGTTTTGGGTTTTGGATTTTGGGTTTAGGGTTTAGGGTATAAGGTTTAGGGTTTAGGGTTTAGGGTATGGGGCTTAGGGTATTGGGTATAGGAATTAGGGTTTAGGGTTTAGGGTATAGGGCTTAGGGTATAGGGTTTTGGATTTAGGGTTTTGGTTTAGGGTATGGAGTTTAGGGTTTAGGATATGGGGTATAGGGTTTAGGTTTTAGGGTTGTAGGGTTTGGGATATAGAGTTTATGTTGTAGGGTTTAGGATATTGGGTGTAGGTTTTAGTGTTTAGGGTATAGAGTTTTGGGTATAGGGTTTTGGGTTTAGGGTTTAGGGTATTTGTTTTAGGGTAAAGGGTTTAGAGTTTTGGGTTTTGGGTTAAGCGTTTAGGGTTTTGGGTTTTGGGTTTAGGTTTTTGGGTTTATGGTATATGGTTTAGGGTATAGGGTTTAGGGTATAAGGTATAGGGTTTTCGGTGTAGTGTTTTGGATTTATGGTTTAGGTTACGGGGTTTAGGGCTTACGGCATAGGATTTTGGGTTTAGGGTATTTGTTTTAGGGTATAGGGTTTTGGGATTAGGGTTTAGGGTTTAGAATATAGGGTATAAGGTTTAGGGTTTAGGGTATGGGGTATAGGGTTTTGGGTATAGTGTTTAGTATTTTTGGTTTATGGTACGGGGTTTAGGGCTTAGGGTTTATGGTTTAGTGTTTAGGGTATAAGGTTTAAGGTTTAGGGAATAGGGTTTAGGGCATAGGTTTTATGTTTTAGGGTTTAGGGTATTGGATTTATGGTATAGGGTTTAGGGTTTAGGGTATTGGTTTTATGGTATAGGGTTTAGGGTTTAGGGATTAATGATTAGGTTTAGGGTATAGGGCTTAGGATATAGGGTTTAGGGTTTAGGGTTTATGGTATACGGTTTTGGGTTTAGGGTTTTGGGTTTGGGGTTTTGGGTTTATGGTATTTGGTTTAGGGTATAGGGTTTAGGGTATAAGGTATAGGGTTTTCGGCGTAGTGTTTTGGATTTATGGTTTAGGTTACGGGGTTTAGGGCTTAGGGTTTAGGGTATAGGGCTTACGGTATAGGATTTTGGGTTTAGGGTATTGGTTTTAGTTTATAGGGTTTTGGGATTAGGGTTTAGGGTTTAGAATATAGGGTATAAGGTTTAGGGTTTAGGGTATGGGGTATAGGGTTTTGGGTATAGTGTTTAGTATTTTTGGTTTAGGGTACGGGGTTTAGGGCTTAGGGTTTATGGTTTAGTGTTTAGGGTATAAGGTTTAAGGTTTAGGGATTAGGGTTTAGGGCATAGGTTTTATGTTTTAGGGTTTAGGATATTGGATTTATGGTATTGGGTTTAGGGTTTAGGTTATTGGTTTTATGGTAAAGGGTTTAGGGTTTAGCGATTAATGATTAGTGTTTAGGGTATAGGGCTTAGGATATAGTGTTTAGGTTTTAGGGCTTAGGGTTTTGGGGTTTAGGGTTTAGGGTTGAAGGTTTATGGTTTGGGGTTTAGGGTTTAGGGTATACGGTTTTGGGTTTAGGGTTTAGGGTTTGGGGTTTGGGGTTTTGGGTTTAGGGTTTAGGGTTTGGGGTTTTGGGTTTTGGGTTTAGGGTTTAGGGTTTAGGGTTTTCGGAGTAGTGTTTAGGATTTATGGTTTAGGGTTTAGGGTTTAAGGTTTAGGGTATAGGGTACGGGGTTTAGGGCTTAGGGTTTAGGGTTTAGTGTTTAGGGTTTAGGGTATAGGGTTTAGGGTATAGGGCTTAGCGTATCGGGTTTTGGGTTTAGGGCTTTGGGTTTAGGGTATAGGGTTTAAGTTGTAGGGTATAGGCTTTGGGTTTAGGGCTTTGGGTTTAGGATATAGGGTATAGGGTTTAGGGATTAGGGTTTAGGGTATAGGGTTTAGGGTATAGGGCTTAGCGTATAGGGTTTTGGGTTTAGGGCTTTGGGTTTAGGGTATAGGGTTTAGGTTGTAAGGTATAGGGTTTGCGGTTTAGTATATAGGGTATAGGGTTTAGGGTATAAGGTTTAGGGTATACGGTTTAAGGTTTAGGGTTTAGAGTTTAGGGTTTACGGTATAGGATCTAGGATTTAGGGTTTAGGTTTTAGGGTTTAGGGTACAGGGTTTTGGGTATAGTGTTTTGGGTATAGGATTTAGGATTAGGGTTTAGTGTATAGGTCTTAGGATATAGGGTTTTGGTTTTTGGGTTTAGGGTATTGGTTTTAGGTTATAGGGTTTTGAGTGTTGCATTTTGGGATTAGGGTTTAGGGTATACGGTTTCGGGTTTAGGGTTTAGGGTATGGGACTTAGGGTATTGGGCAGAGGGATTAGGGTTTAGGGTTTAGGGTATAGGGGTTAGGGTATAGGGTTTAGGGTTTAGGATTTCGGGTATAAGGTTTAGGGTTTAGGGTATAGGGTATGGGGCTTAGGGTTTAGGGTTTAGGGTTTAGGGTTTAGGGTATAGGGTTTTGGGTTTAGGGTTATTGGTTTATGGTATGGAGTTTAGGGTTTAGGATATGGGGTATAGGGTTTAGGGTTTAGGGTTTTAGGGTTTATGGTTTTTGGTTTAGGGTATGGAGTTTAGGGTTTAGGATATGGGGTGTAGGGTTTAGGGTTTAGGGTTTAGGGTTTAGGGTTTAGGGTTTAGGGCTTAGGGTATAGGGTTTAGGGTATAGGGCTTAGCGTATCGGGTTTTGGGTTTAGGGCTTTGGGTTTAGGGTATAGGGTTTAAGTTGTAGGGTATAGGCTTTGGGTTTAGGGCTTTGGGTTTAGGATATAGGGTATAGGGTTTAGGGATTAGGGTTTAGGGTATAGGGTTTAGGGTATAGGGCTTAGCGTATAGGGTTTTGGGTTTAGGGCTTTGGGTTTAGGGTATAGGGTTTAGGTTGTAAGGTATAGGGTTTGCGGTTTAGTATATAGGGTATAGGGTTTAGGGTATAAGGTTTAGGGTATACGGTTTAAGGTTTAGGGTTTAGAGTTTAGGGTTTACGGTATAGGATCTAGGATTTAGGGTTTAGGTTTTAGGGTTTAGGGTACAGGGTTTTGGGTATAGTGTTTTGGGTATAGGATTTAGGATTAGGGTTTAGTGTATAGGTCTTAGGATATAGGGTTTTGGTTTTTGGGTTTAGGGTATTGGTTTTAGGTTATAGGGTTTTGAGTGTTGCATTTTGGGATTAGGGTTTAGGGTATACGGTTTCGGGTTTAGGGTTTAGGGTATGGGACTTAGGGTATTGGGCAGAGGGATTAGGGTTTAGGGTTTAGGGTATAGGGGTTAGGGTATAGGGTTTAGGGTTTAGGATTTCGGGTATAAGGTTTAGGGTTTAGGGTATAGGGTATGGGGCTTAGGGTTTAGGGTTTAGGGTTTAGGGTTTAGGGTATAGGGTTTTGGGTTTAGGGTTATTGGTTTATGGTATGGAGTTTAGGGTTTAGGATATGGGGTATAGGGTTTAGGGTTTAGGGTTTTAGGGTTTATGGTTTTTGGTTTAGGGTATGGAGTTTAGGGTTTAGGATATGGGGTGTAGGGTTTAGGGTTTAGGGTTTAGGGTTTAGGGCTTAGGGCTTAGGGTTTAGGGTTTAGGGTTTAGGGTTTAGGGTTTAGGGATTAGGGTATTTGTTTTAGGGTATAGGGTTTAGGGTTTAGGGTATACGGTTTGGGTTTAGGGTTTTGGGTTTGGGGTTTTGGGTTTATGGTATCTGGTTTAGGGTATAGGGTTTAGGGTATAAGGTATAGGGTTTTTGGTGTAGTGTTTTGGATTTATGGCTAAGGTTACGGGGTTTAAGGCTTAGGGTTTAGGGTATAGGGCTTACGGTATAGGATTCTGGGTTTAGGGTATTGGTTTTAGTTTATAGGGTTTTGGGATTAGGGTTTCGGGTTTAGAATATAGGGTATAAGGTTTATGGTTTAGGGTATGGGGTATAGGGTTTTGGGTATAGTGTTTAGTATTTTTGGTTTAGGGTACGGGGTTTAGGGCTTAGGGTTTATGGTTTAGTGTTTAGGGTATAAGGTTTAAGGTTTAGGGATTAGGGTTTAGGGCATAGGTTTTATGTTTTAGGGTTTAGGATTTTGGATTTATGGTATAGGGTTTAAGGTTTAGGGTATTGGTTTTATGGTATAGGGTTTAGGGTTTAGCGATTAATGATTAGTGTTTAGGGTATAGGGCTTAGGATATAGGGTTTAGGTTTTAGGGCTTAGGGTTTTGGGGTTTAGGGTTTAGGGTTGAAGGTTTAGGGTTTAGGGTTTAGGGTATACGGTTTTGGGTTTAGGGTTTTGGGTTTGGGGTTTGGGGTTTTGGGTTTAGGGTTTAGGGTTTAGGGTTTTCGGAGTAGTGTTTAGGATTTATGGTTTAGGTTACGGGGTTTAGGTCTTAGGGTTTAGGGTATAGGGATTATGGTATAGGGTTTTGGTTTTAGGGTTTTGGGTTTAGGGTTTAGGGTATACGGTTTTGGGTTTAGGGTTTTGGGTTTGGGGTTTGGGGTTTTGGGTTTAGGGTTTAGGGTTTAGGGTTTAGGGTTTAGGGTATTGGGTATAGGGTATAAGGTATAGGGTTTTCGGAGTAGTGTTTAGGATTTATGGTTTAGGTTACGGGGTTTAGGTCTTAGGGTTTAGGGTTTTGGGTTTAGGGTTTATGGTTTATGTTATTGGATTTAGGGTACAAGGTTTAGGGCTTTGGGTTTACGGTTGACGGTACAGGGTTTAGGTTTAGGGTTTGGGATATATGGTATAGGGTTTAGGGTTTAGGATTTATGGTTTAGGGTACGAGGTTTAGGGCTTAGGGTTTAGGGTTTAGTGTTTAGGGTTTGGGGTATAGGGTTTAGGGTATAGGGCTTAGCGTATAGGGTTTTGGGTTTAGGGCTTTAGGTTTAGGGTATAGGGTTTAGGTTGTAGGGTATAGGCTTTGGGTTTAGGGCTTTGGGTTTAGGATATTGGGTTTAGGTTTAAGGATTTAGGGTACAGGGTTTAGGGTATAGGGTTTTGGGTTTTGTGTTTAGGGTTTAGGAAATAGGGTATAGGGTTTAGGGATTAGGGTTTAGGGTATTTGTTTTAGGGTATAAGCTTTAGGGTGTAGGGTTTTGGGTTGAGCGTTTAGGGTGTGGGGTTTGGCATTTTGGGGATTAGGATGTAGGTATAGGGTTTAGGGTATAGTGTTTAGGGTTTAGGGTTTAGGGATTAGAGTTTAGGTTTTAGGGTATGGGGCTTAGGGTATTGGGTATAGGAATTAGGGTTTAGGGTTTAGGGTATAGGGCTTAGGGTGTATGGTTTTGGGTTTAGGGTTTTTGGTTTAGGGTATGGAGGTTAGGGTTTAGGATTTAGGGTTTTAGGGTTTGGGATATAGGGTTTATGTTGTAGGGTTTAGGATATTGGGTTTAGGGTATAGGGTTTAGGGTATAGGGTTTTGGGTTTAGGGTTTAGGGTATTTGTTTTAGCGTATAGGGTTTAGGGTTTTGGGTTAAGCGTTTAGGGTTTTGGGTTTTGGGTTTAGGGTTTAGGATATATGGTATAATTTTTAGGGTTTTGGGTTTGGGGTATAGGGCTTAGGGTATAGGGTTTTGTGTTTAGGGTTTTTGGTTTAGGGTATGGAGTTTAGGGTTTAGGATATGGGGTATAGGGTTTAGGATTTAGGGTTTTAGGGTTTGGGATATAGGGTTTATGTTGTAGGGTTTAGGGTTTAGGGTTTAGTTTGTAGGGTTTATGGATTATGTTTTAGGGTACAGGGTATAGGGTTTAGGGTTTAGGGTTGAGGATTTGGGATGTAGGGTTTCTGTTGTAGGGTTTAGGATATTGGGTTTAGGTTTCAGTGTTTAGGGTATAGGGTTTAAGGTATAGGGTTTAGGGTTTAGGGTATATGGTATGGGGCTTTGGATAGAGTGTATAGGATTTATGGTTTAGGGCACAGGGTTTAGGGTTTAGGGTTTAGTGTTTTGTGTTTAGGGTTTATGGTTTATGTTTTAGGGTATAGTGTTTAGGGTTTAGGGTTGACGGTATAGGGTTTAGGGTTTAGGGTTTAGGATATAGGGTTTAGGTTGTAGGGTTGAGGATATTGGGTTTTGATTTTAGGGTTTTGGGCATAGGGTTTAGGGTATAGGGTTTTGGGTTTAGGGTTTAGGGTATAGGGTATAGGGCTTAGGGTTTAGGGTTCAGGGTAGAGGGCTTAGGGTATAGGGTTTTGGGTTGAGTGTTTTGGGCTTTAGGGTTTAGGGTTTTGGGTTTGGGATATAGGATGTAAGGTGTAGGGTTTAGGGTTTAAGGTGTAGGGTTTAGGATATTGGGTTTAGGTTTCAGGGTTTACGGTATAGTGTTTAGGGTATAGGGTTTTGGGTTTAGGGTTTAGGGTATATGGTATAGGGCTTAGGGTTTAGGATATTTGTTTTAGGGTATAGGGTTTAGGGTTTTGGGTTTAGCGTTTAGGGTGTAGGGTTTGGGGTTTAGGGTATAGTGTTTTGGATTTAGGGTTTAGCGCAAGGGGTTTAGGGTGAGGGTTTATGGTTTAGTTTTTAGGGTATACGGTTTAAATTTTAGGGATTAGGGATTAGAGTTTAGGGTTTACGGTATAGGGTTTAGGATTTAGGGTTTAGGTTTTAGGGTTTAGGGTATTGGTTTTACGGTATAGTGGTTAGGGTATATGGTTTAGGATTAGGGTTAGAGTATAGGGCTTAGGATATAGGGTTTAGGTTTTTGGGTTTACGGTATTGGTTTTAGGGTATAGGGTTTTGGGTTTCGGGTTTTGGGTTTAGGGTTTAGGGTATACGGTTTAGGGTTCAGGGTTTAGGGTATAGGGTTTAGGGTATAGGATTTTGGGTTTGGGGTTTAGGGTTTAGGGTTTAGTGTTTAGGGTTTAGGGTATGGGGTTTACGGTTTAGGGTTTAGGGTATAGGGTATGGGGCTATGGATAGAGTGTATAGGATTTATGGTTTAGTGTACGGGGTTTAGGGTTTAGTGTTTAGGGTTTAGGGTTTATGTTATAGGATTTAGGGTATAGGGTTAAGTGTTGACGGTACAGTGTTTAGGGTTTAGGGTTTGGGATATAGGGTTTAGGTTGTAGGGTTTAGGATTTTGGGTTTAGGTTTCAGGGTTTAGGGTATTGGTTTTAGGGTATAGGGTTTAGCGTATAGGGTTTTAGGGTATAGGGTTTTGGGTTTAGGGTTTATGGTATAGGGTATAGGGTTTTTGGTTTAGGGTAATGGGTTGAGGGTGTAGGGTTTTGTGTTTAGGGTTTAAGGTTTAGGGTTTAGGGTTGAGGGTATAGGATGTATAGTTTAGGGTATAGGGATTATGGTTTAGTTTTTAGGGTATACGGTGTAAGGTTTAAGGATTAGGGTTTAGGGTATAGGGTTTAGAATATAGGGTTTTGGTTTTAGGGTATATGGTTTAGGGTTTAGGGTTAAGGGTTAAGGGTTTAGATTTTTGGGTTTAGGGTATTGGTTTTAGGGTATAGGGTTTTGGGTTTGGGGTTTTGGGTATACGGTTTAGGGTTTAGGGTTTAGGGTTTAGGGTTTAGGGTTTAGGGTATAGGGCTTAGGGTATTGGGTATAGGGGTTAGGGTTTAGTGTTTAGGTTATAGGTCTTAGGGTATAGGGTTTTGGGTTTAGGGTTTTGGGTTTAGGGTTGAGGATATAGGGTATGGGGTTTAGGGTATAGTGTTTTGGTTTTATGGTTTTGAGTAAGGGGTTTAGGGTGAGGATTTATGGTTTAGTGTTTAGGGTATACGGTTTAAGGTTTAGGGATTGGGGAATCCGTCCAGACTCTGGGGTCCGCTCCTCAAAAAGTTGTCACCAACAGGAGGAGGGAATCCGTCCAGCGTAGTTTTCCTGAAACAGAAAAAGAGAGAAAAGAAGAAGAGAAGTTAGAACCTAGAACTAAAGAAAAGCAAAATCTAGGGTTAATATCGCCATCCCCGGCAACGGCGCCAAAAAGCTTGACCGCGCGAACGAGTATAGGCTTTAAACCTCTATAAACGACTCGATCGCAAGCGTACGATCTCGTTGAGTATTTGAGGGTCGAATCCTCAGGGACGGAGTTAACACCAGATTTTACTTTACTCTACCTCTAAACCCTAAGAGAATTTGGATTAAAGAGAGAATTGTTGGGGTTTTTAACAGGGTTGGTTGACAAACGAGTAAAACAGGACTAAATCAAGTAAATGACTGAAAAGACAATTAATTAAAGGCGTTCTCAGGGTTGGCAGAATCAGATTGGTCTCGGATTGACTGCCTGCGTTCCGCAAGATATCTCTTGTGGACCGCAGGATGTGGTTATTTAGGAGTTATAGAACTGTCTGCGGATCACAAGTGTCACTGTAACCATCAGGCGATCCACAACTACTGTCTTACACTCCTGGTAACTAACTGCGGACCGCAAGATGACTCTTGCGGACCGCAAGAAGAAGAACCTAGAGCAGTTTTGGTTCTGGTTGTGTTTCGACCGATGTCGTCGATTCCTATCAATTCAGTTCTGGTACAATTACAACAATTCTCACTGGTGGTCCTAATAATAGTTCTAAACTTAATCAAAATCCGTAGAATACGATATAAACTACGATCATGTCACTATGGTTCTATGGTCCGGTTTAAGGTTAGTCAAACCGCAGTTTCGCCTAACGGGTACTTTCGGTTACAATATCAACCAAGGATGTGCAAGCAATCAAATCTGGTCAAAAGATACTACATTAACCAACTAGGTCTAGCCACAACCTACAGGTTTATCAATCGAATCAAACAGAATGCAAACACGTTAAGAAGCAAATCTCAAGTGATCATGAAAACGACATAAATCCAAACATACAGTCAATCTGTCGACACAATCATCATCATTCAAACGCTAAGAACAGATAGATCTACTCACTCATGACACAAGAAAACAAAGAAAACAAAGAACTGAAAGAAATCATGATGCAAAAGAACCGAAGAAGAACTCGAGTCGACACGATCTTCACTCCCGCGCAAGAATTCTCTCAAATCCGCTTCGAAGAATAATGAACGGCCTTCTCTCCTCTTTCCTCTGCCCTCTAGTTGTGAAAATGCAATGAAAGGGCGTGAAAAAATGTGTGTCCATCGCTGGAACCGTCCCAATGACCGCCTTATATAGGCAGAGCGCCAGAAAATAGAAAACTGCAGTGTAGTAACCTCCCTGCGGACCGCAGGCACGGGCCTGCGAACCGCAGGAAGAAGGAAATGGCGGTTTTTCTGCTCCACAGGAAGTGTTCAGCACCGAGCGAAAGGTCGAACGTGCTGTAACCTCCGTCTGCTGGACGCGGGAGGGATCCTGCGGACCGCAGGAAGTTCATTCCAGTTTCGACTTGTTGTCTATGGCTCCGAATCGCGTCCAATTGGCTCCAAAAGCTCGATTGACCTGAAATTTGGACAAAACTAAAGAAGTAACTGGAATCTAGACATCTTACTACTTAAATGCAATTAAACTTAGGAATTTTAGGCCAAAATACTAGTGCAAGTCTGGTAAAATGAATATATAAATGCGGTGTGACCGCGCGAACGGGTATAGGCTTTTAAACCTCTATAAACGACTTGATCGCAAGCGTACGATCTTGTTGAGTATTTGAGGGTCGAATCCTCAGGGACGGAGTTAACACCAGATTTTACTTTACTCTACCTCTAAACCCTAAGAGAATTTGGATTAAAGAGGGAATTGTTGGGGGGGTTTTTTAACAGGGTTGGTTGACAAACAAGTAAAACAGGACTAAAATAAGTAAATAACTGAAAGACAATTAATTAAAAGGCGTTCTCAGGGTTGGCAGAATCAGATTGGTCTCGGATTGACTGCCTGCGTTCCGCACGATATCTCTTGCGGACCGCAGGATGTGGTTATTTAGCAGTTATAGAACTGTCTGCGGATCACAAGTGTCCTTGTAACCATCAGGCGATCCACAACTACTGTCTTACACTCTTGGTAACTAACTGCGGACCGCAAGAAGAAGGACCGAGAGCAGTTTTGGTTCTGGTTGTGTTTCGACCGATGTCGTCGATTCCTATCAATTCAGTTCTGGTACAATTACAACAATTCTCACTGTTGGTCCTAATAACAGTTCTAAACTGAATCAAAATCCATAGAATACGATATAAACTACGATCATGTCACTATGGTTCTATGGTCCAGTTTAAGGTTAATCAAACCGCAGTTTCGCCTAACGGGTACTTTCGGATACAATATCAACCAAGGCTGTGCAAGCAATCAAATCTGGTCAAAAGATACTACATTAACCAACTAGGTCTGGCCACAACCTACAGGTTTATCAATCGAATCAAACAGAATGCAAACACGTTAAAAAGCAAATCTCAAGTGATCATGAAAACGACATAAATCCAAACATACAGTCAATCTGTCGACACAATCATCATCATTCAAACCCTAAGAACATATAGATCTACTCACTCATCGCACAAACAGAAAAGCAAAACAAAGAAGAAGAATTCATTGTGTAAAGAAACCGAAGAGGATGTCGGGGTTGACACGATCGTCGCGTGAGAAGGTGTTCTCTCAAATCTCCTTCGACGGGCGATAAATCGGCCAAAACCTCTTCCTTCTCTGCCTCTGGACACTCTGAACCGAAGGGGTGTGAGAATGAAAATTAGTCAAAACGTGGATCAAACCGTCCAGGGCGCTGGTCCCTTTAAATAGCAGCCTGGCATAACTCCTTGCGGTCCGCAAGAACGGTGTTGCGGTCCGCAGGACGAAGGGAAATGGCGGCTTTTGCTGCTCTGGAAGTTTCTGGCGCCCTTTGGATGGTTGAACATGCTCTAACCGACGTCTGCTGGCCGCAGGAAGTGACTTGCGGTCAGCAGGAAGCCGAATCCAGTCCTGCCTTGCCATCTAAAGCTCCAATCGCGTCTAATTGGCTCCAAAAGCCTGATAAACCTGAAATATGGACACAAGTAGACAAGTAACTGGAATCGAGACATATTCTTAACTAAATGCATGCAAACTCGGGATTTTCAGGCCTAAATACTAATGCAAGTCTGGTAAAATATATATATGAATGCATGACATCAAATCCCCCCAAGCTTAGAGCCTTGCTTGTCCTCAAGCAAAACCTAGAACCTAAGAAGCAGACCATACCTAGACCTAAACCTAAATTCCCAAGTCGATCTAAATGCAAGGAAAAACTTTGAGAGAATGTGAAACCAAAAGTGCATGGGCAAGTTTGAATTTTTGAATAGTAAATAATTATGCATGATAATTCCACAAAACATGGGCTAAGGCACAGAAAATCAAGATGAGCGACTCTTGTTCCATGAAACGCAACCTAGATTGCAAGTATGACCATTGTACTTTTTCGGACCCTAGATCTTTCAATTGAACTACAAAGTTGGTATCCCGATTGTGTTAACCCCACAGTGAACAACCTTCTCAACCTTTCTATTTCCATTAACCTTGAATTGCCTTATCAAAAGAAAATTTAATTTATTATTTATTCTATTTTTTTTTCTTTTACTGTTTTTCTGTTTTTCTTTTTCTTTTTTCTTTTTTTTTTTTATCAGACACCCAAAGCCCAAGTCAGTCGGATGACAAAATAAAAGGGGTACACTCGTCCTACCTGACTGCGACCTCGAAGTGTCATTTTTATTTTTAAGACTATCTAGGCTAAAACTTTCACTTCATCAGACCATGTTCACGTGGATACCACAAACCGGAAAATTACCCTTCGTCCTCAATCAGATTTTCGGTTTGCTACTTTTTCCAATTTGATCATACTTTATTCATGGGACTAATCACTACAGAACAAGATTCTCCGACCTGAACACAAATCTCATAAAATGAATGAGAGAGAAAAAAGATACAACCTGAGGGACTCATGGTGCGTCGGTGTCGTTTGGAGCGCCAACGGGGTGTCCGCCGGACTGAGCAGCTCGAATGGCAGAAAGCAGCTCATATATCTCAGAAATGCGGCCACGGTCTCGAGTCTTCCCGATCTTCAGTTGGCGGACGATCGCTTGTGTGTCGGCCTGCATGGCGTGAATCTCCTGGACTTGGCTGCAAAGCTGCATCCACTGGTGCTCTTGAATTTGAAACGGTACCTGCTGAGTAGGCGTGGCATCTCCTGCTGAAGCAGCTCCTGCACATGCTGTAGCAGCCCTCCTTCTTGCTGTAGCAGCTCCTGCACCTGCTGGCAACTTCGTGTCGACGTCCTTCAAGCGAACATCATCTGCTTGCTGTGCGGATTGCTGCTGGGGCGGGGCTGCTAGCGGCTCCTCCAAACGCCATGTAGAACCTCGTGTGAAATGGATCGGCGGATACTGTAGCGGGAGCCTGAAGTCACCGAGCTCTGTCTTCCATTTGTAACTTGTAGGCCTGCCACGCTGGGCTGCTTGAGTGGAAAGCCATGACCAAGACGTGAAGGCATCCTTGTCGAGGAGCTTGCCCGGATGACATGCCGTACCACTGAGAACACCTCCGGGCTCACCACGTAGATCCACCTCCAACTTGGAAGCGATGAATGTGACATAGGAGCCTATGTTGACGATACCAGTAGGCTTGCCCGTGGTGAGGATCGAGAGCCAGTATCTAACCATAAGCAGCATCAGATGGGGCCGCTGCAACTGGTCATCTCGGCGGAGCATGGTTGCCATGAGCTGGAACTCGTCATGTCTGGGCCTAAGTGACGATTCCCCACGTGAAAAGATCGAGAGCGCTAGGACACGGCCAATGAAACGGAGGACGGGATGGATGATCGAAGTAACCCGTGGGTCCTAAGGGCCGGTCCGCGGAAGACGCTGTCCGGTGATACGGAACCAAAATGAAGCGCGGAGATCAGCCTGAGAAGCATCTGAGTCGACCCTATCCTCCGGTACGTAACCGAGATAGTCTGTCTGGTGAGGGTCGAAGTGGAACCACTCCGCAAGTGTAACGAGACTCTTCCTGTAAGTGTGACCTTTTAAGCGAAAAGATATACCTTGAGTCCCGTCTGAGAGATCCTGAAGGGCCAATGATGCGAGGAATTCGAGCGTCGGCTCGATGTATGCAGGATGCTTCGAGGGTATCTCCCAAAACGCGCGAGTGAATCCCACCCGCTCAGTGAGCCGAGTAAACTCGCCAAGGATCTCTATCTTCTCAAGAAACCCAAAATCGATGCGCGGCGTGGAGTTTACGGTCTTGTTTTGAAGGGTTAGGCGATTGTTTCTGATTCGCTGGTCCTCAGGAGTCAAGTCTGGTGCCGGACGTGGAGCAATGTTATGAGGATGATTGACCCCTAGAGCGGCCTGAATCCGCTTCCTCTTCTCCTCTAACTGCTCCTTGCTCGCTGGTTGCTTCATGGTCTGAGTCGTGGCACGGCGCTGCTGCACCAGAATCCTGCTTGAAAAATCTTGGCAGCGGTCTTAGATGAGGAGGCATGGCCTCCGTAAGCAGAAGAATGACAATGAGAAAGTATAGAATGTACCTCCTCATACGGCACGCAACGCCGGTAAATACCGTCGATACCTACCTTGAAGAGAAAGGGTGACCGCGCGAACGGGTATAGGCTTTTAAACCTAAAGTATGCACTCGATCGCAAGCGTACGATCTCGTGTAGTACTTGAGGGTCGAATCCTCAGGGACGGCATTAACACCAGACTTTACTTAAACCTACTTCTGAATTCTAAAAGAGTTTGGATTAAAGGGTCAATTGTTGGGGGTTTTAACAAGGCTGGTTACAAACACAAGGAAACAGTACTAAAACAAGTAAATAGCTGAAAGACAATTAATTAAAAGGCGTTCTCAGGGGTGTCAGAATCAGATTGGTCTCAGGATCAGTTGCCTGCGTTCCGCAAGATATCTCTTGCGGACCGCAAGTAGTTGGTTAGGGTCGCAAAACCGTCCACGAACCACAGATCTCTCTAATAATCCGCAGTCAGTTTTGTAACTCCTGTCTTGCACTTTCTGTAACTGAGTGCGGACCGCAGGATGTCTCTTGCGGACCGCAGGCAGTTGACAGAGAGCAGTTTTCAATTCTGGTTTGGTGTTCTGACTAACGTCGTCAGTTCCTAAGCAATTCAGAGTTGGTACAAGTCCTTGGTTTTCACCTTTGGTACTCCTAACAATTCTAAATCAATTCGAAACTCATAGAATAAGTTCTAAACTACGTTCATGTCACTTGTTAATTCTAGGGTCCGTTTCGAGGTTAGTCGAAACGCAGTTTCGCCTTTCGGGTACTTTCGGATACAATTCAACCCAAATTGTGCAAGCAATCAGATCTGATCAAAAGATACTATATTAACCAACTAGGTCTGGCCACAACCTATAGGTTTACCAATTGAACAAACAAATCACAAACACGTTATAATGAAAATCTCAAGCGATTATAAAAACAACGTTAATCCGCACAAACAACTAATCCATCAACACAATCGTCATCATTCAAACCCTAAGAACAGATAGATCTACTCACTCATGACACAACAAAACAAAGAAAATAAAGAACTAAAAGAAATCATGATGCAAAAGAACCGAAGAAGAATTCGAGGCGACACGATCTTCACTCCCGCGCGAGAATTCTCTCAAATCCGCTTCGAAGAATGATGAACGGCCTTCTCTCCTCTTTCCTCTGCCTCTGGTTGTGAATATGCAATGAAACGGCGTGAGAAGATGAGTCAAAACGTGGATGAAACCGTCCAGGGCGCTGGTCCCTTTAAATAGCAGCCTGGCATAACTCCCTGCGGTCTGCAAGAACGGTGTTGCGGTCCGCAGGACGAAGGGAAATGGCGGTTTTTGCTGCTCTGGAAGTTTCTGGCGCCCTTTGGATGGTTGAACATGCTCTAACCGACGTCTGCTGGCCGCAGGAAGTGACCTGCGGTCAGTAGGAGGCCGAATCCAGTCCTGCCTTGCCATCTAAAGCTCCAAATCGCGTCTAATTGGCTCCAAAAGCCTGATAAACCTGAAATATGGACACAAGTAGACAAGTAACTGGAATCGAGACATATTCTTAACTAAATGCATGCAAACTCGGGATTTTCAGGCCTAAATACTAATGCAAGTCTGGTAAAATATATATATGAATGCATGACATCAAATCCCCCCAAGCTTAGAGCCTTGCTTGTCCTCAAGCAAAACCTAGAACCTAAGAAGCAGACCATACCTAGACCTAAACCTAAATTCCCAAGTCGATCTAAATGCAAGGAAAAACTTTGAGAGAATGTGAAACCAAAAGTGCATGGGCAAGTTTGAATTTTTGAATAGTAAATAATTATGCATGATAATTCCACAAAACATGGGCTAAGGCACAGAAAATCAAGACGAGCGACTCTTGTTCCATGAAACGCAACCTAGATTGCAAGTATGACCATTGTACTTTTTCGGACCCTAGATCTTTCAATTGAACTACAAAGTTGGTATCCCGATTGTGTTAACCCCACAGTGAACAACCTTCTCAACCTTTCTATTTCCATTAACCTTGAATTGCCTTATCAAAAGAAAATTTAATTTATTATTTATTCTATTTTTTTTTTCTTTTACTGTTTTTCTGTTTTTCTTTTTCTTTTTTCTTTTTTTTTTTATCAGACACCCAAAGCCCAAGTCAGTTGGATGACAAAATAAAAGGGGTACACTCGTCCTACCTGACTGCGACCTCGAAGTGTCATTTTTATTTTTAAGACAATCTAGGCTAAAACTTTCACTTCATCAGACCATGTTCACGTGGATACCACAAAATCGGAAAATTACCCTTCGTCCTCAATCAGATTTTCGGTTTGCTACTTTTTCCAATTTGATCATACTTTATTCATGGGACTAATCACTACAGAACAAGATTCTCCGACCTTAACACAAATCTCATAAAGTTATCATGCGCAATTTTTCACAATGCAAACTTCAAAAATTCCCATATGCCCTTGAGTTTAACAATTTCACAAAATTTTTCAAAAATGCAGACATGAAAATGAAAAAGAAAACCTAAAACTCAGACGTACTGTCCTCCCTCCCCAAGCTAATCTATGCACTGTCCTCAGTGCATTGACCCATATATGTAAACATGAATGAGAGAGAAAAAAAAAAATACAACCTGAGGGACTCATGGTGCGTCGGTGTCGTCTGGAGCGCCAACGGGGTGTCCGCCGGACTGAGCAGCTCGAATGGCAGAAAGCAGCTCATATATCTCAGAAATGCGGCCACGGTCTCGAGTCTGCCCGATCTTCAGTTGGCGGACGATCGCTTGTGTGTCGGCCTGCATGGCGTGAATCTCCTGGACTTGGCTGCAAAGCTGCTTCCACTGGTGCTCTTAAATTTGAAACGGTACCTGCTGAGTAGGCGTGGCATCTCCTGCTGAAGTAGCTCCTGTACCTGCTGTAGCAGCCCTCCTTCTTGCTGTAGCAGCTCCTGCACCTGCTGGCAACTCTGTGTCGACGTCCTTCAAGCGAACATCATCTGCTTGCTGTGCGGATTGCTGCTGGGGCGGGGCTGCTAGCGGCTCCTCCAAACGCCATGTAGAACCTCGTGTGAAATCGATCGGCGGATACTGTAGCGGGAGCCTGAAGTCACCGAGCTCTGTCTTCCATTTGTAACTTGTAGGCCTGCCACGCTGGGCTGCTTGAGTGGAAAGCCATGACCAAGACGTGAAGGCATCCTTGTCGAGGAGCTTGCCCGGATGACATGCCGTACCACTGAGAACACCTCCGGGCTCACCACGTAGATCCACCTCCAACTTGGAAGCGATGAATGTGACATAGGAGCCTATGTTGACGATACCAGTAGGCTTGCCCGTGGTGAGGATCGAGAGCCAGTATCTAACCATAAGCAGCATCAGATGGGGCCGCTGCAACTGGTCATCTCGGCGGAGCATGGTTGCCATGAGCTGGAACTCGTCATGTCTGGGCCTAAGTGACGATTCCCCACGTGAAAAGATCGAGAGCGCTAGGACACGGCCAATGAAACGGAGGACGGGATGGATGATCGAAGTAACCCGTGGGTCCTGAGGGCCGGTCCGCGGAAGACGCTGTCCGGTGATACGGAACCAAAATGAAGCGCGGAGATCAGCCTGAGAAGCATCTGAGTCGACCCTATCCTCCGGTACGTAACCGAGATAGTCTGTCTGGTAAGGGTCGAAGTGGAACCACTCCGCAAGTGTAACGAGACTCTTCCTGTAAGTGTGACCTTTTAAGCGAAAAGATATACCTTGAGTCCCGTCTGAGAGATCCTGAAGGGCCAATGATGCGAGGAATTCGAGCGTCGGCTCGATGTATGCAGGATGCTTCGAGGGTATCTCCCAAAACGCGCGAGTGAATCCCACCCGCTCAGTGAGGCGAGTAAACTCGCCAAGGATCCCTATCTTCTCAAGAAACCCAAAATCGATGTGCGGCGTGGAGTTTACGGTCTTGTTTTGAAGGGTTAGGCGATTGTTTCTGATTCGCTTGTCCTCAGGAGTCAAGTCTGGTGCCGGACGAGGAGCAATGTTATGAGGATGATTGACCCCTAGAGCAGCCTGAATCCGCTTCCTCTTCTCCTCTAACTGCTCCTTGCTAGCTGGTTGCTTCATGGTCTGAGTCGTGGCATGGCGCTGCTGCACCAGTGTAGGTTCCTGCGGACCGCAGTATGTTGGTTTTGGCTTGGCAGGGGTCTAGTGGCTGACAGCGTAGGGGGCAGTTATGATTTTCGCTGATCCGAAGTCGGGTTCTCTTTTCACAAATCAACCAAATTGAAATTTGGAATTGAAAGTAGAGTTGTGAAATTAAACCTCAAAATGTGGAGAAGAAATCGGATTGGAGCGCGATGACACGAAGCGGCTATGGCGCGAAGGGGCAGCGTGAGGAGAGGAGGGGAAGATTGGATGAGTTGGTTGCTTAATGGGTGAAGAAGGAGATAGAAGAGAAGGAGTTCTGGTCTGTTTTATAGAGTTTTAGGCGGTTGGAGTCGGCTTCAAAACCGACTTAAACCCCAAAATCGGTAGTTCTAAATTTGCTCCTCGTTCTGCCCAAAAATAGCAACTCCCTGCGGACCGCAGGCACGACCCTGCGGACCGCAGTATGCTATAACTTCCCTGTCCTGCCCACGCACAGATTTGCTGCTCGTTTAAACTTCCTGCGGACCGCAGTGTCGACTCTGCCAACCGCAGGATGCTGACAGAACCTCGTTTCTCCATGGTTTCGTGCCCCAATGATCGCCGTTCTTTCGAGTCCGCTCCTTAGCACTGTACAAACAAAACTAAGAATACCTAACGCAACATGAGAATGAACTAAAATGCTAAAAGAAATTATGCCAAAGAGAAAGTAGATCTGACAAAAGAAAAGAAAACATAAACCTAAAACCTTGGGTTGCCTCCCAAGAAGCACTTGTTTTAGGTCGCGAGCTTGACCATACTAGCATCTAAATCACTGCTGGTGGTAGGTGGGACAGATGCAAGGCGAGGCGATCCTCCTTGTACTGGTCAGCCACGTACACCTTGAGACGCTGACCATTCACCTTGAAAGCGACGCCGTCCTTGCCTGCAATGTCCACCGCTCCAAATGGGTAGACCTTCTTGACCTCGAAAGGGCCGGACCACCGTGACTTGAGCTTGCCCGGGAAGAGACGCAGACGCGAGTTGAAGAGAAGGACAAGGTCGCCCTCCTTGAAGTCGCGTCACATGATCTAGTTGTCATGCACCCTCCTGGTGCGCTCCTTGTAAATCCGGGCATTGTCGTAGGCGTGGAGCCGAATCTCCTCTAACTCATGCAAGTCGAGGATGCGCTTCTCACCTGCTGCTTGCAGGTCGAGGTTGAGGATGCGCGTGGCCCAATACGCCTTGTGCTCGAGTTCGACTGGCAGATGGCATGGCTTGCCATAGATCAACTTAAATGGGCTCATGCCGATCGGAGTCTTGAAGGCCGTGCGGTAGGCCCAGAGCGCGTCATTGAGCTTGAAAGCCCAATCATTCCTCGATCTCGCCACGGTTTTCTCCAGAATGGCCTTGATCTCCCTGTTGGAAACCTCTGCTTGCCCGTTGGTCTGAGGGTGGTAAGCGGTTGATACTTTGTGGTGCACACCATGTCTGCTCAGGAGTAACTCAAACTGACGGTTGATGAAGTGCTTGCCTCCATCACTGATCACGGCACGAGGAATACCAAAACGAGGGAAGATCACATCATTGAAGAGGCGCTTGACGGAATTAGCATCCGCCTTGGCGCAAGCTAGCGCCTCCACCCATTTGGACACGTAGTCCACTGCCACCAAAATATACACATACCCCTTCGAAGAAGGGAACGGTCCCATAAAATCGATGCCCCAAAAGTCAAAGATCTCGACTTCTTGAATGGGCTACTGGGGCATCTCACTCCTCCGCGAGATGTTGCCGGTCCTCTGGCACTGATCGCACGACTGCACAAGAGCATGTGCGTCTTTGAAGATGGTTGGCCAATAGAAACCTGCTTTAAAAATCTTGGCAGCGGTCTTAGATGAGGAGGCATGGCCTCCGTAAGCAGAAGAATGACAATGAGAAAGTATAGAATGTACCTCCTCATACGGCACGCAACGCCGGTAAATACCGTCGATACCTACCTTGAAGAGAAAGGGCTCCTCCCAATAGTAGTACTTGACATCAGCCCTGAATTTCTTCTTCTGCTGGAAGGTCATGTCAGCAGGAAGAACACCCGCGGCAAGAAAGTTGACGAAGTCTGCGTACAATGGCAGCTCGGATGAGCGTCCTACGGACCGCAAGGGATGTCCCTGCGGACCGCAGGATGCTGCCAGGATGCTGTTCTGCGTGGGCTGGGGGCAGCTGTACGAGCGTGAGCCAAGGGAATAGAGCTGCTCCCCCGGGATCGAATCATCGATCGGAATGATGTTCCGCTCCTCTCCCTTCCAATGCAGGCGGGACAAATGGTCTGCTACAGAGTTCTCGGATCCTTTCTTGTCTCGGATCTCGACATCAAACTCTTGCAGGAGCAGAATCCAGCGGAGGAGACGGGGCTTGGCATCTTTCTTGTTGAGCAGATACCGGATCGCTGCATGGTCGGTGTAGATAATGATCCGAGAGCCGACCAGGTAAGAGCGGAACTTCTCCAACGCTGTCTTCATTGCAGGGGGCCGTTTCGTGCCCCTGCTGGACTCGCGGCTCGACCACTGCTGCTACTTGGCAAGCTTGTCAAAGATGTCCAGGATGTCTTGCGCCTCTAGGTCAATGATGGACCCACCTGCGCATGCGTCAACCATGACGCGGTTCTGCTGGGTCAGTCCATCATAGAAGGCATCTGCTAGCATCATGTTGGAGAAGTTGTGGTGGGGGCAAGACAAGCAGAGGTGGTTAAACCGATCCCATGCATCTCCCAGCGACTCGTCATATCCCTGCTTGAATGTGGCAATCTGAGACCTAACCTTGGCAGTTATCCTAATTGGGAAGAATTTCTCGAGAAACTGAGATGAAAGTTCGGCCCAGGTACCAATTGAGCCTTTTGGGAGAGAGTTGAACCAGAATTTAGCCTTGTCCCGAAGAGAGAAATGGAACAAAGCAAGGCGAACGTAGTCGGGGTTCGCGTCTGCATTCTTCACGGCCCGGCAACACCCAAGGAAGTTATCCAAGTGATCGTGCGGGTTTTCGTTCTCCAAGCCGTGGAAGCAGTTCTGCTGGATTAGGCTCACGGCTACAGTTCCGAGACTCGGAGGACCTCCTGGCACATCTGGAAGTATGATGGGCCCTTGTGCGTCAGCAACCCGTGGGCTGTGGAATTCCTTGAAGGTCCGCGGCTCGAGGGCTTCTCTTGCACTAGCCGCCGTTGTTCGTCGACCTCCTCGGCCCGAATCCGGAGCTGCTCGCGCTCCGCGTCGTCTGCCATGTCAGACGACGAGTCTGAATCAGAGAGGACGGCGCTAATCCCCGCTCGCGGAGATCTGAATATCGGACTCCGGGGTCCGCTCCTCAAAAAGTAGTCTCCAACAGGAGGAGGGAATCCGTCCAGCGTCGTTCTCCTGAAACAGATAAAGAGAGAAAAGAAGAAGAGAAGTTAGAACTAAGAACTAAAGAAAAGCAAAATCTAGGGTTAATATCGCCGTCCCCGGCAACGGCGCCAAAAAGCTTGACCGCGCGAACGGGTATAGGCTTTTAAACCTAAAGTATGCACTCAATCGCAAGCGTACGATCTCGTGTAGTACTTGAGGGTCGAATCCTCAGGGACGGGATTAACACCAGACTTTACTTAAACCTACTTCTGAATTCTAAAAGAGTTTGGATTAAAGGGTCAATTGTTGGGAGTTTTAACAAGGCTGGTTACAAACACAAGGAAACAGTACTAAAACAAGTAAATAACTGAAAGACAATTAATTAAAAGGCGTTCTCAGGGTTGTCAGAATCAGATTGGTCTCAGGATCAGTTGCCTGCGTTCCGCAAGATATCTCTTGCGGACCGCAAGTAGTTGGTTAGATCACCGCCGGATCCTCGTCCTCTGGCATGGGAGGGCCAGAATACTGTGTCCCAGCAGTTGCTGCCTTGCGACTCGAGGGCTTCTCTTGCGACTTGCTGCCTCAGCTGTCGGACTTCCTCTTTCAGCAGTTGCCGAGCTTCTTCGGCTAGCCGCCGTTGTTCGTCGAGCTCCTCGGCCCGAATCCGGAGCTGCTCGCGCTCCGCGTCGTCTGCCATGTCAGACGACGAGTCTGAATCAGCGAGGACGGCGCTAATCCCCGCTCGCGGAGATCTGAATATCGGACTCCGGGGTCCGCTCCTCAAAAAGTAGTCGCCAACAGGAGGAGGGAATCCGTCCAGCGTCGTTCTCCTGAAACAGATAAAGAGAGAAAAGAAGAAGAGAAGTTAGAACTAAGAACTAAAGAAAAGCAAAATCTAGGGTTAATATCGCCGTCCCCGGCAACGGCACCAAAAAGCTTGACCGCGCGAACGGGTATAGGCTTTTGAACCTCTATAAACGACTTGATCGCAAGCGTACGATCTCGTTGAGTATTTGAGGGTCGAATCCTCAGGGACGGAGTTAACACCAGATTTTACTTTACTCTACCTCTAAACCCTAAGAGAATTTGGATTAAAGAGGGAATTGTTGGGGGGTTTAGAGGTAGAGTAAAGTAAAATCTGGTGTTAACTCCGTCCCTAAGGATTCGACCCTCAAATACTCAACGAGATCGTACGTTTGCGATCAAGTCGTTTATAGAGGTTTAAAAGCCTATACCCGTTCGCGCGGTCATTTAGGATTATGGTTTAGTGTATAGGGCTTAGGATATAGGGTTTAGGTTTTTGGGTTTAGGGTATTGGTTTTAGGGTATAGGGTTTTGGGTTTTGGGTTTTGGGTTTAGGGTTAAGGGTATACGGCTTAGGGTATTGGGTACAGGGATTAGGGTTTAGGGTTTAGGGTTTAGGGTTTAGGGTATAGGGTTTTGGGTTTAGGGTTTAGTGTTTAGGGTATAGGGTATAGGGTTTGGGGCTTTGGATGGAGTGTATAGGATTTATGGTTTAGGGTACGGGGTTTAGGGCTTAGGGTTTAGGGTTTAGTGTTTAGGGTTTTTGGTTTATGTTATTGGATTTAGGGTATAGGGTTAAGGGTTGACGGTACGGGGTTGAGGGTTTAGGGTTTGGGATATAGGGTTTTGGTTGTAGGGTATAGGGTGTAGGGTTTTGGGTTGACGGAACAGGGTTTAGGGTTTGGGATATAGGGTTTAGGTTGTAGGATTTTGGATATTGGGTTTAGGTTTTAGGGTTAAGGGTATATGGTTTTGGGTTTTGGGTTTAAGGTATAGGGTATAGGGTTTAGGGTTTAGGGTATTTGTTTTAGAGTATAGGGTTTAGGGTTTAGCGTTTAGGGTGTAAGGTTTGGGGTTTAGGGTTTAGGATATATGGTATAGGGTTTAGGGTATAGGGTTTAGGATTTATGGTTTAGAGTAAGGGTTTAGGGTATAGGGTTTAGGGTATAGGGTTTAGGGTTTAGGGTTTAGGGTATAGGGTTTAGGATTAGGGTTTAGTGTATAGGGCTTAGGATATAGGGTTTAGAGTTTTGGGTTTAGGGTATTGGTTTTAGGGTATAGGGTTTTGGGTTTACGGTATGGAGTTTAGGGTTTAGGATATATGGTATAGGGTTTAGGCTATAGGGTATGGGGCTTTCGATAGAGTGTATAGGATTTATGGTTTAGGGTTAACGGTACAGGGTTTAGGGTTTGGGATATAGGATTTAGGTTGTAGGGTTTAGGATATTGGGTTTAGGTTTCAGGGCTTAGGGTATAGAGCTTTGGGTTTAGGTTATTTGTTTTAGGGTATAGGGTTTAGGGTTTCGGTTTAGCGTTTAGGGTGTAGGGTTTGGGGTTTAGGGTTTGGGTTATAGTGTATAGGGTTTAGGGTTTAGGATATAGGGTATAGGGTTTAGGGTATAGTGTTTTGGATTTATGGTTTAGCGCAAGGGGTTTAGGGCTGAGGGTTTGTGGTTTAGTATTTAGGGTATACGGTTTAAGGTTTAGGCAGTAGGGATTAGAGTTTAGGGTTTACGGTATAGGGTTTAGGATTTGGGGTTTAGGTTTTAGGGTACTGGGTTTAGGGTATAGGGTTTAAGGTATAGGGTTTACGATTATGGTTTAGTGTATGGGGCTTAGGATATAGGGTTTAGGTTTTTGGGTTTTGGGTTTAGGTTTTAGGGTACTGGGTTTAGGGTATAGGGTTTAAGGTATAGGGTTTAGGATTATGGTTTAGTGTATGGGGCTTAGGATATAGGGTTTAGCGTTTAGGGTATAGGGTTTGGGGTTTAGGGTTTCGGATATAGGGTATAGGGTTTAGGGTATAGGGTTTAGGATTTATGGTTTAGAGTAAGGGGTTAGGGTATAGGGTTTAGGGTATAGGGTTTAGGGTTTAGGGTTTGGGATTTAGGGTTTAGGGTATACGGTTTAAGGTTTAGGCATTTGGGATTAGAGTTTAGGGTTTATGGTATAGGGTTTAGGATTTGGGGTTTAGGTTTAAGGGTCTTGGTTTTAGGGTATAGGGTTTAGGATTATGGTTTAGTGTATAGGGCTTAGGATATAGGGTAAGGTTTTTGGGTTTAGGGTATTGGTTTTAGGGTATAGGGTTTTGGGTTTTGGGTTTTGGGTTTAGGGTTTAGGGTATACGGCTTAGGGTATAGGGTTTAGGGTTTAGGGTTTAGCGTTTAGGGTGTAGGGTTTGGGGTTTAGGGTTTCGGATATAGGGTATAGGGTTTAGGGTATAGGGTTTAGGATTCATGGTTTAGAGTAAGGGTTTAGGGTATAGGGTTTAGGGTATAGGGTTTAGGGTTTAGGGTTTACGGTATAGGGTTTAGGATTAGGGTTTAGTGTATAGGGCTTAGGATATAGGGTTTAGGTTTTTGGGTTTAGGGTTTAGGATTTATGGTTTAGGGTTGACGGTACAGGGTTTAGGGTTTGGGATATAGGATTTAGGTTGTAGGGTTTAGGATATTGGGTTTAGGTTTCAGGGTTTAGGGTATAGAGCTTTGGGTTTTGGTTATTTGTTTTAGGGTATAGGGTTTAGGGTTTCGGTTTAGTGTTTAGGGTGTAGGGTTTGGGGTTTAGGGTTTAGGTTATAGTGTATGGGGTTTAGGGTTTAGGATATAGGGTATAGGGTTTAGGGTATAGTGTTTTGGATTTATGGTTTAGCGCAAGGGGTTTAGGGCTGAGGGTTTGTGGTTTAGTATTTAGGGTATACGGTTTAAGGTTTAGGCAGTAGGGATTAGAGTTTAGGGTTTACGGTATAGGGTTTAGGATTTGGGGTTTAGGTTTTAGGGTACTGGGTTTAGGGTATAGGGTTTAAGGTATAGGGTTTAGGGTTATGGTTTAGTGTATGGGGCTTAGGATATAGGGTTTGGGATTTGGGGTTTAGGGTATTGGTTTGAGGGTATAGGGTTTTGGGTTTTGGGTTTTGGGTTTAGGGTTTAGGATATACGGCTTAGGGTATTGGGTATTGGGATTAGGGTTTAGGGTTTAGGGTATAGGGTTTAGGGTTTTGGGTTTAGGGTTTGGGATTTAGGGTTTAGGGTATACGGTTTAAGGTTTAGGCATTAGGGATTAGAGTTTAGGGTTTATGGTATAAGGTTTAGGATTTGGGGTTTAGGTTTTAGTGTCTTGGTTTTAGGGTATAGGGTTTAGGGTATAGGGTTTAGGATTATGGTTTAGTGTATAGGGCTTAGGATATAGGGTTTCGGTTTTTGGGTTTAGGGTATTGGTTTGAGGGTATAGGGTTTTGGGTTTTGGGTTTTGGGTTTAGGGTTTAGGATATACGGTTTAGGGTATTGGGTATTGGGATTAGGGTTTAGGGTTTAGGGTATAGGGTTTAGGGTTTTGGGTTTAGGGTTTGGGATTTAGGGTTTAGGGTATACGGTTTAAGGTTTAGGCATTAGGGATTAGAGTTTAGGGTTTATGGTATAAGGTTTAGGATTTGGGGTTTAGGTTTTAGTGTCTTGGTTTTAGGGTATAGGGTTTAGGGTATAGGGTTTAGGATTATGGTTTAGTGTATAGGGCTTAGGATATAGGGTTTCGGTTTTTGGGTTTAGGGTATTGGTTTGAGGGTATAGGGTTTTGGGTTTTGGGTTTTGGGTTTAGGGTTTAGGATATACGGCTTAGGGTATTGGGTATTGGGATTAGGGTTTAGGGTTTAGGGTATAGGGTTTAGGGTTTTGGGTTTAGGGTTTGGGATTTAGGGTTTAGGGTATACGGTTTAAGGTTTAGGCATTAGGGATTAGAGTTTAGGGTTTATGGTATACGGTTTAGGATTTGGGGTTTAGGTTTTAGTGTCTTGGTTTTAGGGTATAGGGTTTAGGGTATAGGTTTAGGTTTTTGGGTTTTGGGTTTAGGTTTTAGGGTACTGGGTTTAGGGTATAGGGTTTAAGGTATAGGGTTTAGGATTATGGTTTAGTGTATGGGGCTTAGGATATAGGGTTTAGCGTTTAGGGTGTAGGGTTTGGGGTTTAGGGTTTCGGATATAGGGTATAGGGTTTAGGGTATAGGGTTTAGGATTTATGGTTTAGAGTAAGGGGTTAGGGTATAGGGTTTAGGGTATAGGGTTTAGGGTTTAGGGTTTGGGATTTAGGGTTTAGGGTATACGGTTTAAGGTTTAGGCATTTGGGATTAGAGTTTAGGGTTTATGGTATAGGGTTTAGGATTTGGGGTTTAGGTTTAAGGGTCTTGGTTTTAGGGTATAGGGTTTAGGATTATGGTTTAGTGTATAGGGCTTAGGATATAGGGTAAGGTTTTTGGGTTTAGGGTATTGGTTTTAGGGTATAGGGTTTTGGGTTTTGGGTTTTGGGTTTAGGGTTTAGGGTATACGGCTTAGGGTATAGGGTTTAGGGTTTAGGGTTTAGCGTTTAGGGTGTAGGGTTTGGGGTTTAGGGTTTCGGATATAGGGTATAGGGTTTAGGGTATAGGGTTTAGGATTTATGGTTTAGAGTAAGGGTTTAGGGTATAGGGTTTAGGGTTTAGGGTTTACGGTATAGGGTTTAGGATTAGGGTTTAGTGTATAGGGCTTAGGATATAGGGTTTAGGTTTTTGGGTTTAGGGTTTAGGATTTATGGTTTAGGGTTGACGGTACAGGGTTTAGGGTTTGGGATATAGGATTTAGGTTGTAGGGTTTAGGATATTGGGTTTAGGTTTCAGGGTTTAGGGTATAGAGCTTTGGGTTTTGGTTATTTGTTTTAGGGTATAGGGTTTAGGGTTTCGGTTTAGTGTTTAGGGTGTAGGGTTTGGGGTTTAGGGTTTAGGTTATAGTGTATGGGGTTTAGGGTTTAGGATATAGGGTATAGGGTTTAGGGTATAGTGTTTTGGATTTATGGTTTAGCGCAAGGGGTTTAGGGCTGAGGGTTTGTGGTTTAGTATTTAGGGTATACGGTTTAAGGTTTAGGCAGTAGGGATTAGAGTTTAGGGTTTACGGTATAGGGTTTAGGATTTGGGGTTTAGGTTTTAGGGTACTGGGTTTAGGGTATAGGGTTTAAGGTATAGGGTTTAGGGTTATGGTTTAGTGTATGGGGCTTAGGATATAGGGTTTGGGATTTGGGGTTTAGGGTATTGGTTTGAGGGTATAGGGTTTTGGGTTTTGGGTTTTGGGTTTAGGGTTTAGGATATACGGCTTAGGGTATTGGGTATTGGGATTAGGGTTTAGGGTTTAGGGTATAGGGTTTAGGGTTTTGGGTTTAGGGTTTGGGATTTAGGGTTTAGGGTATACGGTTTAAGGTTTAGGCATTAGGGATTAGAGTTTAGGGTTTATGGTATAAGGTTTAGGATTTGGGGTTTAGGTTTTAGTGTCTTGGTTTTAGGGTATAGGGTTTAGGGTATAGGGTTTAGGATTATGGTTTAGTGTATAGGGCTTAGGATATAGGGTTTCGGTTTTTGGGTTTAGGGTATTGGTTTGAGGGTATAGGGTTTTGGGTTTTGGGTTTTGGGTTTAGGGTTTAGGATATACGGTTTAGGGTATTGGGTATTGGGATTAGGGTTTAGGGTTTAGGGTATAGGGTTTAGGGTTTTGGGTTTAGGGTTTGGGATTTAGGGTTTAGGGTATACGGTTTAAGGTTTAGGCATTAGGGATTAGAGTTTAGGGTTTATGGTATAAGGTTTAGGATTTGGGGTTTAGGTTTTAGTGTCTTGGTTTTAGGGTATAGGGTTTAGGGTATAGGGTTTAGGATTATGGTTTAGTGTATAGGGCTTAGGATATAGGGTTTCGGTTTTTGGGTTTAGGGTATTGGTTTGAGGGTATAGGGTTTTGGGTTTTGGGTTTTGGGTTTAGGGTTTAGGATATACGGCTTAGGGTATTGGGTATTGGGATTAGGGTTTAGGGTTTAGGGTATAGGGTTTAGGGTTTTGGGTTTAGGGTTTGGGATTTAGGGTTTAGGGTATACGGTTTAAGGTTTAGGCATTAGGGATTAGAGTTTAGGGTTTATGGTATACGGTTTAGGATTTGGGGTTTAGGTTTTAGTGTCTTGGTTTTAGGGTATAGGGTTTAGGGTATAGGTTTAGGTTTTTGGGTTTTGGGTTTAGGTTTTAGGGTACTGGGTTTAGGGTATAGGGTTTAAGGTATAGGGTTTAGGATTATGGTTTAGTGTATGGGGCTTAGGATATAGGGTTTAGCGTTTAGGGTGTAGGGTTTGGGGTTTAGGGTTTCGGATATAGGGTATAGGGTTTAGGGTATAGGGTTTAGGATTTATGGTTTAGAGTAAGGGGTTAGGGTATAGGGTTTAGGGTATAGGGTTTAGGGTTTAGGGTTTGGGATTTAGGGTTTAGGGTATACGGTTTAAGGTTTAGGCATTTGGGATTAGAGTTTAGGGTTTATGGTATAGGGTTTAGGATTTGGGGTTTAGGTTTAAGGGTCTTGGTTTTAGGGTATAGGGTTTAGGATTATGGTTTAGTGTATAGGGCTTAGGATATAGGGTAAGGTTTTTGGGTTTAGGGTATTGGTTTTAGGGTATAGGGTTTTGGGTTTTGGGTTTTGGGTTTAGGGTTTAGGGTATACGGCTTAGGGTATAGGGTTTAGGGTTTAGGGTTTAGCGTTTAGGGTGTAGGGTTTGGGGTTTAGGGTTTCGGATATAGGGTATAGGGTTTAGGGTATAGGGTTTAGGATTTATGGTTTAGAGTAAGGGTTTAGGGTATAGGGTTTAGGGTTTAGGGTTTACGGTATAGGGTTTAGGATTAGGGTTTAGTGTATAGGGCTTAGGATATAGGGTTTAGGTTTTTGGGTTTAGGGTTTAGGATTTATGGTTTAGGGTTGACGGTACAGGGTTTAGGGTTTGGGATATAGGATTTAGGTTGTAGGGTTTAGGATATTGGGTTTAGGTTTCAGGGTTTAGGGTATAGAGCTTTGGGTTTTGGTTATTTGTTTTAGGGTATAGGGTTTAGGGTTTCGGTTTAGTGTTTAGGGTGTAGGGTTTGGGGTTTAGGGTTTAGGTTATAGTGTATGGGGTTTAGGGTTTAGGATATAGGGTATAGGGTTTAGGGTATAGTGTTTTGGATTTATGGTTTAGCGCAAGGGGTTTAGGGCTGAGGGTTTGTGGTTTAGTATTTAGGGTATACGGTTTAAGGTTTAGGCAGTAGGGATTAGAGTTTAGGGTTTACGGTATAGGGTTTAGGATTTGGGGTTTAGGTTTTAGGGTACTGGGTTTAGGGTATAGGGTTTAAGGTATAGGGTTTAGGGTTATGGTTTAGTGTATGGGGCTTAGGATATAGGGTTTGGGATTTGGGGTTTAGGGTATTGGTTTGAGGGTATAGGGTTTTGGGTTTTGGGTTTTGGGTTTAGGGTTTAGGATATACGGCTTAGGGTATTGGGTATTGGGATTAGGGTTTAGGGTTTAGGGTATAGGGTTTAGGGTTTTGGGTTTAGGGTTTGGGATTTAGGGTTTAGGGTATACGGTTTAAGGTTTAGGCATTAGGGATTAGAGTTTAGGGTTTATGGTATAAGGTTTAGGATTTGGGGTTTAGGTTTTAGTGTCTTGGTTTTAGGGTATAGGGTTTAGGGTATAGGGTTTAGGATTATGGTTTAGTGTATAGGGCTTAGGATATAGGGTTTCGGTTTTTGGGTTTAGGGTATTGGTTTGAGGGTATAGGGTTTTGGGTTTTGGGTTTTGGGTTTAGGGTTTAGGATATACGGTTTAGGGTATTGGGTATTGGGATTAGGGTTTAGGGTTTAGGGTATAGGGTTTAGGGTTTTGGGTTTAGGGTTTGGGATTTAGGGTTTAGGGTATACGGTTTAAGGTTTAGGCATTAGGGATTAGAGTTTAGGGTTTATGGTATAAGGTTTAGGATTTGGGGTTTAGGTTTTAGTGTCTTGGTTTTAGGGTATAGGGTTTAGGGTATAGGGTTTAGGATTATGGTTTAGTGTATAGGGCTTAGGATATAGGGTTTCGGTTTTTGGGTTTAGGGTATTGGTTTGAGGGTATAGGGTTTTGGGTTTTGGGTTTTGGGTTTAGGGTTTAGGATATACGGCTTAGGGTATTGGGTATTGGGATTAGGGTTTAGGGTTTAGGGTATAGGGTTTAGGGTTTTGGGTTTAGGGTTTGGGATTTAGGGTTTAGGGTATACGGTTTAAGGTTTAGGCATTAGGGATTAGAGTTTAGGGTTTATGGTATACGGTTTAGGATTTGGGGTTTAGGTTTTAGTGTCTTGGTTTTAGGGTATAGGGTTTAGGGTATAGGGTTTAGGATTATGGTTTAGTGTATAGGGCTTAGGATATAGGGTAAGGTTTTTGGGTTTAGGGTATTGGTTTTAGGGTATAGGGTTTTGGGTTTTGGGTTTTGGGTTTAGAGTTTAGGGTATACGGCTTAGGGTAAAGGGTTTACGGTTTACGGTTTAGCGTTTAGGGTGTAGTGTTTGGGATTTAGGGTTTAGGATATAGGGTATAGGGTTTAGGGTATAGGGTTTAGGATTTATGGTTTAGAGTAAGGGTTTAGGGTATAGGGTTTAGGGTATAGGGTTTAGGGTATAGGGTTTAGGGTTTAGGGTTTACGGTATAGGGTTTAGGATTAGGATTTATTGTATAGGGCTTAGGATATTGGGTTTAGGTTTTTGGGTTTAGGGTATTGGTTTTAGGGTATAGGGTTTTGGGTTTACGGTATGGTGTTTAGGGTTTAGGATATAAGGTATAGGGTTTAGGGTATTGGGTATGGGGCTTTGGATAGAGTGTATAGGATTTATGGTTTAGGGTTGACGGTACAGGGTTTAGGGTTTGGGATATAGGATTTACGTTGGAGGGTTTAGGATATTGGGTTTAGGTTTCAGGGTTTAGGGTATAGGGTTTTGGGTTTAGGGTTTAGGGTATAGAGTTTGGGTTTAGGGTATTTGTTTTAGGGTATAGGGTTTAGGGTTTCGGTTTAGCGTTTAGGGTGTAGGGTTTGGGGTTTAGGGTTTAGGGTTTGGGGTTTAGGATTATGGGTATAGGGTTTAGGATTATGGTTTAGTGTATAGGGCTTAGGATATAGGGTTTAGGTTTTTGGGTTTCTAGTATTGGTTTTAGGGTATAGGGTTTTGGGTTTTGGGTTTTGGGTTTAGGGTTTAGGGTATACGGCTTATGGTATTGGGTATAGGGATTAGGGTTTAGGGTTTAGGGTATAGGGTTTAGGGTTTAGGGTTTAGGGTTTGGGATTTAGGATTTAGGGTATACGGTTTAAGGTTTAGGAATTAGGGATTAGAGTTTAGGGTTTATGGCATAGGGTTTAGGATTTGGGGTTTAGGTTTTAGGGTCTTGGTTTTAGGGTATAGGGTTTAGGATTATGGTTTAGTGTATAGGACTTAGGATATAGGGTTTAGGTTTTTGGGTTTAGGGTATTAGTTTTAGGGTATAGGGTTTTGGGTTTTGGGTTTTGGGTTTAGGGTATACGGCTTAGGGTATAGGGTTTAGGGTTTAGGGTTTAGCGTTTAGGGTGTAGGGTTTGGGGTTTAGGGTTTAGGATATAGGGTATAGGGTTTAGGATTTATGGTTTAGAGTAAGGGTTTAGGGTATAGGGTTTAGGGTATAGGGTTTAGGGTTTGGGGTTTAGGGTTTAGGGTATAGGGTTTAGGATTAGGGTTTAGTGTATAGGGCTTAGGATATAGGGGTTAGGTTTTTGGGTTTAGGGTATTGGTTTTAGGGTATAGGGTTTTGGGTTTACGGTATGTAGTTTAGGGTTTAGGATATAAGGTATAGGGTTTAGGGTATAGGGTATGGGGCTTTGGCCAGAGTGTATAGGATTTATGGTTTAGGGTTGACGGTACAGGGTTGAGGGTTTGGGATATAGGATTTAGGTTGTCGGGTTTAGGATATTGGGTTTAGGTTTCAGGGTTTAGGGTATAGGGTTTTGGGTTTAGGGTTTAGGGTATAGAGCTTTGGGTTTAGGGTATTGGTTTTAGGGTATAGGGTTTAGGGTATAGGGGTTAGGATTATGGTTTAGTGTATAGGGCTGAGGATATAGGGTTTAGGTTTTTGGTTTTAGGGTATTGGTTTTTGGGTATAGGGTTTAGGGTTTAGGGTTTAGGGTTTAGCGTTTAGGATATAGGGTATAGGGTTTAGGGTATATTGTTTTGGATTTATGGTTTAGAGTAAGGGTTTAGAGTATAGGGTTTAGGGTATAGGGTATAGGGTTTAGGGTTTAGGGTTTAGGGTATAGGGTTTAGGATTAGGGTTTAGTGTATAGGGCTTAGGATATAGGGTTTAGGTTTTTGGGTTTAGGGTATTGGTTATAGGGTATTGGGTTTTGGGTTTACAGTATGGGGTTTAGGGTTTAGGATATAAGGTATAGGGTTTAGGGTATAGGGTATGGGGCTTTGGATAGAGTGTATAGGATTTATGGCTTAGGGTTGACGATACAGGGTTTAGGGTTTTTGATATAGGATTTAGATTGGAGGGTTTAGGACATTGGGTTTAGGTTTCAGGGTTTAGGGTATAGGGTTTTGGGTTTAGGGTTGAGGGTATAGAGCTTTAGATTTAGCGTATTTGTTTTAGGGTATAGGGTTTAGGGTTTTGGGTTTAGCGTTTAGGGTGTAGGGTTTGTGGTTTGGGGTTGAGGTTATAGTGTATAGGGTTTAGGGTTTAGGATGTAGAGTATATGGTTGAGCAGATACTGGATCGCTGCATGGTCGGTGTAGATAATGATCCGAGAGCCGACCAGGTAAGAGCGGAACTTCTCCAACGCGTACACCACGGCTAGCAGCTCTTTCTCTGTCGTGGTATAGTTGATCTGTGCGGAGTCAAGGACCTTGCTTGCATAGCAGATGGCCACGGGTTTCTTGTCCTTCCGCTGTCCGAGAACCGCCCCCACGACATAGTCACTGGCATCGCACATGATCTCGAAAGTCTGAGACCAGTCGGGGGGCTGCAGGATCGGTGCTGAGATGAGGGCCTCCTTCAACCTGTTAAAAGACTGAACACACTCATCAGTAAAATTGAAATCAGAGTCTTTTACTAGCAGGTTGGTCAGCGGCTTGGTGATCTGGGCGAAGTCCTTGATGAATCTGCGGTAGAAACCACAGTGACCGAGGAAACTGCGCACGTCCTTGACGGTAGTAGGCGTGCACATCTGCTCGATCACCTCGATCTTCGCCTTGTCAACCTCGATGCCCCTGCTCGTGACGCGGTGACCAAGCACAATGCCCTCTTGCACCATGAAATGGCACTTCTCCCAGTTGAGGACCAAGTTGGTCTCCTCGCACCTCTGCAAGATCTTACACAAATTCGCTAAGCACTCATCAAATGAAGTGCCTACCACAGAAAAGTCATCCATGAAAATCTCGACCTCTTTCTCAATGTAAGGAGAGAAGATGGCCATCATCGCCCGCTGGAATGTAGCAGGCACATTGCACAAGCCGAACGGCATCCGTCGGTAGGCGAAGGTACCGTAGGGACATTTGAATGTTGTCTTCTCCATGTCCTGGGGGAGGATGGGTACCTGAAAGATGCCGGAGTACCCGTCAAGGTAGCAGAAGTGAGAGTGTTTGGCGAGGCGCTCCAACATCTGGTCCACGAATGGCAGCGGGAAGTGGTCCTTGCGCGTGGCCGCATTCAGCTTGCGGTAGTCTATGCACATCCCCCACCCGGTCGTGGGGCGCATCTGGACCTTCTCGCCCTTGTCGTTCTCAACGACAGTGTAGCCACCCTTTTTCGGAACCACATGCACCGGGCTCACCCACTTGCTGTCTGGAATCGGATAAATGATGTTAGCATCAAGCAGTTTAAGGATCTCCTTTTTCACTACCTCTTGCAGGACTGGGTTGAGCCTCCGCTGGTGTTGCACGGAAGGCCTGTGGTCCTCCTCGAGGTGGATCCGGTGAGCACAGATGGACGGGTTGAGTCCCTTGATGTCCTTGATTGAGTACCCGAGGGCACCCTTGTGAATGCGCAACTTCTCCAAAAGTTTGGAAGTCTCATCAAAGCTCAATTGAGCGCCAACGATGACAGGAGAAGTCTTCTCAGAATCCAGGAACTCATACCTGAGGTTGTCGGGCAGTGGTTTCAGGTCTACCTTGCTCGGAGCGTCGAACGGTGGTGCCTTGTCAGTTCTGCCTTCGGATGCTTCCTCCTGCGGACCGCAGGTGTCGTCCAGCGGACCGCAGGATGCTGAAAATACTGGCTACCGCAGGGGGCCGTCTGGGTACCCGCTGTCTTCATTGCTGTCTTCATTGCCGATCTTGCATGGGATGGTGAACTTCCCGGGATCTCCGAGCTTCGGAGGAAGCTCGCGACTCACCACCGCGCTGCATTCAAGATTCAGTTGCACGCTCTTACAGTCCTTTAAGCCCCGCTTGTTGGACAGAATGTCCTTCAAGAATTTTGCGTAAGTCGGCATCTGAGTCAGCGCGTCGGTGAATGGGATAGAGATCGTCAGCTGCTTGAGGACGTCCATGAATTTGGAGAACTGCTCGTCTAACCGGTGGTTGGCGAGCCTTTGCGGGAATGGTACCCGCGGTCGGTAGACCTGTTGCTCTGCTGGCGCCTTCCCCTTGTCGCTGTTCGGCTTGGACTGCCCGACGGGTTCGGAGATTGGCGCAGTCTGTCCGTCTGCCACCGCGTCCTGCGGACCGCGAGCCATGTCGTGCGGAACGCAGAGAGGCGGCTGGGAAGCTGCCTGGTCTGATTGGGCGCCCGGCTTAGTGTCCTGCGGACCGCAGGATGTGGCGCCTGATGTATTGTCTGCTGCCGGCGGGTCTGATTTGGCACTCGCGGGTTTGATCACCGCCGGATCCTCGTCCTCTGGCATGGGAGGGCCAGAATACAGTGTCCCAGCAGTTGCTGCCTTGCGACTCGAGGGCTTCTCTTGCGACTTGCTGCCTCAGCTGTCGGACTTCCTCTTTCAGCAGTTGCCGAGCTTCTTCGGCTAGCCGCCGTTGTTCGTCGAGCTCCTCGGCCCGAATCCGGAGCTGCTCGCGCTCCGCGTCGTCTGCCATGTCAGACGACGAGTCTGAATCAGCGAGGACGGCGCTAATCCCCGCTCGCGGAGATCTGAATATCGGACTCCAGGGTCCGCTCCTCAAAAAGTAGTCGCCAACAGGAGGAGGGAATCCGTCCAGCGTCGTTCTCCTGAAACAGATAAAGAGAGAACAGAAGAAGAGAAGTTAGAACTTAGAACTAAAGAAAAGCAAAATCTAGGGTTAATATCGCCGTCCCCGGCAACGGCACCAAAAAGCTTGACCGCGCGAACGGGTATAGGCTTTTGAACCTCTATAAACGACTTGATCGCAAGCGTACGATCTCGTTGAGTATTTGAGGGTCGAATCCTCAGGGACGGAGTTAACACCAGATTTTACTTTACTTTACCTCTAAACCCTAAGAGAATTTGGATTAAAGAGGGAATTGTTGGGGGGTTTAGAGGTAGAGTAAAGTAAAATCTGGTGTTAACTCCGTCCCTAAGGATTCGACCCTCAAATACTCAACGAGATCGTACGTTTGCGATCAAGTCGTTTATAGAGGTTTAAAAGCCTATACCCGTTCGCGCGGTCATTTAGGATTATGGTTTAGTGTATAGGGCTTAGGATATAGGGTTTAGGTTTTTGGGTTTAGGGTATTGGTTTTAGGGTATAGGGTTTTGGGTTTTGGGTTTTGGGTTTAGGGTTAAGGGTATACGGCTTAGGGTATTGGGTACAGGGATTAGGGTTTAGGGTTTAGGGTTTAGGGTTTAGGGTATAGGGTTTTGGGTTTAGGGTTTAGTGTTTAGGGTATAGGGTATAGGGTTTGGGGCTTTGGATGGAGTGTATAGGATTTATGGTTTAGGGTACGGGGTTTAGGGCTTAGGGTTTAGGGTTTAGTGTTTAGGGTTTTTGGTTTATGTTATTGGATTTAGGGTATAGGGTTAAGGGTTGACGGTACGGGGTTGAGGGTTTAGGGTTTGGGATATAGGGTTTTGGTTGTAGGGTATAGGGTGTAGGGTTTTGGGTTGACGGAACAGGGTTTAGGGTTTGGGATATAGGGTTTAGGTTGTAGGATTTTGGATATTGGGTTTAGGTTTTAGGGTTAAGGGTATATGGTTTTGGGTTTTGGGTTTAAGGTATAGGGTATAGGGTTTAGGGTTTAGGGTATTTGTTTTAGAGTATAGGGTTTAGGGTTTAGCGTTTAGGGTGTAAGGTTTGGGGTTTAGGGTTTAGGATATATGGTATAGGGTTTAGGGTATAGGGTTTAGGATTTATGGTTTAGAGTAAGGGTTTAGGGTATAGGGTTTAGGGTATAGGGTTTAGGGTTTAGGGTTTAGGGTATAGGGTTTAGGATTAGGGTTTAGTGTATAGGGCTTAGGATATAGGGTTTAGAGTTTTGGGTTTAGGGTATTGGTTTTAGGGTATAGGGTTTTGGGTTTACGGTATGGAGTTTAGGGTTTAGGATATATGGTATAGGGTTTAGGCTATAGGGTATGGGGCTTTCGATAGAGTGTATAGGATTTATGGTTTAGGGTTAACGGTACAGGGTTTAGGGTTTGGGATATAGGATTTAGGTTGTAGGGTTTAGGATATTGGGTTTAGGTTTCAGGGCTTAGGGTATAGAGCTTTGGGTTTAGGTTATTTGTTTTAGGGTATAGGGTTTAGGGTTTCGGTTTAGCGTTTAGGGTGTAGGGTTTGGGGTTTAGGGTTTGGGTTATAGTGTATAGGGTTTAGGGTTTAGGATATAGGGTATAGGGTTTAGGGTATAGTGTTTTGGAATTATGGTTTAGCGCAAGGGGTTTAGGGCTGAGGGTTTGTGGTTTAGTATTTAGGGTATACGGTTTAAGGTTTAGGCAGTAGGGATTAGAGTTTAGGGTTTACGGTATAGGGTTTAGGATTTGGGGTTTAGGTTTTAGGGTACTGGGTTTAGGGTATAGGGTTTAAGGTATAGGGTTTAGGATTATGGTTTAGTGTATGGGGCTTAGGATATAGGGTTTAGGTTTTTGGGTTTTGGGTTTAGGTTTTAGGGTACTGGGTTTAGGGTATAGGGTTTAAGGTATAGGGTTTAGGATTATGGTTTAGTGTATGGGGCTTAGGATATAGGGTTTAGCGTTTAGGGTGTAGGGTTTGGGGTTTAGGGTTTCGGATATAGGGTATAGGGTTTAGGGTATAGGGTTTAGGATTTATGGTTTAGAGTAAGGGTTTAGGGTATAGGGTTTAGGGTATAGGGTTTAGGGTTTAGGGTTTGGGATTTAGGGTTTAGGGTATACGGTTTAAGGTTTAGGCATTTGGGATTAGAGTTTAGGGTTTATGGTATAGGGTTTAGGATTTGGGGTTTAGGTTTAAGGGTCTTGGTTTTAGGGTATAGGGTTTAGGATTATGGTTTAGTGTATAGGGCTTAGGATATAGGGTAAGGTTTTTGGGTTTAGGGTATTGGTTTTAGGGTATAGGGTTTTGGGTTTTGGGTTTTGGGTTTAGGGTTTAGGGTATACGGCTTAGGGTATAGGGTTTAGGGTTTAGGGTTTAGCGTTTAGGGTGTAGGGTTTGGGGTTTAGGGTTTTGGATATAGGGTATAGGGTTTAGGGTATAGGGTTTTGGATTTATGGTTTAGAGTAAGGGTTTAGGGTATAGGGTTTAGGGTATAGGGTTTAGGGTTTAGGGTTTAGGGTTTAGGGTTTACGGTATAGGGTTTAGGATTAAGGTTTAGTGTATAGGGCTTAGGATATAGGGTTTAGGTTTTTGGGTTTAGGGTTTAGGATTTATGGTTTAGGGTATAGGGTTTAGGATTATGGTTTAGTGTATAGGGCTTAGGATATAGGGTAAGGTTTTTGGGTTTAGGGTATTGGTTTTAGGGTATAGGGTTTTGGGTTTTGGGTTTTGGGTTTAGGGTTTAGGGTATACGGCTTAGGGTATAGGGTTTAGGGTTTAAGGTTTAGCGTTTAGGGTGTAGGGTTTGGGGTTTAGGGTTTCGGATATAGGGTATAGGGTTTAGGGTATAGGGTTTAGGATTTATGGTTTAGAGTAAGGGTTTAGGGTATAGGGTTTAGGGTATAGGGTTTAGGGTTTAGGGTTTACGGTATAGGGTTTAGGATTAAGGTTTAGTGTATAGGGCTTAGGATATAGGGTTTAGGTTTTTGGGTTTAGGGTTTAGGATTTATGGTTTAGGGTATAGGGTTTAGGATTATGGTTTAGTGTATCGAGCTTAGGATATAGGGTAAGGTTTTTGGGTTTAGGGTATTTGTTTTAGGGTATAGGGTTTTGGGTTTTGGGTTTTGGGTTTAGGGTTTAGGGTATACGGCTTAGGGTATAGGGTTTAGGGTTTAGGGTTTAGCGTTTAGGGTGTAGGGTTTGGGGTTTAGGGTTTCGGATATAGGGTTTAGGGTATAGGGTTTAGGATTTATGGTTTAGAGTAAGGGTTTAGGGTATAGGGTTTAGGGTATAGGGTTTAGGGTTTAGGGTTTACGGTATAGGGTTTAGGATTAGGGTTTAGTGTATAGGGCTTAGGATATAGGGTTTAGGTTTTTGGGTTTAGGGTTTAGGGTTTAGGATTTATGGTTTAGGGTTGACGGTACAGGGTTTAGGGTTTGGGATATAGGATTTAGGTTGTAGGGTTTAGGATATTGGGTTTAGGTTTCAGGGTTTAGGGTATAGAGCTTTGGGTTTTGGTTATTTGTTTTAGGGTATAGGGTTTAGGGTTTCGGTTTAGTGTTTAGGGTGTAGGGTTTGGGGTTTAGGGTTTAGGTTATAGTGTATGGGGTTTAGGGTTTAGGATATAGGGTATAGGGTTTAGGGTATAGTGTTTTGGATTTATGGTTTAGCGCAAGGGGTTTAGGGCTGAGGGTTTGTGGTTTAGTATTTAGGGTATACGGTTTAAGGTTTAGGCAGTAGGGATTAGAGTTTAGGGTTTACGGTATAGGGTTTAGGATTTGGGGTTTAGGTTTTAGGGTACTGGGTTTAGGGTATAGGGTTTAAGGTATAGGGTTTAGGGTTATGGTTTAGTGTATGGGGCTTAGGATATAGGGTTTGGGATTTGGGGTTTAGGGTATTGGTTTGAGGGTATAGGGTTTTGGGTTTTGGGTTTTGGGTTTAGGGTTTAGGATATACGGCTTAGGGTATTGGGTATTGGGATTAGGGTTGAGGGTTTAGGGTATAGGGTTTAGGGTTTTGGGTTTAGGGTTTGGGATTTAGGGTTTAGGGTATACGGTTTAAGGTTTAGGCATTAGGGATTAGAGTTTAGGGTTTATGGTATAAGGTTTAGGATTTGGGGTTTAGGTTTTAGTGTCTTGGTTTTAGGGTATAGGGTTTAGGGTATAGGGTTTAGGATTATGGTTTAGTGTATAGGGCTTAGGATATAGGGTTTCGGTTTTTGGGTTTAGGGTATTGGTTTGAGGGTATAGGGTTTTGGGTTTTGGGTTTTGGGTTTAGGGTTTAGGATATACGGCTTAGGGTATTGGGTATTGGGATTAGGGTTTAGGGTTTAGGGTATAGGGTTCAGGGTTTTGGGTTTAGGGTTTGGGATGTTTAGGGTTTAGGGTTTAGGGTTTAGGGTTTAGGGTATTGGTTTTAGGGTATAGGGTTTTGGGTTTACGGTATGGTGTTTAGGGTTTAGGATATAAGGTATAGGGTTTAGGGTATTGGGTATGGGGCTTTGGATAGAGTGTATAGGATTTATGGTTTAGGGTTGACGGTACAGGGTTTAGGGTTTGGGATATAGGATTTACGTTGGAGGGTTTAGGATATTGGGTTTAGGTTTCAGGGTTTAGGGTATAGGGTTTTGGGTTTAGGGTTTAGGGTATAGAGTTTGGGTTTAGGGTATTTGTTTTAGGGTATAGGGTTTAGGGTTTCGGTTTAGCGTTTAGGGTGTAGGGTTTGGGGTTTAGGGTTTAGGGTTTGGGGTTTAGGATTATGGGTATAGGGTTTAGGATTATGGTTTAGTGTATAGGGCATAGGATATAGGGTTTAGGTTTTTGGGTTTCTAGTATTGGTTTTAGGGTATAGGGTTTTGGGTTTTGGGTTTTGGGTTTAGGGTTTAGGGTATACGTCTTATGGTATTGGGTATAGGGATTAGGGTTTAGGGTTTAGGGTATAGGGTTTAGGGTTTAGGGTTTAGGGTTTGGGATTTAGGATTTAGGGTATACGGTTTAAGGTTTAGGAATTAGGGATTAGAGTTTAGGGTTTATGGCATAGGGTTTAGGATTTGGGGTTTAGGTTTTAGGGTCTTGGTTTTAGGGTATAGGGTTTAGGATTATGGTTTAGTGTATAGGGCTTAGGATATAGGGTTTAGGTTTTTGGGTTTAGGGTATTAGTTTTAGGGTATAGGGTTTTGGGTTTTGGGTTTTGGGTTTAGGGTATACGGCTTAGGGTATAGGGTTTAGGGTTTAGGGTTTAGCGTTTAGGGTGTAGGGTTTGGGGTTTAGGGTTTAGGGTTTAGGGTTTAGGGTTTAGGGTTTAGGGTTTAGGGTTTAGGGTTTAGGGTTTTAGGGTTTAGGGTTTAGGGTTTAGCGTTTAGGGTGTAGGGTTTGGGGTTTAGGGTTTCGGATATAGGGTTTAGGGTATAGGGTTTAGGATTTATGGTTTAGAGTAAGGGTTTAGGGTATAGGGTTTAGGGTATAGGGTTTAGGGTTTAGGGTTTACGGTATAGGGTTTAGGATTAGGGTTTAGTGTATAGGGCTTAGGATATAGGGTTTAGGTTTTTGGGTTTAGGGTTTAGGATTTATGGTTTAGGGTTGACGGTACAGGGTTTAGGGTTTGGGATATAGGATTTAGGTTGTAGGGTTTAGGATATTGGGTTTAGGTTTCAGGGTTTAGGGTATAGAGCTTTGGGTTTTGGTTATTTGTTTTAGGGTATAGGGTTTAGGGTTTCGGTTTAGTGTTTAGGGTGTAGGGTTTGGGGTTTAGGGTTTAGGTTATAGTGTATGGGGTTTAGGGTTTAGGATATAGGGTATAGGGTTTAGGGTATAGTGTTTTGGATTTATGGTTTAGCGCAAGGGGTTTAGGGCTGAGGGTTTGTGGTTTAGTATTTAGGGTATACGGTTTAAGGTTTAGGCAGTAGGGATTAGAGTTTAGGGTTTACGGTATAGGGTTTAGGATTTGGGGTTTAGGTTTTAGGGTACTGGGTTTAGGGTATAGGGTTTAAGGTATAGGGTTTAGGGTTATGGTTTAGTGTATGGGGCTTAGGATATAGGGTTTGGGATTTGGGGTTTAGGGTATTGGTTTGAGGGTATAGGGTTTTGGGTTTTGGGTTTTGGGTTTAGGGTTTAGGATATACGGCTTAGGGTATTGGGTATTGGGATTAGGGTTGAGGGTTTAGGGTATAGGGTTTAGGGTTTTGGGTTTAGGGTTTGGGATTTAGGGTTTAGGGTATACGGTTTAAGGTTTAGGCATTAGGGATTAGAGTTTAGGGTTTATGGTATAAGGTTTAGGATTTGGGGTTTAGGTTTTAGTGTCTTGGTTTTAGGGTATAGGGTTTAGGGTATAGGGTTTAGGATTATGGTTTAGTGTATAGGGCTTAGGATATAGGGTTTCGGTTTTTGGGTTTAGGGTATTGGTTTGAGGGTATAGGGTTTTGGGTTTTGGGTTTTGGGTTTAGGGTTTAGGATATACGGCTTAGGGTATTGGGTATTGGGATTAGGGTTTAGGGTTTAGGGTATAGGGTTCAGGGTTTTGGGTTTAGGGTTTGGGATGTTTAGGGTTTAGGGTTTAGGGTTTAGGGTTTAGGGTTTAGGGTTTAGGGTATTGGTTTTAGGGTATAGGGTTTTGGGTTTACGGTATGGTGTTTAGGGTTTAGGATATAAGGTATAGGGTTTAGGGTATTGGGTATGGGGCTTTGGATAGAGTGTATAGGATTTATGGTTTAGGGTTGACGGTACAGGGTTTAGGGTTTGGGATATAGGATTTACGTTGGAGGGTTTAGGATATTGGGTTTAGGTTTCAGGGTTTAGGGTATAGGGTTTTGGGTTTAGGGTTTAGGGTATAGAGTTTGGGTTTAGGGTATTTGTTTTAGGGTATAGGGTTTAGGGTTTCGGTTTAGCGTTTAGGGTGTAGGGTTTGGGGTTTAGGGTTTAGGGTTTGGGGTTTAGGATTATGGGTATAGGGTTTAGGATTATGGTTTAGTGTATAGGGCATAGGATATAGGGTTTAGGTTTTTGGGTTTCTAGTATTGGTTTTAGGGTATAGGGTTTTGGGTTTTGGGTTTTGGGTTTAGGGTTTAGGGTATACGTCTTATGGTATTGGGTATAGGGATTAGGGTTTAGGGTTTAGGGTATAGGGTTTAGGGTTTAGGGTTTAGGGTTTGGGATTTAGGATTTAGGGTATACGGTTTAAGGTTTAGGAATTAGGGATTAGAGTTTAGGGTTTATGGCATAGGGTTTAGGATTTGGGGTTTAGGTTTTAGGGTCTTGGTTTTAGGGTATAGGGTTTAGGATTATGGTTTAGTGTATAGGGCTTAGGATATAGGGTTTAGGTTTTTGGGTTTAGGGTATTAGTTTTAGGGTATAGGGTTTTGGGTTTTGGGTTTTGGGTTTAGGGTATACGGCTTAGGGTATAGGGTTTAGGGTTTAGGGTTTAGCGTTTAGGGTGTAGGGTTTGGGGTTTAGGGTTTAGGATATAGGGTATAGGGTTTAGGATTTATGGTTTAGAGTAAGGGTTTAGGGTATAGGGTTTAGGGTATAGGGTTTAGGGTTTGGGGTTTAGGGTTTAGGGTATAGGGTTTAGGATTAGGGTTTAGTGTATAGGGCTTAGGATATAGGGGTTAGGTTTTTGGGTTTAGGGTATTGGTTTTAGGGTATAGGGTTTTGGGTTTACGGTATGTAGTTTAGGGTTTAGGATATAAGGTATAGGGTTTGGGGTATAGGGTATGGGGCTTTGGCCAGAGTGTATAGGATTTATGGTTTAGGGTTGACGGTACAGGGTTTAGGGTTTGGGATATAGGATTTAGGTTGTCGGGTTTAGGATATTGGGTTTAGGGTATAGGGTTTTGGGTTTAGGGTTTAGGGTATAGAGCTTTGGGTTTAGGGTATTGGTTTTAGGGTATAGGGTTTAGGGTATAGGGGTTAGGATTATGGTTTAGTGTATAGGGCTGAGGATATAGGGTTTAGGTTTTTGGGTTTAGGGTATTGGTTTTTGGGTATAGGGTTTAGGGTTTAGGGTTTAGGGTTTAGCGTTTAGGATATAGGGTATAGGGTTTAGGGTATATTGTTTTGGATTTATGGTTTAGAGTAAGGGTTTAGAGTATAGGGTTTAGGGTATAGGGTATAGGGTTTAGGGTTTAGGGTTTAGGGTATAGGGTTTAGGATTAGGGTTTAGTGTATAGGGCTTAGGATATAGGGTTTAGGTTTTTGGGTTTAGGGTATTGGTTATAGGGTATTGGGTTTTGGGTTTTGGGTATGGGGTTTAGGGTTTAGGATATAAGGTATAGGGTTTAGGGTATAGGGTATGGGGCTTTGGATAGAGTCTATAGGATTTATGGTTTAGGGTTAACGGTACAGGGATTAGGGTTTGGGATATAGGATTTAGATTGGAGGGTTTAGTTTTAGGGTTTAGGGTATAGGGTTTTGGGTTTAGGGTTTAGGGTATAGAGTTTGGGTTTAGGGTATTTGTTTTAGGGTATAGGGTTTAGGGTTTCGGTTTAGCGTTTAGGGTGTAGGGTTTGGGGTTTAGGGTTTAGGGTTTAGGGTTTAGGATTATGGGTATAGGGTTTAGGATTATGGTTTAGTGTATAGGGCTTAGGATATAGGGTTTATGTTTTTGGGTTTCTAGTATTGGTTTTAGGGTATAGGGTTTTGGGTTTTGGGTTTTGGGTTTAGGGTTTAGGGTATACGGCTTATGGTATTGGGTATAGGGATTAGGGTTTAGGGTATAGGGTTTAGGGTTTAGGGTTTGGGATTTAGGGTTTAGGGTATACGGTTTAAGGTTTAGGCATTAGGGATTAGAGTTTAGGCTTTATGGCATAGGGTTTAGGATTTGGGGTTTAGGTTTTAGGGTCTTGGTTTTAGGGTATAGGGTTTAGGGTATAGGGTTTAGGATTATGGTTTAGTGTATAGGGCTTAGGATATAGGGTTTAGGTTTTTGGGTTTAGGGTATTAGTTTTAGGGTATAGGGTTTAGGGTATAGGGTTTAGGTTTTGGGGTTTAGGGTTTAGGGTATAGGATTTAGGATTAGGGTTTAGTGTATAGGGCTTAGGATATAGGGTTTAGGTTTTTGGGTTTAGGGTATTGGTTTTAGGGTATAGGGTTTAGGGTATAGGGTTTAGGTTTTGGGGTTTAGGGTTTAGGGTATAGGATTTAGGATTAGGGTTTAGTGTATAGGGCTTAGGATATAGGGTTTAGGTTTTTGGGTTTAGGGTATTGGTTTTAGGGTATAGGGTTTTGGGTTTGCGGTATGGAGTTTAGGGTTTAGGATATAAGGTATAGGGTTTAGGGTATAGGGTATGGGGCTTTGGCCAGAGTGTATAGGATTTATGGTTTAAGGTTGACGGTACAGGGTTTAGGGTTTGGGATATAGGATTTAGGTTGTCGGGTTTAGGATATTGGGTTTAGGTTTCAGGGTTTAGGGTATAGGGTTTTGGGTTTAGGGTATAGAGCTTTGGGTTTAGGGTATTGGTTTTAGTGTATAGGGTTTAGGGTATAGGGGTTAGGATTATGGTTTAGTGTATATGGCTGAGGATATAGGGTTTAGGTTTTTGGGTTTAGGGTATTGGTTTTTGGGTATAGGGTTTAGGGTTTAGGGTTTAGGGTTTACCGTTTAGGATATAGGGTATAGGGTTTAGGGTATATTGTTTTGGATTTATGGTTTAGAGTAAGGGTTTAGAGTATAGGGTTTAGGGTATATGGTATAGGGTTTAGGGTTTAGGGTTTAGGGTATAGGGTTTAGGATTAGGGTTTAGTGTATAGGGCTTAGGATATAGGGTTTAGGTTTTTGGGTTTAGGGTATTGGTTATAGGGTATTGGGTTTTGGGTTTACAGTATGGGGTTTAGGGTTTAGGATATAAGGTATAGGGTTTAGGGTATAGGGTATGGGGCTTTGGATAGAGTGTATAGGATTTATGGCTTAGGGTTGACGGTACAGGGTTTAGGGTTTTTGATATAGGATTTAGATTGGAGGGTTTAGGACATTGGGTTTAGGTTTCAGGGTTTAGGGTATAGGGTTTTGGGTTTAGGGTATAGAGTTTGGGTTTAGGGTATTTGTTTTAGGGTATAGGGTTTGGGGTTTCGGTTTAGCGTTTAGGGTGTAGGGTTTGGGGTTTAGGGTTTAGGGTTTAGGGTTTAGGATTATGGGTATAGGGTTTAGGATTATGGTTTAGTGTATAGGGCTTAGGATATAGGGTTTAGGTTTTTGGGTTTCTAGTATTGGTTTTAGGGTATAGGGTTTTGGGTTTTGGGTTTTGGGTTTAGGGTTTAGGGTATACGGCTTATGGTATTGGGTATAGGGATTAGGGTTTAGGGTATAGGGATTAGGGTTTAGGGTTTAGGGTTTGGGATTTAGGGTTTAGGGTATACGGTTTAAGGTTTAGGCATTAGGGATTAGAGTTTAGGCTTTATGGCATAGGGTTTAGGATTTGGGGTTTAGGTTTTAGGGTCTTGGTTTTAGGGTATAGGGTTTAGGGTATAGGGTTTAGGATTATGGTTTAGTGTATAGGGCTTAGGATATAGGGTTTAGGTTTTTGGGTTTAGGGTATTAGTTTTAGGGTATAGGGTTTTGGGTTTTGGGTTTTGGGTTTAGGGTATACGGCTTAGGGTATAGGGTTTAGGGTTTAGGGTTTAGGGTTTAGTGTTTAGGGTGTAGGGTTTGGGGTTTAGGGTTTAGGATATAGGGTATAGGGTTTAGGGTATAGGGTTTAGGATATAGGGTATAGGGTTTAGGGTATAGGGTTTAGGATTTATGGTTTAGAGTAATGGTTTAGGGTATAGGGTTTAGGGTATAGGGTTTAGGATTAGGGTTTAGTGTATAGGGCTTAGGATATAGGGTTTAGGTTTTTGGGTTTAGGGTATTGGTTTTAGGGTATAGGGTTTTGGGTTTACGGTATGGAGTTTAGGGTTTAGGATATAAGGTATAGGGTTTAGGGTATAGGGTATGGGGCTTTGGCCAGAGTGTATAGGATTTATGGTTTAGGGTTGACGGTACAGGGTTTAGGGTTTGGGATATAGGATTTAGGTTGTCGGGTTTAGGATATTGGGTTTAGGTTTCAGGGTTTAGGGTATAGGGTTTTGGGTTTAGGGTTTAGGGTATAGAGCTTTGGGTTTAGGGTATTGGTTTTAGGGTATAGGGTTGAGGGTATAGGGTTTAGGATTATGGTTTAGTGTATAGGGCTTAGGATATAGGGTTTAGGTTTTTGGGTTTAGGGTATTGGTTTTTGGGTATAGGGTTTAGGGTTTAGGGTTTAGGGTTTAGCGTTTAGGATATAAGGTATAGGGTTTAGGGTATATTGTTTTGGATTTATGGTTTAGAGTAAGGGTTTAGAGTAGAGGGTTTAGGGTATAGGGTATAGGGCTTAGGGTATAGGGTTTAGGATTAGGGTTTAGTGTATAGGGCTTAGGATATAGGGTTTAGGTTTTTGGGTTTAAGGTATTGGTTTTAGGGTATTGGGTTTTGGGTTTACAGTATGGGGTTTAGGGTTTAGGATATAAGGTATAGGGTTTAGGGTATAGGGTATGGGGCTTTGGATAGAGTGTATAGGATTTATGGTTTAGGGTTGACGGTACAGGGTTTAGGGTTTGGGATATAGGATTTAGGTTGTAGGGTTTAGGATATTGGGGTTAGGTTTCAGGGTTTAGGGTATAGGGTTTAGGGTATAGGGTTTTGGGTTTAGTGTTTCGGGTATAGAGCTTTGGGTTTAGCGTATTTGTTTTAGGGTATAGGGTTTAGGGTTTTGGGTTTAGCGTTTAGGGTGTAGGGTTTGTGGTTTGGGGTTGAGGTTATAGTGTATAGGGTTTAGGGTTTAGGATGTAGAGTATATGGTTTAGGGTAGAGAGTTTTGGATTTATGGTTTAGCGCAAGGGGTTTAGGGGTGAGGGTTTGTGGTTTAGTACTTAGGGTATACGGTTTAAGGTTTAGGCATTAGGGATTAGAGTTTAGGGTTTACGGTATAGAGTTTAGGATTTGGGGTTTAGGTTTTAGGGTATTGGGTTTAGGGCATAGGGTTTAGGGTATAGGATTTCGGATTATGGTTTAGTGTATAGGGCTTAGGATATAGGGTTTAGGTTTTTGGGTTTAGGGTATTGGTTTTAGGGTATAGGGTTTGGGGTTTTGGGTTTTGGGTTATGGTTTAGGGTATACGGATTAGGGTATTGGGTATAGGGATTAGGTTTTAGGGTTTAGGGTATAGGGTATAGGGTTTTGGGTTTAGGGTATAGGGTTTTGGGTTTAGGGTATAGGGTATACGGTTTAAGGTTTAGGCATTAGGGATTAGAGTTTAGGGTTTATGGTATAGGGTTTAGGATTTGGGGTTTAGGTTTTAGGGTCTTGGTTTTTGGGTTTAGTGTATTGGTTTTAGGGTATAGGGTTTTGGGTTTACGGTATGGAGTTTAGGGTTTAGGATATAAGGTATAGGGTTTAGGGTATAGGGTATGGGGCTTTGGCCAGAGTGTATAGGATTTATGGTTTAGGGTTGACGGTACAGGGTTTAGGGTTTGGGATATAGGATTTAGGTTGTAGGGTTTAGGATATTGGGTTTAGGTTTCGGGGTTTAGGGTATAGGGTTTTGGGTTTAGGGTTGAGGGTATAGACCTTTGGGTTAAGGGTATTGGTTTTAGGGTATAGGGTTTAGGGTATAGGGTTTAGGATTATGGTTTAGTGTATGGGGCTTAGGATATAGGGTTTAGGTTTTTGGGATTAGGGTATTGGTTTTTGGGTATAGGGTATAGGGTTTAGGGTTTAGCGTTTAGGATATAGGGTATAGGGTTTAGGGTATAGGGTTTAGGATTATGGTTTAGTGTATAGGGCTTAGGATATAGGGTTTAGGTTTTTGGGATTAGGGTATTGGTTTTTGGGTATAGGGTTTAGGGTTTAGGGTTTAGTGTTTAGGGTGTAGGGTTTGGGGTTTAGGGTTTAGGATATAGGGTATAGGGTTTAGGGTATATTGTTTTGGATTTATGGTTTAGAGTAAGGGTTTAGAGTATAGGGTTTAGGGTATAGGGTATAGGGTATAGGGTATAGGGTTTAGGGTTTAGGGTTTCGGGTATAGGGTTTAGGATTAGGGTTTAGTGTATAGGGCTTAGGATATATGGTTTAGGTTTTTGGGTTTAGGGTATTGGTTTTAGGGTATAGGGTTTTGGGTTTACGGTATGGAGTTTAGGGTTTAGGATATAAGGTATAGGGTTTAGGGTATAGGGTATGGGGCTTTGGCCAGAGTGTATAGGATTTATGGTTTAGGGTTGACGGTACAGGGTTTAGGGTTTGGGATATAGGATTTAGGTTGTTGGGTTGAGGATATTGGGTTTAGGTTTCAGGGGTTTAGGGTATAGGGTTTTGGGTTTAGGGTTGAGGGTATAGACCTTTGGGTTTAGGGTATTGGTTTTAGGGTATAGGGTTTAGGGTATAGGGTTTAGGATTATGGTTTAGTGTATAGGGCTTAGGATATAGGGTTTAGGTTTTTGGGATTAGGGTATTGGTTTTTGGGTATAGGGTTTAGGGTTTAGGGTTTAGCGTTTAGGATATAGGGTATAGGGTTTAGGGTATAGGGTTTAGGATTATGGTTTAGTGTATAGGGCTTAGGATATAGGGTTTAGGTTTTTGGGATTAGGGTATTGGTTTTTGGGTATAGGGTTTAGGGTTTAGGGTTTAGGGTTTAGCGTTTAGGGTGTAGGGTTTGGGGTTTAGGGTTTAGGATATAGGGTATAGGGTTTAGGGTATATTGTTTTGGATTTATGGTTTAGAGTAAGGGTTTAGAGTGTAGGGTTTGGGGTATAGGGTATAGGGTATAGGGTATAGGGTTTAGGGTTTAGGGTTTAGGGTATAGGGTTTAGGATTAGGGTTTAGTGTATAGGGCTTAGGATATATGGTTTAGGTTTTTGGGTTTAGGGTATTGGTTTTAGGGTATAGGGTTTTGGGTTTACGGTATGGAGTTTAGGGTTTAGGATATAAGGTATAGGGTTTATGGTATAGGGTATGGGGCTTTGGCAAGAGTGTATAGGATTTATGGTTTAGGGTTGACGGTACAGGGTTTAGGGTTTGGGATATAGGATTTAGGTTGTAGGGTTGAGGATATTGGGTTTTGGTTTCAGGGTTTAGGGTATAGGGTTTTGGGTTTAGGGTTGAGGGTATAGCGCTTTGGGTTTAGGGTATTGGTTTTAGGGTATAGGGATTAGGGTATAGGGTTTAGGATTATGGTTTAGTGTATATGGCTTAGGATATAGGGTTTAGGTTTTTGGGATTAGGGTATTGGTTTTTGGGTATAGGGTTTAGGGTTTAGGGTTTAGCGTTTAGGGTGTAGGGTTTGGGGTTTAGGGTTTAGGATATAGGGTATAGGGTTTAGGGTATATTGTTTTGGATTTATGGTTTAGAGTAAGGGTTTAGGGTATAGGGTTTAGGGTATAGGGTATAGGGTTTAGCGTATAGGGTTTAGGATTTATGGTTTAGGGTATTGGGTTTAGGATTAGGGTTTAGGGTATAGGGCTTAGGGTATAGGGTTTAGGGTTTAGGGTTTATGGTTTAGGGTATAGGGTTTAGGATTAGGGTTTAGTGTATAGGGATTAGGATATAGGGTTTAGGTTTTTGGGTTTAGGGTATTGGTTTTAGGGTATAGGGTTTTGGGTCTACGGTATGGGGTTTAGGGTTTAGGATATAAGGTATAGGGTTTAGGGTATAGGGTATGGGGCTATGGATAGAGTGTATAGGATTTATGGTTTAGGGTTGATGGTACAGGGTTTAGGGTTTGGGATATAGGATTTAGGTTGGAGGGTTTAGGATACTTGGTTTAGGTTTCAGGGTTTAGGGTATAGGGTTTTGGGTTTAGGGTTTAGGGTATATGGTTTAGGATTAGGGTTTAGTGTATAGGGCTTAGGATATATGGTTTAGGTTTTTGGGTTTAGGGTATTGGTTTTAGGGTATAGGGTTTTGGGTTTACGGTTTGGAGTTTAGGGTTTAGGATATATGGTATTGGGTTTAGGGTATAGGGTATGGGGCTTTGGACAGAGTGTATAGGATTTATGGTTTAGGGTTGACGGTACAGGGTTTAGGGTTTGGGATATAGGATTTAGGTTGTAGGGTTTAGGATATTGGGTTTCGGTTTCAGGGTTTAAGGTATAGGGTTTTGGGTTTAGGGTTTAGGGTATAGAGCTTTGGGTCTAGGGTGTTGGTTTTAGGGTATAGGGTTTAGGGTATTGGATTTAGGATTATGGTTTAGTGTATAGGGCTTAGGATATAGGGTTTAGGTTTTTGGGTTTAGGGTTTAGGGTTTAGGGTTTAGGGTTTAGGGTATACGGTTTAAGGTTTAGGCATTAGGGATTAGAGGTTGAGGGTATAGGGTTTAGGGTTTAGGGTTTAGCGTTTAGGGTGTAGGGTTTAGGGTTTAGGGTTTAGGGTTTAGGGTTTAGGGTTTAGGGTATAGGGTTTAGTGTATAGGGCTTAGGATTAGGGTTTAGTGTATAGGGCTTAGGATATAGGGTTTAGGTTTTTGGGTTTAGGGTATTGGTTTTAGGGTATAGGGTTTTGGGTTTAGGGTATTGGTTTTAGGGTATAGGGTTTTGGGTTTACGGTATGGGGTTTAGGGTTTAGGATATAAGGTATGGGGTTTAGGGTATAGGGTATGGGGCTTTGGATAGAGTCTATAGGATTTATGGTTTAGGGTTGACGGTACAGGTTTTAGCGTTTGGGATATAGGATTTAGGTTGGAGGGTTTAGGATATTGGGTTTAGGTTTCAAGGTTTAGGGTATAGGGTTTTGGGTTTAGGGTTTAGGGTATAGAGCTTTGGGTTTAGGGTATTTGTTTTAGGGTATAGGGTTTAGGGTTTCGGTTTAGCGTTTAGGGTGTAGGGTTTAGGGTTTAGGGTTTAGGGTTTAGGATTATGGGTATAGGGTTTAGGATTATGGTTTAGTGTATAGGGCTTAGGATATAGGGTTTAGGTTTTTGGGTTTCTGGTATTGGTTTTAGGGTATAGGGTTTTGGGTTTTGGGTTTTGGGTTTAGGGTATACGACTTAGGGTATTGGGTATAGGGATTAGGGTTTAGGGTTTAGGGTATAGGGTTTAGGGTTTAGGGTTTAGGATTTAGGGTTTAGGGTATACGGTTTAAGGCTTAGGCAATAGGTATTAGAGTTTAGGGTTTATGGCATAGGGTTTAGGATTTGGGGTTTAGGTTTTAGGGTCTTGGTTTGAGGGTATAGGGTTTAGGATATAGGGTTTAGGATTATGGTTTAGTGTATAGGGCTTAGGATATAGGGTTTAGGTTTTTGGGTTTAGGGTATTAGTTTTAAGGTATAGGGTTTTGGGTTTTGGGTTTTGGGTTTAGGGTATACGGCTTAGGGTATAGGGTTTAGGGTTTAGGGTTTAGCGTTTAGGGTGTAGGGTTTGGGGTTTAGGGTTTATGATATAGGGTATAGGGTTGAGGGTATAGGGTTTGGGGTTTTGGGTATTGGGTTTAGGGTTTAGGGTATACTGCTTAGGGTATTGGGTATAGGGATTAGGGTTTACGGTTTAGGGTTTAGGGTATAGGGTTTTGGGTTTAGGGTTTAGGGTCTGGGGTTTAGGGTTTAGGGTATACGGTTTAAGGTTTAGGCATTAGGGATTAGAGTTTAGGGTTTATGGTATAGGGTTTAGGATTTGGGGTTTAGGTTTTAGGGTCTTGGTTTTAGGGTATAGGGTTTAGGGTATAGGGTTTAAGATTATGGTTTAGTGTATACGGCTTAGGATATAAGGTTTAGGTTTTTGGGTTTAGGGTATTGGTTTTAGGGTATAGGGTTTAGGGTTTAGGGTTTAGCGTTTAGGATTTAGGGTATACGGCTTAGGGTATAGGGTTTAGGGTTTAGGGTTTAGCGTTTAGGGTCTAGGGTTTGGGGTTTAGGGTATAGGGTATAGGGTATAGGGATTAAGGTTTAGGGTTTTGGGTTTAGGGTTTAGGGTATAGGGCTTAGGGTATAGGGTTTAGGGTTTAGGGTTTAGGGTTTAGGGTTTAGGGTATAGGGTTTAGGATTAGGGTTTAGTGTATAGGGCTTAGGATATAGGGTTTAGGTTTTTGGGTTTAGGGTATTGGTTTTAGGGTATAAGGTTTTGGGTTTACGGTATGGGGTTTAGGTTTTAGGATATAAGGTATAGGGTTTAAGGTATAGGGTATGGGGCTTTGGATAGAGTGTATAGGTTTTATGGTTTAGGGTTGACGGTACAGGGTTTAGGGTTTGGGATATAGGATTTAGGTTGGAGGGTTTAGGATATTGGGTTTAGGTTTCTGGGTTTAGGGTATAGGGTTTTGGGTTTAGGGTTTAGGGTATATGGCTTAGGATTAGGGTTTAGGTTTTTGGGTTTAGGGTATTGGTTTTAGGGTATAGGGTTTTGGGTTAACGGTTTGGAGTTTAGGGTTTAGGATATAAGGTATTGGGTTTAGGGTATAGGGTATGGGGCTTTGGACAGAGTGTATAGGATTTATGGTTTAGGGTTGACGGTACAGGGTTGAGGGTTTGGGATATAGGATTTAGGTTGTAGGGTTTAGGATATTGGGTTTCGGTTTCAGGGTTTAGGGTATTGGGTTTTGGGTTTAGGGATTAGGGTATAGAGCTTTGGGTATAGGGTATTGGTTTTAGGGTATAGGGTTTAGGGTATTGGGTTTAGGATTATGGTTTAGGTTTAGGGTTTAGGGTTTAGGGTTTAGCGTTTAGGGTTTAGGGTATACGGCTTAGGGTATAGGGTTTAGGGTTTAGGGTTTAGCGTTTAGGGTGTAGGGTTTGGGGTTTAGGGTATAGGGTATAGGGTATAGGGATTAGGGTTTAGGGTTTAGGGTTTAGGGTTTAGGGTATAGGGCTTAGGGTATAGGGTTTAGGGTTTAGGGTTTAGAGTATGGGGTTTAGGGTTAGGGTTTAGTGTATAGGGCTTAGGTTTTTGGGTTTAGGGTATTGGTTTTAGGGTATAGGGTTTTGGGTTTACGGTATGGGGTTTAGGTTTTAGGATATAAGGTATAGGGTTTAGGGTATAGGGTATGGGGCTTTGGATAGAGTGTATAGGATTTATGGTTTAGGGTTGACGGTACAGGGTTTAGGGTTTGGGATATAGGATTTAGGTTGGAGGGTTTAGGATATTGGGTTTAGGTTTCTGGGTTTAGGGTATAGGGTTTTGGGTTTAGGGTTTAGGGTATATGGCTTAGGATTAGGGTTTAGGTTTTTGGGTTTAGGGTATTGGTTTTAGGGTATAGGGATTTGGGTTAACGGTTTGGAGTTTAGGGTTTAGGATATAAGGTATTGGGTTTAGGGTATAGGGTATGGGGCTTTGGCCAGAGTGTATAGGATTTATGGTTTAGGGTTGACGGTACAGGGTTGAGGGTTTGGGATATAGGATTTAGGTTGTAGGGTTTAGGATATTGGGTTTCGGTTTCAGGGTTTAGGGTATAGGGTTTTGGGTTTAAGGTTTAGGGTATAGAGCTTTGGGTTTAGGGTATTGGTTTTAGGGTATAGGGTTTAGGGTATTGGGTTTAGGATTATGGTTTAGTGTATAGGGCTTAGGATATAGGGTTTAGGTTTTTGGGTTTAGGGTTTAGGGTTTAGGGTTTAGGGTTTAGGGTTTAGGGTTTAGGGTATACGGTTTAAGGTTTAGGCATTAGGGATTAGAGGTTAGGGTTTACGGTATAGGGTTTAGGATTTGGGGTTTAGATTTTAGGGTATTGGGTTTAGGGTATAGGGTTTAGGGTATAGGGTTTAGGATTATGGTTTAGTGTATAGGGCTTAGGATATAGGGTTTAGGTTTTTGGGTTTAGGGTACTAGTTTTAGGGTATAGGGTTTTGGGTTTACGGTATGGTGTTTAGGGTTTAGGATATAAGGTATTGGGTTTAGGGTATAGGGTATTGGGCTTTGGACAGAGTGTATAGGATTTATGGTTTAGGGTTGACGGTACAGGGTTTAGGGTTTCGGATATAGGATTTAGGTTGTAGGGTTTAGGATATTGGGTTTCGGTTTCAGGGTTTAAGGTATAGTGTTTTGGGTTTAGGGTTTAGGGTATAGAGCTTTGGGTCTAGGGTGTTGGTTTTAGGGTATAGGGTTTAGGGTATTGGATTTAGGATTATGGTTTAGTGTATAGGGCTTAGGATATAGGGTTTAGGTTTTTGGGTTTAGGGCTTAGGGTTTAGGGTTTAGGGTTTAGGGTATACGGTTTAAGGTTTAGGCATTTGGGATTAGAGGTTTAGGGTATAGGGTTTAGGGTTTAGGGTTTAGCGTTTAGGGTGTAGGGTTTAGGGTTTAGGGTTTAGGGTTTAGGGTATAGGGTTTAGTGTATAGGGCTTAGGATTAGGGTTTAGTGTATAGGGCTTAGGATATAGGGTTTAGGTTTTTGGGTTTAGGGTATTGGTTTTAGGGTATAGGGTTTTGGGTTTAGGGTATTGGTTTTAGGGTATAGGGTTTTGGGTTTACGGTATGGGGTTTAGGGTTTAGGATATAAGGTATAGGGTTTAGGGTATAGGGTATGGGGCTTTGGACAGAGTGTATAGGATTTATGGTTTAGGGTTGACGGTACAGGGTTTAGGGTTTGGGATATAGGATTTAGGTTGGAGGGTTTAGGATATTGGGTTTAGGTTTCTGGGTTTAGGGTATAGGGTTTTGGGTTTAGGGTTTAGGGTATATGGCTTAGGATTAGGGTTTAGGTTTTTGGGTTTAGGGTATTGGTTTTAGGGTATAGGGTTTTGGGTTAACGGTTTGGAGTTTAGGGTTTAGGATATAAGGTATTGGGTTTAGGGTATAGGGTATGGGGCTTTGGACAGAGTGTATAGGATTTATGGTTTAGGGTTGACGGTACAGGGTTGAGGGTTTGGGATATAGAATTTAGGTTGTAGGGTTTAGGATATTGGGTTTCGGTTTCAGGGTTTAGGGTATAGGGTTTTGGGTTTAGGGTTTAGGGTATAGAGCTTTGGGTTTAGGGTATTGGTTTTAGGGTATAGGGTTTAGGGTATTGGGTTTAGGATTATGGTTTAGTGTATAGGGCTTAGGATATAGGGTTTAGGTTTTTGGGTTTAGGGTTTAGGGTTTAGGGTTTAGGGTTTAGGGTTTAGGGTATACGGTTTAAGGTTTAGGCATTAGGGATTAGAGGTTAGGGTTTACGGTATAGGGTTTAGGATTTGGGGTTTAGATTTTAGGGTATTGGGTTTAGGGTATAGGGTTTAGGGTATAGGGTTTAGGATTATGGTTTAGTGTATAGGGCTTAGGATATAGGGTTTAGGTTTTTGGGTTTACGGTACTGGTTTTAGGGTATAGGGTTTTGGGTTTACGGTATGGAGTTTAGGGTTTAGGATATAAGGTATTGGGTTTAGGGTATAGGGTATGGGGCTTTGGACAGAGTGTATAGGATTTATGGTTTAGGGTTGACGGTACAGGGTTTAGGGTTTGGGATATAGGATTTAGGTTGTAGGGTTTAGGATATTGGGTTTCGGTTTCAGGGTTTAAGGTATAGTGTTTTGGGTTTAGGGTTTAGGGTATAGAGCTTTGGGTCTAGGGTGTTGGTTTTAGGGTATAGGGTTTAGGGTATTGGATTTAGGATTATGGTTTAGTGTATAGGGCTTAGGATATAGGGTTTAGGTTTCTGGGTTTCTGGTATTGGTTTTAGGGTATAGGGTTTTGGGTTTTGGGTTTTGGGTTTAGGGTATACGACTTAGGGTATTGGGTATAGGGATTAGGGTTTAGGGTATAGGGTTTAGGGTTTAGGGTTTAGGATTTAGGGTTTAGGGTATACGGTTTAAGGTTTAGGCATTAGGTATTAGAGTTTAGGGTTTATGGCATAGGGTTTAGGATTTGGGGTTTAGGTTTTAGGGTCTTGGTTTGAGGGTATAGGGTTTAGGATATAGGGTTTAGGATTATGGTTTAGTGTATAGGGCTTAGGATATAGGGTTTAGGTTTTTGGGTTTAGGGTATTAGTTTTAAGGTATAGGGTTTTGGGTTTTGGGTTTTGGGTTTAGGGTATACGGCTTAGGGTATAGGGTTTAGGGTTTAGGGTTTAGCGTTTAGGGTGTAGGGTTTGGGGTTTAGGGTTTATGATATAGGGTATAGGGTTGAGGGTATAGGGTTTGGGGTTTTGGGTATTGGGTTTAGGGTTTAGGGTATACTGCTTAGGGTATTGGGTATAGGGATTAGGGTTTAGGGTTTAGGGTTTAGGGTATAGGGTTTTGGGTTTAGGGCTTAGGGTCTGGGGTTTAGGGTTTAGGGTATACGGTTTAAGGTTTAGGCATTAGGGATTAGAGTTTAGGGTTTATGGTATAGGGTTTAGGATTTGGGGTTTAGGTTTTAGGGTCTTGGTTTTAGGGTATAGGGTTTAGGGTATAGGGTTTAAGATTATGGTTTAGTGTATACGGCTTAGGATATAAGGTTTAGGTTTTTGGGTTTAGGGTATTGGTTTTAGGGTATAGGGTTTAGGGTTTAGGGTTTAGCGTTTAGGGTTTAGGGTATACGGCTTAGGGTATGGGGTTTAGGGTTTAGGGTTTAGCGTTTAGGGTCTAGGGTTTGGGGTTTAGGGTATAGGGTATAGGGTATAGGGATTAGGGTTTAGGGTTTAGGGTTTAGGGTTTAGGGTATAGGGCTTAGGGTATAGGGTTTAGGGTTTAGGGTTTAGGGTTTAGGGTATAGGGTTTAGGATTAGGGTTTAGTGTATAGGGCTTAGGATATAGGGTTTAGGTTTTTGGGTTTAGGGTATTGGTTTTAGGGTATAGGGTTTTGGGTTTACGGTATGGGGTTTAGGTTTTAGGATATAAGGTATAGGGTTTAGGGTATAGGGTATGGGGCTTTGGATAGAGTGTATAGGTTTTATGGTTTAGGGTTGACGGTACAGGGTTTAGGGTTTGGGATATAGGATTTAGGTTGGAGGGTTTAGGATATTGGGTTTAGGTTTCTGGGTTTAGGGTATAGGGTTTTGGGTTTAGGGTTTAGGGTATATGGCTTAGGATTAGGGTTTAGGTTTTTGGGTTTAGGGTATTGGTTTTAGGGTATAGGGTTTTGGGTTAACGGTTTGGAGTTTAGGGTTTAGGATATAAGGTATTGGGTTTAGGGTATAGGGTATGGGGCTTTGGACAGAGTGTATAGGATTTATGGTTTAGGGTTGACGGTACAGGGTTGAGGGTTTGGGATATAGGATTTAGGTTGTAGGGTTTAGGATATTGGGTTTCGGTTTCAGGGTTTAGGGTATTGGGTTTTGGGTTTAGGGATTAGGGTATAGAGCTTTGGGTATAGGGTATTGGTTTTAGGGTATAGGGTTTAGGGTATTGGGTTTAGGATTATGGTTTAGGTTTAGGGTTTAGGGTTTAGGGTTTAGCGTTTAGGGTGTAGGGTTTGGGGTTTAGGGTTTATGATATAGGGTATAGGGTTGAGGGTATAGGGTTTGGGGTTTTGGGTATTGGGTTTAGGGTTTAGGGTATACTGCTTAGGGTATTGGGTATAGGGATTAGGGTTTAGGGTTTAGGGTTTAGGGTATAGGGTTTTGGGTTTAGGGCTTAGGGTCTGGGGTTTAGGGTTTAGGGTATACGGTTTAAGGTTTAGGCATTAGGGATTAGAGTTTAGGGTTTATGGTATAGGGTTTAGGATTTGGGGTTTAGGTTTTAGGGTCTTGGTTTTAGGGTATAGGGTTTAGGGTATAGGGTTTAAGATTATGGTTTAGTGTATACGGCTTAGGATATAAGGTTTAGGTTTTTGGGTTTAGGGTATTGGTTTTAGGGTATAGGGTTTAGGGTTTAGGGTTTAGCGTTTAGGGTTTAGGGTATACGGCTTAGGGTATGGGGTTTAGGGTTTAGGGTTTAGCGTTTAGGGTCTAGGGTTTGGGGTTTAGGGTATAGGGTATAGGGTATAGGGATTAGGGTTTAGGGTTTAGGGTTTAGGGTTTAGGGTATAGGGCTTAGGGTATAGGGTTTAGGGTTTAGGGTTTAGGGTTTAGGGTATAGGGTTTAGGATTAGGGTTTAGTGTATAGGGCTTAGGATATAGGGTTTAGGTTTTTGGGTTTAGGGTATTGGTTTTAGGGTATAGGGTTTTGGGTTTACGGTATGGGGTTTAGGTTTTAGGATATAAGGTATAGGGTTTAGGGTATAGGGTATGGGGCTTTGGATAGAGTGTATAGGTTTTATGGTTTAGGGTTGACGGTACAGGGTTTAGGGTTTGGGATATAGGATTTAGGTTGGAGGGTTTAGGATATTGGGTTTAGGTTTCTGGGTTTAGGGTATAGGGTTTTGGGTTTAGGGTTTAGGGTATATGGCTTAGGATTAGGGTTTAGGTTTTTGGGTTTAGGGTATTGGTTTTAGGGTATAGGGTTTTGGGTTAACGGTTTGGAGTTTAGGGTTTAGGATATAAGGTATTGGGTTTAGGGTATAGGGTATGGGGCTTTGGACAGAGTGTATAGGATTTATGGTTTAGGGTTGACGGTACAGGGTTGAGGGTTTGGGATATAGGATTTAGGTTGTAGGGTTTAGGATATTGGGTTTCGGTTTCAGGGTTTAGGGTATTGGGTTTTGGGTTTAGGGATTAGGGTATAGAGCTTTGGGTATAGGGTATTGGTTTTAGGGTATAGGGTTTAGGGTATTGGGTTTAGGATTATGGTTTAGGTTTAGGGTTTAGGGTTTAGGGTTTAGCGTTTAGGGTTTAGGGTATACGGCTTAGGGTATAGGGTTTAGGGTTTAGGGTTTAGCGTTTAGGGTGTAGGGTTTGGGGTTTAGGGTATAGGGTATAGGGTATAGGGATTAGGGTTTAGGGTTTAGGGTTTAGGGTATAGGGCTTATGGTATAGGGTTTAGGGTTTAGGGTTTAGGGTATGGGGTTTAGGGTTAGGGTTTAGTGTATAGGGCTTAGGTTTTTGGGTTTAGGGTATTGGTTTTAGGGTATAGGGTTTTGGGTTTACGGTATGGGGTTTAGGTTTTAGGATATAAGGTATAGGGTTTAGGGTATAGGGTATGGGGCTTTGGATAGAGTGTATAGGATTTATGGTTTAGGGTTGACGGTACAGGGTTTAGGGTTTGGGATATAGGATTTAGGTTGGAGGGTTTAGGATATTGGGTTTAGGTTTCTGGGTTTAGGGTATAGGGTTTTGGGTTTAGGGTCTAGGGTATATGGCTTAGGATTAGGGTTTAGGTTTTTGGGTTTAGGGTATTGGTTTTAGGGTATAGGGTTTTGGGTTAACGGTTTGGAGTTTAGGGTTTAGGATATAAGGTATTGGGTTTAGGGTATAGGGTATGGGGCTTTGGCCAGAGTGTATAGGATTTATGGTTTAGGGTTGACGGTACAGGGTTGAGGGTTTGGGATATAGGATTTAGGTTGTAGGGTTTAGGATATTGGGTTTCGGTTTCAGGGTTTAGGGTATAGGGTTTTGGGTTTAAGGTTTAGGGTATAGAGCTTTGGGTTTAGGGTATTGGTTTTAGGGTATAGGGTTTAGGGTATTGGGTTTAGGATTATGGTTTAGTGTATAGGGCTTAGGACATAGGGTTTAGGTTTTTGGGTTTAGGGTTTAGGGTTTAGGGTTTAGGGTTTAGGGTTTAGGGTTTAGGGTATACGGTTTAAGGTTTAGGCATTAGGGATTAGAGGTTAGGGTTTACGGTATAGGGTTTAGGATTTGGGGTTTAGATTTTAGGGTATTGGGTTTAGGGTATAGGGTTTAGGGTATAGGGTTTAGGATTATGGTTTAGTGTATAGGGCTTAGGATATAGGGTTTAGGTTTTTGGGTTTAGGGTACTAGTTTTAGGGTATAGGGTTTTGGGTTTACGGTATGGTGTTTAGGGTTTAGGATATAAGGTATTGGGTTTAGGGTATAGGGTATGGGGCTTTGGACAGAGTGTATAGGATTTATGGTTTAGGGTTGACGGTACAGGGTTTAGGGTTTGGGATATAGGATTTAGGTTGTAGGGTTTAGGATATTGGGTTTCGGTTTCTGGGTTTAGGGTATAGGGTTTTGGGTTTAGGGTTTAGGGTATATGGCTTAGGATTAGGGTTTAGGTTTTTGGGTTTAGGGTATTGGTTTTAGGGTATAGGGTTTTGGGTTAACGGTTTGGAGTTTAGGGTTTAGGATATACGGTATTGGGTTTAGGGTATAGGGTATGGGGCTTTGGACAGAGTGTATAGGATTTATGGTTTAGGGTTGACGGTACAGGGTTGAGGGTTTGGGATATAGAATTTAGGTTGTAGGGTTTAGGATATTGGGTTTCGGTTTCAGGGTTTAGGGTATAGGGTTTTGGGTTTAGGGTTTAGGGTATAGAGCTTTGGGTTTAGGGTATTGGTTTTAGGGTATAGGGTTTAGGGTATTGGGTTTAGGATTATGGTTTAGTGTATAGGGCTTAGGATATAGGGTTTAGGTTTTTGGGTTTAGGGTTTAGGGTTTAGGGTTTAGGGTTTAGGGTTTAGGGTATACGGTTTAAGGTTTAGGCATTAGGGATTAGAGGTTAGGGTTTACGGTATAGGGTTTAGGATTTGGGGTTTAGATTTTAGGGTATTGGGTTTAGGGTATAGGGTTTAGGGTATAGGGTTTAGGATTATGGTTTAGTGTATCGGGCTTAGGATATAGGGTTTAGGTTTTTGGGTTTACGGTACTGGTTTTAGGGTATAGGGTTTTGGGTTTACGGTATGGAGTTTAGGGTTTAGGATATAAGGTATTGGGTTTAGGGTATAGGGTATGGGGCTTTGGACAGAGTGTATAGGATTTATGGTTTAGGGTTGACGGTACAGGGTTTAGGGTTTGGGATATAGGATTTAGGTTGTAGGGTTTACGATATTGGGTTTCGGTTTCAGGGTTTAAGGTATAGTGTTTTGGGTTTAGGGTTTAGGGTATAGAGCTTTGGGTCTAGGGTGTTGGTTTTAGGGTATAGGGTTTAGGGTATTGGATTTAGGATTATGGTTTAGTGTATAGGGCTTAGGATATAGGGTTTAGGTTTTTGGGTTTAGGGCTTAGGGTTTAGGGTTTAGGGTTTAGGGTTTAGGGTATACGGTTTAAGGTTTAGGCATTAGGGATTAGAGGTTTAGGGTATAGGGTTTAGGGTTTAGGGTTTAGCGTTTGGGGTGTAGGGTTTAGGGTTTAGGGTTTAGGGTTTAGGGTATAGGGTTTAGTGTATAGGGCTTAGGATTAGGGTTTAGTGTATAGGGCTTAGGATATAGGGTTTAGGTTTTTGGGTTTAGGGTATTGGTTTTAGGGTATAGGGTTTTGGGTTTAGGGTATTGGTTTTAGGGTATAGGGTTTTGGGTTTACGGTATGGGGTTTAGGGTTTAGGATATAAGGTATAGGGTTTAGGGTATAGGGTATGGGGCTTTGGATAGAGTCTATAGGATTTATGGTTTAGGGTTGACGGTACAGGTTTTAGGGTTTGGGATATAGGATTTAGGTTGGAGGGTTTAGGATATTGGGTTTAGGTTTCAAGGTTTAGGGTATAGGGTTTTGGGTTTAGGGTTTAGGGCATAGAGCTTTGGGTTTAGGGTATTTGTTTTAGGGTATAGGGTTTAGGGTTTCGGTTTAGCGTTTAGGGTGTAGGGTTTAGGGTTTAGGGTTTAGGGTTTAGGGTTTAGGATTATGGGTATAGGGTTTAGGATTATGGTTTAGTGTATAGGGCTTTGGATATAGGGTTTAGGTTTTTGGGTTTCTGGTATTGGTTTTAGGGTATAGGGTTTTGGGTTTTGGGTTTTGGGTTTAGGGTATACGACTTAGGGTATTGGGTATAGGGATTAGGGTTTAGGGTTTAGGGTATAGGGTTTAGGGTTTAGGGTTTAGGATTTAGGGTTTAGGGTATACGGTTTAAGGTTTAGGCATTAGGTATTAGAGTTTAGGGTTTATGGCATAGGGTTTAGGATTTGGGGTTTTGGTTTTAGGGTCTTGGTTTGAGGGTATAGGGTTTAGGATATAGAGTTTAGGATTATGGTTTAGTGTATAGGGCTTAGGATATAGGGTTTAGGTTTTTGGGTTTAGGGTATTAGTTTTAGGGTAGAGGGTTTTGGGTTTTGGCTTTTGGGTTTAGGGTATACGGCTTAGGGTATAGGGTTTAGGGTTTAGGGTTTAGCGTTTAGGGTGTAGGGTTTGGGGTTTAGGGTTTATGATATAGGGTATAGGGTTTAGGGTATAGGGTTTGGGGTTTTGGGTATTGGGTTTAGGGTTTAGGGTATACTGCTTAGGGTATTGGGTATAGGGATTAGGGTTTAGGGTTTAGGGTATAGGGTTTTGGGTTTAGGGTTTAGGGTTTGGGGTTTAGGGTTTAGGGTATACGGTTTAAGGTTTTGGCATTAGGGATTAGAGTTTAGGGTTTATGGTATAGGGTTTAGGATTTGGGGTTTAGGTTTTAGGGTCTTGGTTTTAGGGTATAGGGTTTAGGGTATAGGGTTTAAGATTATGGTTTAGTGTATACGGCTTAGGATATAAGGTTTAGGTTTTTGGGTTTAGGGTATTGGTTTTAGGGTATAGGGTTTAGGGTTTAGGGTTTAGCGTTTAGGGCTTAGGGTATACGGCTTAGGGTATAGGGTTTAGGGTTAAGGGTTTAGCGTTTAGGGTGTAGGGTTTGGGGTTTAGGGTATAGGGTATAGGGATTAGGGTTTAGGGTTTAGGGTTTAGGGTTTAGGGTATAGGGCTTAGGGTATAGGGTTTAGGGTTTAGGGTTTAGGGTATAGGGTTTAGGATTAGGGTTTAGTGTATAGGGCTTAGGATATAGGGTTTAGGTTTTTGGGTTTAGGGTATTGGTTTTAGGGTATAGGGTTTTGGGTTTACGGTATGGGGTTTAGGTTTTAGGATATAAGGTATAGGGTTTAGGGTATAGGGTATGGGGCTTTGGATAGAGTGTATAGGATTTATGGTTTAGTGTTGACGGTACAGGGTTTAGGGTTTGGGATATAGGATTTAGGTTGGAGGGTTTAGGATATTGGGTTTAGGTTTCTGGGTTTAGGGTATAGGGTTTTGGGTTTAGGGTTTAGGGTATATGGCTTAGGATTAGGGTTTAGGTTTTTGGGTTTAGGGTATTGGTTTTAGGGTATAGGGTTTTGGGTTTACGGTTTAGGGTTTTGGGTTTTGGGTTTAGGGTTTAGGGTTTAGGGTTTAGGGTTTAGGGTTTAGGGTTTAGGGTATAAGGTATACGGTATGGGGTTTGGATGGAGTGTATAGGATTTATGGTTTAGGGTACGGGGTTTAGGGCTTAGGGTTTAGGGTTTAGTATATAGGGTTTTTGGTTTATGTTATTGGATTTAGGGTATAGGGTTAAGGGTTAAGGGTGCAGGGTTTAGGGTTTAGGGTTTGGGATATGGGGTTTTGGTTGTGGGGTATAGGGTGTAGGGTTTAGGGTTGACGGAATAGGGTTTAGGGTTTAGGGTTTAGGTTTCAGGGTTAAGGGTATATGGTTTTGGGTTTAGGGTTTAGGGTATAGGGTATAGGGTTTAGGGTTTTAGGGTTTAGGGTTTAGGGTTTAGGGTTTAGGGTTTAGGGTTTAGGGTTTAGGGTTTAGGGTTTAGGGTTTAAGGTTTAGCGTTTAGGGTGTAGGGTTTGGGGTTTAGGGTTTAGGATTTAGGGTTTCAGTTTTAGGGTCTACGGTGTTGGTTTTAGGGTATAGGTTTTAGGGTATAGGGTTTAGGATTAGGATTTTGGGTTGAGTGTTTTGGGTTTACGGTATGGGGTTTAGGGTTTAGGATATAAGGTATAGGGTTTAGGGTCTAGGGTATGGGGCTTTGGATAGAGTGTATAGGATTTATGGTTTAGGGTTGACGGTACAGTGTTTAGGGTTTAGGGTTTGGGATATGGGGTTTTGGTTGTAGGGTATAGGGTGTAGGGTTTAGGGTTGACGGAACAGGGTTTAGGGTTTGGGATATAGGGTTTAGGTTGTAGGGTTTAGGATATTGGGTTTAGGTTTTAGGGTTTAGGGTATAGGGTTTAGGGTTTAGGGTTTAGGGTTTAGGGTTTAGGGTTTAGGGTTTAGGGTTTAGGGTTTAGGGTTTAGGGTTTAGGGTTTAGGGTTTAGGGTATACGGTTTAAGGTTTAGGCATTAGGGATTAGAGGTTAGGGTTTACGGTATAGGGTTTAGGATTTGGGGTTTAGATTTTAGGGTATTGGGTTTAGGGTATAGGGTTTAGGGTATAGGGTTTAGGATTATGGTTTAGTGTATCGGGCTTAGGATATAGGGTTTAGGTTTTTGGGTTTACGGTACTGGTTTTAGGGTATAGGGTTTTGGGTTTACGGTATGGAGTTTAGGGTTTAGGATATAAGGTATTGGGTTTAGGGTATAGGGTATGGGGCTTTGGACAGAGTGTATAGGATTTATGGTTTAGGGCTGACGGTACAGGGTTTAGGGTTTGGGATATAGGATTTAGGTTGTAGGGTTTACGATATTGGGTTTCGGTTTCAGGGTTTAAGGTATAGTGTTTTGGGTTTAGGGTTTAGGGTATAGAGCTTTGGGTCTAGGGTGTTGGTTTTAGGGTATAGGGTTTAGGGTATTGGATTTAGGATTATGGTTTAGTGTATAGGGCTTAGGATATAGGGTTTAGGTTTTTGGGTTTAGGGCTTAGGGTTTAGGGTTTAGGGTTTAGGGTTTAGGGTATACGGTTTAAGGTTTAGGCATTAGGGATTAGAGGTTTAGGGTATAGGGTTTAGGGTTTAGGGTTTAGCGTTTGGGGTGTAGGGTTTAGGGTTTAGGGTTTAGGGTTTAGGGTATAGGGTTTAGTGTATAGGGCTTAGGATTAGGGTTTAGTGTATAGGGCTTAGGATATAGGGTTTAGGTTTTTGGGTTTAGGGTATTGGTTTTAGGGTATAGGGTTTTGGGTTTAGGGTATTGGTTTTAGGGTATAGGGTTTTGGGTTTACGGTATGGGGTTTAGGGTTTAGGATATAAGGTATAGGGTTTAGGGTATAGGGTATGGGGCTTTGGATAGAGTCTATAGGATTTATGGTTTAGGGTTGACGGTACAGGTTTTAGGGTTTGGGATATAGGATTTAGGTTGGAGGGTTTAGGATATTGGGTTTAGGTTTCAAGGTTTAGGGTATAGGGTTTTGGGTTTAGGGTTTAGGGTATAGAGCTTTGGGTTTAGGGTATTTGTTTTAGGGTATAGGGTTTAGGGTTTCGGTTTAGCGTTTAGGGTGTAGGGTTTAGGGTTTAGGGTTTAGGGTTTAGGGTTTAGGATTATGGGTATAGGGTTTAGGATTATGGTTTAGTGTATAGGGCTTTGGATATAGGGTTTAGGTTTTTGGGTTTCTGGTATTGGTTTTAGGGTATAGGGTTTTGGGTTTTGGGTTTTGGGTTTAGGGTATACGACTTAGGGTATTGGGTATAGGGATTAGGGTTTAGGGTTTAGGGTATAAGGTTTAGGGTTTAGGGTTTAGGATTTAGGGTTTAGGGTATACGGTTTAAGGTTTAGGCATTAGGTATTAGAGTTTAGGGTTTATGGCATAGGGTTTAGGATTTGGGGTTTTGGTTTTAGGGTCTTGGTTTGAGGGTATAGGGTTTAGGATATAGAGTTTAGGATTATGGTTTAGTGTATAGGGCTTAGGATATAGGGTTTGGGTTTTTGGGTTTAGGGTATTAGTTTTAGGGTATAGGGTTTTGGGTTTTGGCTTTTGGGTTTAGGGTATACGGCTTAGGGTATAGGGTTTAGGGTTTAGGGTTTAGCGTTTAGGGTGTAGGGTTTGGGGTTTAGGGTTTATGATATAGGGTATAGGGTTTAGGGTATAGGGTTTGGGGTTTTGGGTATTGGGTTTAGGGTTTAGGGTATACTGCTTAGGGTATTGGGTATAGGGATTAGGGTTTAGGGTTTAGGGTATAGGGTTTTGGGTTTAGGGTTTAGGGTTTGGGGTTTAGGGTTTAGGGTATACGGTTTAAGGTTTTGGCATTAGGGATTAGAGTTTAGGGTTTATGGTATAGGGTTTAGGATTTGGGGTTTAGGTTTTAGGGTCTTGGTTTTAGGGTATAGGGTTTAGGGTATAGGGTTTAAGATTATGGTTTAGTGTATACGGCTTAGGATATAAGGTTTAGGTTTTTGGGTTTAGGGTATTGGTTTTAGGGTATAGGGTTTAGGGTTTAGGGTTTAGCGTTTAGGGCTTAGGGTATACGGCTTAGGGTATAGGGTTTAGGGTTAAGGGTTTAGCGTTTAGGGTGTAGGGTTTGGGGTTTAGGGTATAGGGTATAGGGATTAGGGTTTAGGGTTTAGGGTTTAGGGTTTAGGGTATAGGGCTTAGGGTATAGGGTTTAGGGTTTAGGGTTTAGGGTATAGGGTTTAGGATTAGGGTTTAGTGTATAGGGCTTAGGATATAGGGTTTAGGTTTTTGGGTTTAGGGTATTGGTTTTAGGGTATAGGGTTTTGGGTTTACGGTATGGGGTTTAGGTTTTAGGATATAAGGTATAGGGTTTAGGGTATAGGGTATGGGGCTTTGGATAGAGTGTATAGGATTTATGGTTTAGTGTTGACGGTACAGGGTTTAGGGTTTGGGATATAGGATTTAGGTTGGAGGGTTTAGGATATTGGGTTTAGGTTTCTGGGTTTAGGGTATAAGGTTTTGGGTTTAGGGTTTAGGGTATATGGCTTAGGATTAGGGTTTAGGTTTTTGGGTTTAGGGTATTGGTTTTAGGGTATAGGGTTTTGGGTTTACGGTTTAGGGTTTTGGGTTTTGGGTTTAGGGTTTAGGGTTTAGGGTTTAGGGTTTAGGGTTTAGGGTTTAGGGTATAAGGTATACGGTATGGGGTTTGGATGGAGTGTATAGGATTTATGGTTTAGGGTATGGGGTTTAGGGCTTAGGGTTTAGGGTTTAGTATATAGGGTTTTTGGTTTATGTTATTGGATTTAGGGTATAGGGTTAAGGGTTAAGGGTGCAGGGTTTAGGGTTTAGGGTTTGGGATATGGGGTTTCGGTTGTGGGGTATAGGGTGTAGGGTTTAGGGTTGACGGAATAGGGTTTAGGGTTTAGGGTTTAGGTTTCAGGGTTAAGGGTATATGGTTTTGGGTTTAGGGTTTAGGGTATAGGGTATAGGGTTTAGGGTTTTAGGGTTTAGGGTTTAGGGTTTAGGGTTTAGGGTTTAGGGTTTAGGGTTTAGGGTTTAGGGTTTAGGGTTTAGGGTTTAGGGTTTAAGGTTTAGCGTTTAGGGTGTAGGGTTTGGGGTTTAGGGTTTAGGATTTAGGGTTTCAGTTTTAGGGTCTACGGTGTTGGTTTTAGGGTATAGGTTTTAGGGTATAGGGTTTAGGATTAGGATTTTGGGTTGAGTGTTTTGGGTTTACGGTATGGGGTTTAGGGTTTAGGATATAAGGTATAGGGTTTAGGGTCTAGGGTATGGGGCTTTGGATAGAGTGTATAGGATTTATGGTTTAGGGTTGACGGTACAGTGTTTAGGGTTTAGGGTTTGGGATATGGGGTTTTGGTTGTAGGGTATAGGGTGTAGGGTTTAGGGTTGACGGAACAGGGTTTAGGGTTTGGGATATAGGGTTTAGGTTGTAGGGTTTAGGATATTGGGTTTAGGTTTTAGGGTTTAGGGTATAGGGTTTTGGGTATAGGGTATTGGGTTTAGGGTTTAGGGTATAGGGCGTTGGGTTTAGGGTATTTGTTTTAGGGTATTGGGTTTTGGGTTTTGTGTTTAGCGTTTAGGGTGTAGTGTTTGGGGTTTAGGGTTTAGGTTATGGGGTATAGGGTTTAGGGATTAGGATATAGGGTATAGGGTTTAGGGTATAGTGTTTTGGATTTATGGTTTAGCTTAAGGGTTTTAGGGCTGAGGGTTTATGGTTTAGGGTTTAGGGTATACGGTTTAAGGTTTAGGCATTAGGGATTAGAGTTTAGGGTTTACGGCATAGGGTTTAGGATTTGGGGTTTAGGTTTTAGGGTATTGGTTTTAGGGTATAGGGTTTAGGGTATAGGGTTTAGGATTATGGTTTAGTGTATGGGGCTTAGATTATAGGGTTTAGGTTTTTGAGTTTAGGGTATTGCTTTTAGGGTATAGGGTTTTGGGTTTTGGGTATACGGCTTAGGGTATTGGGTATAGGGATTAGGGTTTAGGGTTTAGGGTATAGGGTTTTGGGTTTAGGGTTTAGGGTGTGGGGTTTAGGGTATACGGTTTAAGGTTTAGGCATTAGGGATTAGAGTTTGGGGTTTATGGTATAGGGTTTAGGATTTGGGGTTTAGGTTCTAGGGTCTTGGTTTTAGGGTATAGGGTTTAGGGTATAGGGTTTAGGATTATGGTTTAGTGTATAGGGCTTAGGATATTGGGTTTAGGTTTTTGGGTTAAGGGTATTGGTTTTAGGGTATAGGGTTATGGGTTTTGGGTTTTGGGTTTAGGGGTTAGGGTATACGGCTTAGGGTATTGGGTATAGGGATTAGGGTTTAGGGTTTAGGTTTTAGTGTATAGGGTTTTGGGTTTAGGGTTTAGGGTTTAGGGTATAGGGTATAGGGTATGGGGCTTTGGATGGAGTGTATAGGATTTATGGTTTAGGGTACGGGGTTTAGGGCTTAGGGTTTAGGGATTAGTGTTTCGGGTTTTTGGTTTATGTTATTGGATTTAGGGTATAGGGTTAAAGGTTGACGGTACGGGGTTTAGGGTTTAGGGTTTAAGATATAGGGTTTTGGTTGTAGGGTATAGGGTGTAGGGTGTAGGGATGACGGAACAGGGTTTAGGGTTTGGGATATAGGGTTTAGGTTGTAGGGTTTTGGATATTGGGTTTAATAACATAAATCCAACATCCTAAACCCTAAAACCTAAACCCTATACCCTAAAATCTAAACTCAAAACCCCAAACCCAAAACCATGAACCCAAAACCGTATACCCAAAAACCTAATCCCTAAAACCAAAACCCTAAACCCTAAAACTTAAACCCTATATCCTAAGTCCTATACCCTAAACACTAATCCTTAACCCCTAAACCCTAAACCCTATACCATAAAAACAATACCTTAAACCCTATACCATAAATCCAATATCCTAAACCCTAAACCCTAAACCCTCTACCCTAAACCCTGAACCCTAATCCCTACACCTTAGACCTTATACCCCAAACAATAAACCATAAAACCTAAGCCCTAAACCCCGTTCCCCAAACAAAAAATCCTAAACACTATACCCAAAACCCTATACCCCACACCCTAAACCCTATACCCTATATTCTAAACCCTAAACCCTAAAACCTAAGCCCTATACCATAAACCTATACGCTAAACCCAAAACCCTATACCCTAAACCCTATACCCTAAACCCTATACCCTAAAACCAAAACCCTAAACCCAAAATCCTAAACCCTATATCCTAAGCCCTATACACTAAAACCTAATCGGTAACCCCTAAACCCTAAGCCCTATACCCCATACCCTAAACTCTAAACCAATACCCTAAACCCAAAAACCTAAACCCTATATCCTAAAAACTATACCCTAAACACTATACCCAAAACCCAATGCCCTAAACCCTACACCCTAAACCCTTTATCCAAAACCCTTTACCCTAAACCCTAAACCCTAAACCCTAAACCCAAAACCCTATACCTTATACCCTAAACCCCATACCCTAAACCCAAAACCGTATACCCTAAACCCTAAACCCAAAACCGTATACCCTAAACCCTCAACCCTAAACCCCAAACCCCAAAACCCTAAAACCTAAACCCTATATCCTAAGCCCTATACCCTAAACACTAATCATTATCCCCTAAACCCTAAACCCTAAATACCCTAAACACTAATCATTATCCCCTAAACCCTCAACCCTATACCAAAAAACCAATATCCTAAACCCTAAAACATAAACCCTATACCCTAAACCATAATCCCTAAACCTTAAACCTCATACCCTAAACACTAAACCATAAACCCTAAGCCCTAAACCCCGTACCCCAAACCAAAAATCCTAAACACTATACCCAAAACCCTATACCCCATATCCTAAACCCTAAACCCTATACCCTATATTGTAAACCCTAAACCCCAATCCCTAAACCTATACGCTAAACCCAAAACCGTATACCCTAAACCCTATACCCTAAAACCAATACCATAAACCAAAAATCCTAAACACTATACCAAAAACCCTATACCCCATAACCTAAACCCTAAACCCTATACCCAATATTGTAAACCCTAAACCCCAATTCCTAAACCTATACGCTAAACCCAAAACCGTATACCCTAAACCCTATACCCTAAAACTAATACCCTAAACCCAAAATCCTAAACCCTATATCCTAAGCCCTATACACTAAACCCTAATCCTTAACCCATAAACAATAAGCCCCATACCCCATACACTAAACCCTAAACCAATACCCTAAACCTAAAAACCTAAACCCTATATCCTAAGCCCTATACACTAAACCCTAATCCTAAACCCTATACCCTAAACACTATACCCAAAATCCTATGCCCTAAACCCTAAACCCTATATCCTAAACCCTTTACCATAAACCCTATACCATATATCCAATATCCTAAACCCTAAAACCTAAACCCTATACCCTAAACCCTAAACCCTAATCCCTAAACCACAAACCTTATACCCTAAACACTAAACCATAAACCCTAAGTCCTATACCCCAGACCCTAAATACTAAACCCTAAACCGTATAGCCTAAACCCAAAACCCTATACCTGAAAACCAATACCCTAAAGCCTATACCCAAAAACCAATACCCCAAACCTTGAAACCTAAACCCAATATCCAATATCCAAAACCTAACAACCTAAACCCTATATCCCAAACCCTAAACCCTAAACCTTGTACCGTCAACCCTAAACCCTATACCCTAAATCCTATACCATAAACCCTAAACACTAAATCCTAAACCCTAAGCCCCAAACCCTGTACCCTAAACCATAAATCCTAAACACTCTATCCATAACCCTAAACCTTATATCCTAAACCCTAAACCCCTTACCCTAAACCCTAAACCCAAAACCTTATACCCAAAACCCTATACCCTAAACCCAAAACCCTATACCCTAAATACTAAACTCAAAACCCCAAACCCTAAACCCTATATCCTAAACACTATACCGAAAACCCTATACCTTATGCATTGGGAAGGGGAGGAGAAGAGCAACATTCCGATTGATGACTCAATTCCAGAGGAACAGCTCTACGCCCTTGGAACAAGCACAAACCGCCACCCACATCCCATATCCGCGCAAATCAACAATCTGCCAGCATCCTGCGGGACGCAGGAGGCACTTAGCAGCTTCCATGGTACGCAGACTTTGCCAACTTCCTCGTCAACTGCCTGCTGAGATGACCTATCAGCAGAGAAAGAAATTCAGGGCTGACGTCAAGTTCTACCTCTGGGAGGAGCTTTTTCTCTTCAAGGTAGGTATTGATGATATTTATCGTCGATGCGTGCCGCAGGAGGAGGTACATTCTATACTCTCTCATTGTCATTCTTCTGCTTATGGAGGCCATGCCTCCTCATCTAAAACTGCTACCAAGGTTTTGCAAGCAGGTTTCTTTTGGCCAACGATCTTCAAAGATGCACATGCCTTTGTGCAATCATGCGACCAGTGCCAGCGGACGGGCAACATCTCAAGGCATAGCGAGATGCTACAGTAGCCCATCTTGGAGGTCGAGATTTTAGACGTATGGGGCATCGACTTCATAGGGCCATTCCCTTCCTCAAAGGGGTTTGAGTACATTCTCGTGGCAGTGGACTACGTGTCTAAATGGGTGGAGGCGCTCGCTTGTGCAAAGGCAGATGCGAATTCAGTCAAGCGCCTCTTCAATGATGTGATCTTCCCTCGTTTTGGAGTGCCCCGTGCCGTGATCAGTGATGGCGGCAAGCACTTCATCAACCGTCAGTTTGAGCAGACACGGGGTGACTCACAAGGTCTCCACCTCCTACCATCCTCAGACTAACGGGCAAGTTGAAGTTTCTAACCGGGAGATCAAAATCATTCTTGAGAAAACCGTGGCGAGATCGCGAAAAGACTGGGCTTTCAAGCTCAACGACGCACTTTGGGCGTACCGCACGGCTTTCAAGACCACGATCGGCATGAGCCCATTCAAGCTAGCTTATGGCAAGCCTTGCCATTTGCCGGTCGAGATCGAGCATAAAGCGTTTTGGGCCACGCGCACCATCAACATGGACCTGCAAGCAGCCGGCGAGAAGCGCATCCTTGACTTGCATGAGTTTGAGGAAACACGGCTTCACGCCTATGATAATGCCCGAATGTACAAAGAGCGCACCAAGAGGGTGCATGACAACCACATCACGCGTCGCGACTTCAAGGAAGGAGAACTCGTTCTTCTCTTTAACTCGCGCTTGAGACTCTTTCTAGGTAAGCTCAAGTCAAGATGGTCGGGACCCTTCATCATCAAGAAGGTTTATCCCTTCGGTGCAGTAGACATCGCTGGCAAGGATGGCGTCGCATTTAAGGTGAACGGTCAACGCCTCAAGATGTACGTGGCCGATCAGCAGAAGGAGGAACGCCTATCCCTGCATCTGTCCGATCCCTCACCAGTAGATACGTAGACGCATTATGGTCAAGCTCGGGACCTAAAACAAGCGCTTCTTGGGAGGCAACCCAAGACTTTTGGTTTTCCTTTCTTCTCTTTTCCTTTTTCTTTATTATATTTCTTCTACATTGTTTTGCATTTTATTTCATTTCTCATATTGCATAAGGTGTTCTTAGTTTTGTATGTGCAGTGTCGCAGAACATTTCATGAAGAAACGACAGTTATCGGGGTTCAAATCTAGGCGAAATGAGTTTCAGACAGACTCCTGCAGCCCGCATGCTCGGGCTTGCGGCATGCAAGGGATTCCAGTTCAGCACGGACTCCGATGCAAACTGGTGGTTTGGAATTAAGGTAGGTGGGGCCCCTTTTTTTATTTTTGTCCTTTTTCTTTTATTTCTTTCCTTCTTTTCTTTTCTTTTCTTTTCTTTTTTTCTTTCCTTTTTTTCTTTCTCTTTCTTTCTATCTTTCTTACTTCTTCTTCTTCTTCTTTTCCCTTTCTTCTCTTCTCCTTCTCTTTTTCTTCCTTCTCTTTTTCCTCCCCTTTTCTTTCTTTTTTCCTTTCCCTGCCGCCGCCTGCCCTGTGCCGTGCCGCGCAGCCCAGCACCCGCCGGACCACCAAGAGCACCGGCGCACCGATGCACCGGCAGCACCGGCCGCCTGCCAACCCAGCCGACCCCCTGCTGTCCTCCACCGCGCCGGCGCCGTCTCCGTCGCTGCAGCACCTCCCATCCGACCCCCACCACGCCTACCTGCCGGAACCCTCGCAGAGGTGCCCCCACGCTGACCAGCCAAACCGAGCCCGCCTTCTCCTCCGTGCCGCCCGATCCGGTCGGATCTGCTGCTCTCCCACGCCGGAACAGCAACAACAGTAGCCACAGCAGCAGCAGCCGGACAAACAGATATGTCGTTTTCATGATCACTATGGTTCTATGGTCCGGTTTAAGGTTAGTCAAACCGCAGTTTCGCCTAACGGGTACTTTCGGATACAATATCAACCAAGGTTGTGCAAGCAATCAAATCTGGTCAAAAGATACTACATTAACCAGCTAGGTCTGGCCACAACCTACAGGTTTATCAATCGAATCAAACAGAATGCAAACACGTTAAAAAGCAAATCTCAAGTGATCATGAAAACGACATAAATCCAAACAAACAGTCAATCTGTCGACACAATCATCAACATTCAAACCCTAAGAACATATAGATCTACTCACTCGTCGCACAAACAGAAAAGCAAAACAAAGAAGAAGAATTCATTGTGTAAAGAAACCGAAGAGGATGTCAGGGTTGACACGATCGTCGCGTGAGAAGGCGTTCTCTCGAATCTCCTTCGACGGGTGATGAATCGGCCAAAACCTCTTCCTTCTCTGCCTCTGGACACTCTGAACCGAAGGGGTGTGAGAATGAAAATGAGTCAAAACGTCGATGAAACCGTCCAGGGTGCTGGTCCCTTTAAATAGCAGCAAGGCATAACTCCCTGCGGTCCGCAGGACGAAGGGAAATGGCGGTTTTTGCTGATCTGGAAGTTTCTGGCGCCCTTTGGATGGTTGAACATGCTCTAACCGACGTCTACTGGCCGCAGGAAAGTGACTTGCGGTCAGCAGGAAGCCGAATCCAGTCATGCCTTGTCACCTAAAGCTCCAAATCGCGTCTAATTGGCTCCAAAAGCCTGATAAACCTGAAATATGGACACAAGTAGACAAGTAACTGGAATCGAGACATATTCCTAACTAAATCCATGCAAACTCGAGATTTTCAGGCCTAAATACTAATGCAAGTCTGGTAAAATATATATATGAATGCATGGCATCAAATCCCCCCAAGCTTAGAGCCTTGCTTGTCCTCAAGCAAAACCTAGAACCTAAGAAGCAGACCATACCTAGACCTAAACCTAAATTCCCAAGTCGATCTACATGCAAGGAAAAACTTCGAGAGAATGTGAAACCAAGAGTGCATGGGCAAGTTTGAATTTTTGAATAGTAAATAATTATGCATGATAATTCCACAAAACATGGGCTAAGGCACAGAAAATCGAGACTAGCGACTCTTGTTCCATGAAACGCAACCTAAATTGCAAGTATAAGCATTGTACTTTTCCGGACCCTAGATCATCCAATTGAACTACAAAGTTGGTATCCCGATTGTGTTAACCCCATAGTGAACAACTTTCTCAACCTTTCTATTTCCATTAACCTTGAATTGCCTTATCAAAAGAAAATTTAATTTATTTAATTTATTATTTATTCTATTTTTTTTCTTTTTCTGTTTTTCTGTTTTTCTGTTTTTTTTTTTAAATCAGACACCCAAAGTCCAAGTCAGTCGAATGACAGAATAAAAGGGGTCCACTCGTCCTACCTGACTGCGACCTCGAAGTGTCATTTTTATTTTTAAGACAATCTAGGCTAAAACTTTCACTTCATCAGACCATGTTCACGTGGATACCACAAACCGGAAAATTACCCTTCGTCCTCAATCAGATTTTCGGTTTGCTACTTTTTCCAATTTGATCATACTTTATTCATGGGACTAATCACTACAGAACAAGATTCTCCGACCTTAACACAAATCTCATAAAGTTATCATGCGCAATTTTCCACAATGCAAACTTCAAAAATTCCCATATGCCCTTGAGTTTAACAATTTCACAAAATTTTTCAAAAATGCAGACATGAAAATGAAAAAGAAAACCTAAAACTCAGACGTACTGTCCTCCCTCCCCAAGCTAATCCATGCACTGTCCTCAGTGCATTGACCCATATATGTAAAAATGAATGAGAGAGAGAAAAGATACAACCTGAGGGACTCATGGTGCGTCGGTGTCGTCTGGAGCGCCAACGGGGTGTCCGCCGGACTGAGCAGCTCGAATGGCAGAAAGCAGCTCATATATCTCAGAAATGCGGCCACGGTCTCGAGTCTGCCCGATCATCAGCTGGCGGACGATCGCTTGTGTGTCGGCCTGCATGGCGTGAATCTCCTGGACTTGGCTGCAAAGCTGCTTCCACTGGTGCTCTTGAATTTGAAACGGTACCTGCTGAGTAGGCGTGGCATCTCCTGCTGAAGCAGCTCCTGCACCTGCTGTAGCAGCCCTCCTTCTTGCTGTAGCAGCTCCTGCACCTGCTGGCAACTCTGTGTCGACGTCCTTCAAGCGAACATCATCTGCTTGCTGGGCGGATTGCTGATGGGGCGGGGCTACTAGGGGCTCCTCCAAACGCCATGTAGAACCTCATGTGAAGTCAATCGGCGGATATTGGAGCGGGAGCCTGATGTCGCCGAGCTCTGTCTTCCATTTGTAACTTGTAGGCCGGCCACGCTGGGCTGCTTGAGTGGAAAGCCATGACCAAGACGTGAAGGCATCCTTGTCGAGGAGCTTGCCCGGATGACATGCCGTACCACTGAGAACACCTCCGGGCTCACCACGTAGATCCACCTCCAACTTGGAAGCGATGAATGTGACATAGGAGCCTATGTTGACGATACCAGTAGGCTTGCCCGTGGTGAGGATCAAGAGCCAGTATCTAACCATAAGCAGCATCAGATGGGGCTGCTGCAACTGGTCATCTCGGCGGAGCATGGTCGCCATGAGCTGGATCTCGTCATGTCTAGGCCTAAGTGACGACTTCCCACATGAAAAGATCGAGAGCGCTAGGACACGGCCTATGAAACGGAGGACGGGATGGATGATCGAAGTAACCCGTGGGTCTTGAGGACCGGTCCTCGGAAGACGCTGCCCGGTGATACGGAACCAAAATGAAGCGCGGAGATCAGCCTGAGAAGCATCTGAGTCGACCCTATCCTTCGGTACGTAACCGAGATAGTCTGTCTGGTGAGGGTCGAAGTGGAACCACTCCGCAAGTGTAACGAGACTCTTCCTGTAAGTGCGACCTTTTAAGCGAAAAGATATCCCTTGAGTCCCGTCTGAGAGATCCTGAAGGGCCAATGATGCGAGGAATTTGAGCGTCGGCTCGATGTATGCAGGATGCTTCGAGGGTATCTCCCAAAACGCGCGAGTGAATCCCACCCGCTCAGTGAGGCGAGTAAACTCGCCAAGGATCCCTATCTTCTCAAGAAACCCAAAATCGATGTGCGGCGTGGAGTTTACGGTCTTGTTTTGAAGGGTTAGGCGATTGTTTCTGATTCGCTTGTCCTCAGGAGTCAAGTCTGGTGCCGGACGAGGACCAATGTTACGAGGATGGTTGACCCCTAGAGCGGCCTGAATCCGCTTCCTCTTCTCCTCGAACTGCTCCTTGCTCGCTGGTTGCTTCATGGTCTGAGTCATGGCACGGCGCTGCTGCACCTGAATCCTGCTGTCTGGATGGAGCCTGCAGATCGCAGGTATGTTCTTGCGGACCTGCAGTATGTTGGTTTCGGCTTGGCAGGGGTCTAGTGGCTGACAACGTTGGGGGCAGTTATGGTTTTCGCTGATCCGAAGTCGGGTTCTCGTTTCACAAATCAACCAAATAGAAATGTGGAGAAGAAATCGGATTGGAGCGCGATGACACGAAGCGGCGATGGCGCGAGATGCGTGGAGCAAAACAGCAACGCGGCGGGGCAGCGGCGCTGTTGCACGTGCTGTTGTTGGTGCGTGTCCAAGGTGGCTGCGCTTCCAAGTGGAGAAGCGGGGTGCAGAGATGGTGGTTACGACAGCGTGAGGAGAGGAGGGGAAGATTGGATGAGTTGGACACTTAATGGGGGAAAAATGAGATAGAAGAGAAGGAGTTCTGGTCTGTCTTATAGAGGTTTAGGCGGTTGGAGTCGGCTTCAAAACCGACTTAAACCCCTAAATCGGCAGTTCTAAATTAGCTCCTCGTTCTGCTCAAAAATAGCAACTCCCTGCGGACCGCCGGCACGACCCTGCGAACCGCAGTATGTTATCATTTCCCTGTCCTGCCCGCACACAGATTCGCTGCTCGTTTAAACTTCCTGCGGACCGCAGTGTCGACTCTGCCGACCGCAGGATGCTGACAGAACCTCGTTTCTCCATGGTTTCGTGCCCCAATGATCGCCGTTCTTTCGAGTCTGCTCCTTAGCACTGTACAAACAAAACTAAGAACACCTAATGCAACATGAGAATGAACTAAAATGCTAAAAGAAATTATGCCAAAGAGAAAGTAGATCTGACAAAAGAAAAAAAACATAAACCTAAAACCTTGGGTTGCCTCCCAAGAAGCGCTTGTTTTAGGTCGCGAGCTTGACCATACTACCATCTAAATCTCTGCTGGTGGTGAGTGGGATAGATGCAAGGCGAGACGATCCTCCTTGTACTGGTCAGCCACGTACACCTTGAGACGCTGACCATTCACCTTGAAAGCGATGCCGTCCTTGCCTGTGATGTCCACCGCTCCAAATGGATAGACCTTCTTGACCTCGAAAGGGCCGGACCACCGTGACTTGAGCTTGCCCGGGAAGAGACGCAGACGCGAGTTGAGGAGAAGGACAAGGTCGCCCTCCTTGAAGTCGCGTCGCATGATCCGGTTGTCATGCACCCTCCTGGTGCGCTCCTTGTAATTCCGGGCATTGTCGTAGGCGTGGAGCCGAATCTCCTCTAACTCATGCAAGTCGAGGATGCGCTTCTCACCTGCTGCTTGCAGGTCGAGGTTGAGGATGCACGTAGCCTGACCGCGCGAACAGGTATATGCTTTTAAACCTCTAAAAACGACTTGATCGCAAGCGTACGATCTCGTTGAGTATTTAAGGGTCGAATCCTCAGGGACGGAGTTAACACCAGATTTTACTTTACTCTACCTCTAAACCCTAAGAGAATTTGGATTAAAGAGGGAATTGTTGGGGGTTTTAACAGGGTTGGTTGACAAACAAGTAAAACAGGACTAAAATAAGTAAATAACTGAAAGACAATTAATTAAAAGGCTTTCTCAGGGTTGGCAGAATCAGATTGGTCTCGGATTGACTGCCTGCGTTCCGCAAGATATCTCTTGCGGACCGCGGGATGTGGTTATTTAGCAGTTATAGAACTGTCTGCGGATCACAAGTGTCCTTGTAACCATCAGGTGATCCACAACTACTGTCTTACACTCTTGGTAACTAACTGCGGACCGCAAGATGACTCTTGCGGACCGCAAGAAGAAGAACCGGGAGCAGTTTTGGTTCTGGTTGTGTTTCGACCGATGTCGTCGATTCCTATCAATTCAGTTCTGGTACAATTACAACAATTCTCACTGTTGGTCCTAATAACAGTTCTAAACTGAATCAAAATCCGTAGAATACAATATAAACTACGATCATGTCACTATAGTTCTATGGTCCGGTTTAAGGTTAATCAAACCGCAGTTTCGCCTAACGGGTACTTTCGGATACAATATCAACCAAGGCTGTGCAAGCAATCCAATCTGGTCAAAAGATACTACATTAACCAACTAGGTCTGGCCACAACCTACAGGTTTATCAATCGAATCAAACAGAATGCAAGCACGTTAAAAAGCAAATCTCAAGTGATCATGAAAACGACATAAATCCAAAAATACAGTCAATCTGTCGACAAAATCATCATCAATCAAACCCTAAGAACATATAGATCTACTCACTCATCGCACAAACAAGAAAGCAAAACAAGGAAGAAGAATTCATTGTGTAAAGAAACCGAAGAAGATGTCGGGGTTGACACGATCGTCGCGTGAGAAGGCGTTCTCTCGAATCTCCTTCGACGGGCGATGAATCGGCCAAAACCTCTTCCTTCTCTGCCTCTGGACACTCTGAACCGAAGGGGTGTGAGAATGAAAATGAGTCAAAACGTGGATGAAACCGTCCAGGGCGCTGGTCCCTTTAAATAGCAGCTTGGCATAACTCCCTGCGGTCCGCAAGAACGGTGTTGCGGTCCGCAGGACGAAGGGAAATGGCGGTTTTTGTTGCTCTGGAAGTTTCTGGCGCCCTTTGGATGGTTGAACATGCTCTAACTGACGTCTGCTAGCTGCAGGAAGTGACTTGCGGTCAGCAGGACGCCGAATCCAGTCCTGCCTTGCCATCTAAAGCTCCAAATCGCGTCTAATTGGCTCCAAAAGCCTGATAAACCTGAAATATGGACACAAGTAGACAAGTAACTGGAATCGAGACATATTCTTAACTAAATGCATGCAAACTCGGGATTTTCAGGCCTAAATACTAATGCAAGTCTGGTAAAATATATATATGAATGCATGGCATCAAATCCCCCCAAGCTTAGAGCCTTGCTTGTCCTCAAGCAAAACCTAGAACCTAAGAAGCAGACCATACCTAGACCTAAACCTAAATTCCCAAGTCGATCTAAATGCAAGGAAAAACTTTGAGAGAATGTGAAACCAAGAGTGCATGGGCGAGTTTGAATTTTTGAATAGTAAATAATTATGCATGATAATTCCACAAAACATGGGCTAAGGCACAGAAAATCGAGACGAGCGACTCTTGTTCCATGAAACGCAACATAAATTGCAAGTATGACCATTGTACTTTTTCGGACCCTAGATCTTTCAATTGAACTACAAAGTTGGTATCCCGATTGTGTTAACCCCACAGTGAACAACCTTCTCAACCTTTCTATTTCCATTAACCTTGCATTGCCTTATCAAAAGAAAATTTAATTTATTATTTATTCTATTTTTTTTTCTTTTTCTCTTTTTCTGTTTTTTTTTTTTTTTTTAAATCAGACACCCAAAGCCCAAGTTAGTCGGATGACAAAATAAAAGGGGTACACTCGTCCTACCTGACTGCGACCTCGAAGTGTCATTTTTATTTTTAAGACAATCTAGGCTAAAACTTTCACTTCATCAGACCATGTTCACGTGGATACCACAAACCGGAAAATTACCCTTCGTCCTCAATCAGATTTTCGGTTTGCTACTTTTTCCAATTTGATCATACTTTATTAATGGGACTAATCACTACAGAACAAGATTCTCCGACCTTAACAAAAATCTCATAAAGTTATCATGCGCAATTTTCCACAATGCAAACTTCAAAAATTCCCATATGCCCTTGAGTTTAACAATTTCACAAAATTTTTCAAAAATGCAGACATGAAAATGAAAAAGAAAACCTAAAACTCAGACGTACTGTCCTCCCTCCCCAAGCTAATCTATGCACTGTCCTCAGTGCATTGACCCATATATGTAAAAATGAATGAGAGAGAAAAAAGATACAACCTGAGGGACTCATGGTGCGTCGGTGTCGTCTGGAGCGCCAACGGGGTGTTCGCCGGACTGAGCAGCTCGAATGGCAGAAAGCAGCTCATATATCTCAGAAATGCGGCCACGGTCTCGAGTCTGCCCAATCTTCAGCTGGCGGACGATCGCTTGTGTGTCGGTCTGCATGGCGTGAATCTCCTGGACTTGGCTGCAAAGCTGCTTCCACTGGTGCTCTTGAATTTGAAACGGTACCTGCTGAGTAGGCGTGGCATCTCCTGCTGAAGCAGCTCCTGCACCTGCTGTAGCAGCCCTCCTTCTTGCTGTAGCAGCTCCTGCACCTACTGGCAACTCTGTGTCGACGTCCTTCAAGCGAACATCATCTGCTTGCTGGGCGGATTGCTGATGGGGCGGGGCTGCTAGGGGCTCCTCCAAACGCCATGTAGAACCTCATGTGAAGTCAATCGGCGGATATTGGAGCGGGAGCCTGATGTCGCCGAGCTCTGTCTTCCATTTGTAACTTGTAGGCCGGCCACGCTGGGCTGCTTGAGTGGAAAGCCATGACCAAGACGTGAAGGCATCCTTGTCGAGGAGCTTGCCCGGATGACATGCCGTACCACTGAGAACACCTCCGGGCTCACCACATAGATCCACCTCCAACTTGGAAGCGATGAATGTGACATAGGAGCCTATGTTGACGATACCAGTAGGCTTGCCCGTGGTGAGGATCAAGAGCCAGTATCTAACCATAAGCAGCATCAGATGGGGCTGCTGCAACTGGTCATCTCGGCGGAGCATGGTCGCCATGAGCTGGATCTCGTCATGTCTAGGCCTAAGTGACGACTTCCCACATGAAAAGATCGAGAGCGCTAGGACACGGCCTATGAAACGGAGGACGGGATGGATGATCGAAGTAACCCGTGGGTCTTGAGGACCGGTCCTCGGAAGATGCTGCCCGGTGATACGGAACCAAAATGAAGCGCGGAGATCAGCCTGAGAAGCATCTGAGTCGACCCTATCCTTCGGTACGTAACCGAGATAGTCTGTCTGGTGAGGGTCGAAGTGGAACCACTCCGCAAGTGTAACGAGACTCTTCCTGTAAGTGTAACCTTTTAAGCGAAAAGATATACCTTGAGTCCCGTCTGAGAGATCCTGAAGGGCCAATGATGCGAGGAATTCGAGCGTCGGCTCGATGTATGCAGGATGCTTCGAGGGTATCTCCCAAAACGCGCGAGTGAATCCCACCCGCTCAGTGAGGCGAGTAAACTCGCCAAGGATCCCTATCTTCTCAAGAAACCCAAAATCGATGCGCGGCATGGAGTTTACGGTCTTGTTTTGAAGGGTTAGGCAATTGTTTCTGATTCGCTTGTCCTCAGGAGTCAAGTCTGGTGCAGGATGAGGAGCAATGTTACGAGGATGATTGACCCCTAGAGCGGCCTGAATCCGCTTCCTCTTCTCCTCGAACTGCTCCTTGCTCGCTGGTTGCTTCATGGTCTGAGTCGTGGCACGGCGCTGCTGCTCCAGAATCCTGCTGTCTGGATAGAGCTTGCGGATCGTAGGTAGGTTCCTGCGGACCGCAGTATGTTGGTTTCGGCTTGGCAGGGGTCTAGTGGCTGACAGTGTAGGGAGTAGTTCTGATTTTCGCTGATCCGAAGTCGGGTTCTCGTTTCACAAATCAACCAAATTGAAATTTGGAATTGAAAGTAGAGTTGTGAAATTAAACCTCAAAATGTGGAGAAGAAATCGGATTGGAGCGCGATGACACGAAGCGGCTATGGCGCGACATGCGTGGAGGAAAACACCAACGCGACGGGGCAGCGGCGCTGTTGCACGTGCTGCTGCTGGTCCGTGGCCAAGGTGGCTGTGCTTCCAAGAGGAGAAGCGGGGTGCAACGATGGTGGTTACGACAGCGTGAGGAGAGGAGGGGAAGATTGGATGAGTTGGTTGCTTAATGGGGGAAGAAGAAGATAGAAGAGAAGGAGTTCTGGTCTGTTTTATAGAGTTTTAAGCGGTTGGAGTCGGCTTCAAAACCGACTTAAACCCCTAAATCGGTAGTTCTAAATTTGCTCCTCGTTCTGCCCAAAAATAGCAACTCCCTGCGGACCGCAGTATGCTATAACTTCCCTGTCCTGCCCGCGCACAGATTTGCTGCTCGTTTAAACTTCCTGCGGACCGCAGTGTCGACTCTGCCGACCGCAGGATGCTGACAGAACCTCGTTTCTCCATGGTTTCATGCCCCAATGATCGTCGTTCTTTCGAGTCTGCTCCTTAGCACTGTACAAACAAAACTAAGAACACCTAACGCAACATGAGAATGAACTAAAATGCTAAAAGAAATTATGCCAAAGAGAAAGTAGATCTGACAAAAGAAAAGAAAACATAAACCTAAAACCTTGGGTTGCCTCCCAAGAAGCGCTTGTTTTAGGTCGCGAGCTTGACCATACTAGCATCTAAATCTCTGCTGGTGGTGGGTGGGACAGATGCAAGGCGAGGCGATCCTCCTTGTACTGGTCAGCCACGTACACCTTGAGACGCTGACCATTCACTTTGAAAGCGACGCCGTCCTTGCCTGCAATGTCCACCGCTCCAAATGGGTAGACCTTCTTGACCTCGAAAGGGCTGGACCACCGTGACTTGAGCTTGCCCGGGAAGAGACGCAGACGCGAGTTGAAGAGAAGGACAAGGTCGCCCTCCTTGAAGTCGCGTCGCATGATCCGGTTGTCATGCACCCTCCTGGTGCGCTCCTTGTAAATCCGGGCATTGTCGTAGGCGTGGAGCCGAATCTCCTCTAACTCATGCAAGTCGAGGATGCGCTTCTCACCTGCTGCTTGCAGGTCGAGGTTGAGGATGCGCGTGGCCCAATACGCCTTGTGCTCGAGTTCGACCGGCAGATGGCATGGCTTGCCATAGATCAACTTAAATGGGCTCATGCCGATCGGAGTCTTGAAGGCCGTGCGGTAGGCCCAGAGCGCGTCATTGAGCTTGAAAGCCCAATCATTCCTCGATCTCGCCACGGTTTTCTCCAGAATGGCCTTGATCTCCCTGTTGGAAACCTCTGCTTGCCCGTTAGTCTGAGGGTGGTAAGCGGTTGATACTTTGTGGTGCACACCATGTCTGCTCAGGAGTAACTCAAACTGACGGTTGATGAAGTGCTTGCCTCCATCACTGATCACGGCACGAGGAATGCCAAAACGAGGGAAGATCACATCATTGAAGAGGCGCTTGACGGAATTAGCATCCGCCTTGGTGCAAGCTAGCGCCTCCACCCATTTGGACACGTAGTCCACTTCCACCAAAATATACTCATACCCCTTCAAAGAAGGGAACGGTCCCATAAAATCGATGCCCCAAACGTCAAAGATCTCGACTTCTTGAATAGGCTGCTGGGGCATCTCACTCCTTCGCGAGATGTTGCCGGTCCTCTGGCACTGATCGCACGACTGCACAAGAGCATGTGCGTCTTTGAAGATGGTTGGCCAATAGAAACCTGCTTGAAAAATCTTGGCAGCGGTCTTAGATGAGGAGGCATGGCCTCCGTAAGCAGAAGAATGACAACGAGAAAGTATAGAATGTACCTCCTCATACGGCACGCAACGCCGGTAAATACCGTCGATACCTACCTTGAAGAGAAAGGGCTCCTCCCAAGAGTAGTACTTGACATTAGCCCTGAATTTCTTCTTCTGCTGGAAGGTCATGTCAGCAGGAAGAACACCCGCGGCAAGAAAGTTGACGAAGTCTGCGTACCATGGCAGCTCGGATGAGCGTCCTGCGGACCGCAGGATGCTGCCAGGATGCTGTTCTGCGCGGGCTGGGGGCAGCTGTACGAGCGTGAGCCAAGGGAATAGAGCTGCTCCCCCGGGAACGAATCATCGATCGGAATGATGTTCCGCTCCTCTCCCTTCCAATGCAGGCGGGACAAATGGTCTGCTACAGAGTTCTCGGATCCTTTCTTGTCTCGGATCTCGACATCAAACTCTTGCAGCAGCAGAATCCAGCGGAGGAGACGGGGCTTGGCATCTTTCTTGTTAAGCAGATACCGGATCGCTGCATGGTCAATGTAGATAATGATCCGAGAGCCGACCAGGTAAGAGCGGAACTTCTCCAACGCGTACACCACGGCTAGCAGCTCTTTCTCTGTCGTGGTATAGTTGATCTGCGCGGAGTCAAGGACCTTGCTTGCGTAGCAGATGGCCACGGGTTTCTTGTCCTTCCGCTGTCCGAGAACCGCCCCCACGGCATAGTCGCTGGCATCGCACATGATCTCGAAAGTCTGAGACCAGTCGGGAAATGGCGGTTTTTGCTGCTCTGGAAGTTTCTGGCGCCCTTTGCATGGTTGAACATGCTCCTAATTATATATTTGGTGTTGCTGGCAGCAGGAATTGACTTGCGGTCAGCAGGAAGCCGAATCCAGTCCTGCCTTGCCACCTAAAGCTCCAAATCACGTCTAATTGGCTCCAAAAGCCTGATAAACCTGAAATATGGACACAAGTAGACAAGTAACTGGAATCGAGACATATTCCTAACTAAATGCATGCAAACTCGGGATTTTCAGGCCTAAATACTAATGCAAGTCTGGTAAAATATATATATGAATGCATGGCATCAGTCATCGTCGTCAGGGTCTCGGCCAGCACTCTCCCCAAGCTGAGCCGCTCGCAGGGCGGCGAGGAGATCGTGCATCTCGTCCTGGCACTCACTAATGCGCCGCTGCCGCGCGTAGATGTCATCAATGCGTGCGCGGTCCTGAAGGCGACCCATCTGCAAGTCCTCGATACGCTGGCCATGATCTGGGTCATCTGCATAAAATGAACCATGTCCCGTGTCTCCTGCATCCAGCTGTAGAGGTCTGTCCACTGCTCTTGTGGAACGGAAAAGGATGCCTGCTATGAAGTGCCAGCTCTCTGCTGAGATGGGCCGGCTCCTTATGCTGTCTAGCTATCCCAGCCAGTGAGTCCTGCTGCTGGCAGCTATGTGTAGGCGGCACGTGCTGACCAGCTGTCCCAACCAGTGGCCTCTGCTGCTGGCAGTTCGCTAGCGGCTGCTCCTGCCGACCAGCTATCCCACGCTGTGGCCCATGCTGATGGAGGCTCTGAGAAAGCATCCTCCATGTGGGTGTCGTAAGCTCCCTGTGCTGGGCTGTGGTGCTGTGGCGGGGAGGCAGGTGGCTCTAGCATCATCCAAGTGGCATCGTGCTCGAAGTCTATCGGAGAAAACTGGATCGGCAAATGGATGTCGTTGTACTGTCAGACCTCCACATCCAGCAGGAAGGCTGACCGCGTCGCCCCTGCGCATAATAAACCCATCCCCATGACTTGAACTGGTCACGGTCGAGAACCTTGCCGGGCTCACACGGCAGAAAATAACCAACTATACCAGAACCGACCAGCCCGTGTGGTGCACTGAAGTCGATCCCTACATGTGACGCGATACGGGTGACATAGGAGCCCATAACGATGAATCTTGTCGGCTTCGCTACACTGACGATCGATAGCCAGTACTGGACCATAATCAGCATCAGATGGGGCCGCTGTATCTAGTCGTCCAAACGTAGCATGGTGGCGTGGAGCGCGAGCTCGTCGTGTCTGGGCCGGAGCGATGACTCTCCTCGTGCACAAAGCGACAACCCTAGGAATCGGCAGATGACTCGTAGGGCGGGGTGCACGATAGCACCAACTCGCGGGTCTGCTGGGCCTGTAAGCGGGAGCCCCTGGCTGGTAATGCACTGCCGAAAGGCAGCTCGGAGTGTCGACTGCGTCTGGCCCTTGGCGGCAATCTGGTCCTCCGGAATATAGTCAAGATAGTTGGTCTGGTGGGGCTCAAAATGGACTCAAATGATATGAATGACCAAGTAGACGAAAAGAAATACCGTAAGTATCGTCCGGCAGATGCTCGAGAACTAGCTACACGAGGAGCTCGATCGTCAGCTCTCTGTAAGCGCGGTGCTGCGCCTAAATCTCCCAGAAAGCGCAACCGAAACCGACCCGCTCCGTGAGTCAAGTAAACTTGCCGAGGATGCCGAGCTCCTCCAGGAACCCGAAATCGACAATAGGAGTGGTAATAACTGTTTTACCTTGAAGAGTGTGACAGTTGGTGGCGATGCGCTCCTTCTCTTGTGATAGCTGCTGGGCCTGCTACGAAGATGAAGTTCTACGAGATGTGCTGCTGGGCTGTTGGGCTGCTGCTGGAAGTCCTCCGGTCCGCAAGGCTGACTCCTGCGGGCCGCAAGGGTCGAGAGTTTGGCTGGCAGGATGAGGTTGCTATGTGGCGCTAATCCAAAGGCCGGTTCGTAATTTCTTCAACTGGCACGTTTGAATTTGAAAAGGCGCGGGAAATTAGAACCTTCAAGAAATGTCAAGACCGTGATCAGTTACGCGCAGTGGGGCAGCGGCTTGGCTTGAGGTGATGGCGTGCGGGCCTTGAGCGGTGTGCGGCAGTCGCGGCGCGGAGGAGGGCGGCGGCAACAACGAGCAAGGGCTCGATGGTGGCGGTGACTGCCGCTGCGTTGCTGTTGCTACTGCGTTGCTACTGCTGCTTGGCTTGACTCGGTTGGGGTGGTCGGATCCGGCGGAGACGGTCTGGCCGTTGTGTGCAGGACGACAGACGAGGAGAAGCAGAGGCAGCGGCACTTGGTGGGCCTGCCGGCAGTGTGGCAGATCCGGCCGGATCGGGGTAGCGCGGAGGGCGACAGCGGCGAGGTTGGGCTGCGCCGACACGAGGTGTGCTCCGGCGGGGAAAGCAGGATTTGGCGCGGCGCGGTGGCTCGGCTGCCGACGGGGCTGTGGTGGTCGTGCACGGCGCGGAGGCGGGTCTAGCACGGCTGCTGCACGGCACTGCGCTGCGCTGCGCGGCTGTTGGCGGGTCGAACTCCGGCGTGGTTCGGCAGGGGCCGCTGATCCGGTGTGGCGGGGCAGCGGCGTTGGGGTGGTGTCGCGTGGCGGGGTGGCGGCGCGGGCTGGGCTTGCATGGCGGGGACGCGGCGCGAGAAGGAGAGGAGGTGACGGTAGGAGAAAGGGAAAGAGGAGAAGAGGAGAAAGAAAGAAGAGAAAAGAGAAGGGAAAGAAAGATGGAAAGGAAAAGAAAAAGAAGGAAGGAAAAGAAGAAGAGAAAGGAAAGAAAAGAAAGGAAGAGAGGGGGATCCGATTTTTTTTTGAAATGTAACTGACCTGGAAACCCTAGCGGGCTGCAAGAGGGTCTTGCGACGCTGCAGGGGGTTGTCCGACCCCCTTTTCTCCTTAAATTAAGCTTCGCCATCCACCATCCTTTCAAGTTTGATTCCCGACACAACGGCTTCTTCCCGACTTAGACTCCAACAGTTGCATATGCACGACTAAACAAACCTTATGCAACATGAGAATGAACTAAAATGCAAAACAATGCGAAAGAGATAAAATAAAGAAAAGAAAAGAGAAAGAAAAAGAAAAAGAAAGAAAGTAAACCATCGTCCTTGGGTTGCCTCCCAAGAAGCGCTTGTTATAGGTCTCGAGCTTGACCGTAATGCATCTAAGTATCTGCTGGCGAGGGATCAGACAGATGCAGGGATAGGCGATCCTCTTGACTTTGAGCGGCCACGTAGACTTTGAGACACTAGCCATTCACTTTGAACGCTCTGCCATCCTTACTTGCCATGTCGACCGTTCCAAACGGGTAGACCTTCTTGACAACAAATGGTCCTGACCATCTCGACTTGAGCTTGCCCGGAAAGAGTCTCAGGCACGAGTTGAAGAGAAGAACGAGGTCGCCATCCTTGAAGTCACGACGCATGATTCGGTTGTCGTGCACTCTCCTGGTGCGCTCCTTGTACATCCGAGTGTTGTCGTAGGCGTGAAGCAGCATCTCCTCCAACTCATGCAAGTCGAGGATGCGCTTCTCGCCTGCTGCTTGCAGGTCCATGTTGATGAGACGCGTCGCCCAGTACGCCTTATGCTCGATCTCAACCGGCAAATGGCAAGGCTTGCCGTAGACCAGCTTGAATGGGCTCATGCCAATTGGGGTCTTAAAAGCCGTGCGGTACGCCCAAAGTGCGTCGTTGAGTTTGAAAGCCCAATCCTTTCTCGATCTCGCCACGGTCTTCTCAGGAATGGTCTTGATCTCCCTGTTAGACACTTCAACTTGCCAGTTAGTCTGAGGATGGTAAGAAGTGGATACCTTGTGGGTAACCCCGTGTTTGCTCAAAAGCTGCTCAAACTGACGGTTGATGAAGTGCTTGCCACCGTCACTGATCACGGCACGAGGCACTCCAAAGCGAGGGAAGATCACATCATTGAAGAGGCGCTTGATAGAATTCGCGTTCGCCTTGGTACAAGCGAGCACCTCTACCTATTTGGACACGTAGTCCAATGCCACGAGAATGTACTCAACCCCTTTGAGGAAGGGAATGGTCCCATGAAGTCAATGCCCCATACGTCAAAAATCTCGACCACTAGGATGGGCTGCTATGGCATCTCGCTACGCCTTGAGATGTTGTCGGTCCGCTGGCACTGGTCGCATGATTGTACAAAAGCATGTGCATCTTTGAAGATTGTCGGCCAAAAGAAACCTGCTTGCAACACCATGGCAACAGTCTTAGATGAGGAGGCATGGCTTCTGTAAGTAGAAGAATGACAATGAGAGAGAATAGAATGTAACTCCTCCTGCGGCATGCAACACCGGTAAATACCATCAATACCTACCTTGAAAAGAAAAGGCTCCTCCCAAAAGTAGTACTTGACGTCTGCTCTGAACTTCTTCCTCTGCTGGTAGGTCATCTCAGTTGGAGGGATGCCTGCGACGAGGAAGTTGGCAAAGTCTGCGTACCATGGAAGCTGCTGAGTACTGCCTGCGTCCCGCAGGGGGCTGCCTGCGGGGCCGCAGGAGGTTGTCAGACTACCGGTTTTGCGTGGGCGTGGGCTGCGAGCGGCGAGTCGATCGTGCTTCAAGGGAATAGAGCTGTTCCCCAGGGATCGAGTCATCAATCGGAATGTTGCTCTGCTACTCCCCTTCCCAATGCAAGCGGGACAAGTGATCTGCTACTGAGTTCTCTGATCCTTTCTTGTCCCGGATCTAAATGTCAAATTCCTGCAGAAGAAGTATCCAACGAATAAGACAAGGTTTCGCATCCTTTTTGGAAAGAAGATACCTGAGTGCTGCATGGTCGGTGTAGACGATGATCTGAGAGCCGACCAGGTAAGAGCAAAACTTCTCCAGCGCGAACACCACGGCTAGCAGCTCTTTCTCGGTTGTGGTGTAGTTGATCTGCGCTGAGTCAAGGACCTTGCTCGCGTAGCAGATGGCAACGGGCTTGTTGTCCTTCCGTTGCCGTAGAACAGCTCCCACGGCATAGTCACTGGCGTCGCACATGATCTCGAAAGATTGAGACCAGTCAGGGGGTTGCAGGATCGGGGCGGAGACGTGGGCTTCCTTCAACCTGAGAAAAGACTGAACACACTCATCAGTAAAATAAAATCCGAGTCTTTTACCAGCAGGTTGGTGAAGGGTTTAGTGATCTGAGCGAAGTCCTTGATGAAACGACGGTAGAATCCACAGTGGCCAAGAAAGCTGCACACGTCCTTGACTGTGGTTGGCGTGCACATCTGCTCGATCACTTCAATCTTTGCTTTGTCCACCTCGATGCCCTTGCTCGTGACACGGTGGCCGAGCACAATGCCCTCCTGCACCATGAAGTTGCACTTCTCCCAATTGAGGACCAAGTTGGTTTCCTCACACCTCTGTAAGATCTTACACAAATTTACCAAACAATCATCAAAAGAAGTTACCACAACTGAAAAATCATCCATAAAAATCTTGACTTCTTTCTCAATGTAAGGAGAGAAAATGGCCATCATCGCCCTCTGGAATATAGCAGGCGCATTGCACAAACCGAACGGCATTCTTCGGTAAGCGAAGGTACTATAAGGACATGTGAATGTCGTCTTCTCCATATCCTGAGGGAGGATGGGTACCTGTAAGAAGCCGGAGTATCCGTCAAGGTAGCAGAAGTGGGAATGCTTGGCAAGACGCTCTAACATTTGGTCCACGAAAGGCAGTGGGAAGTGGTCCTTGCGCGTCGCAACGTTCAGCTTGTGGTAATCAATGCACATCCTCCTACCGGTGCTGGGTCGCATCTAGACCTTCTCGCCTTTGTTATTCACAACGACGGTGTGTCCTCCTTTCTTTGGGACCACATGCACGGGACTCACCCACTTGCTATCTGAAATAGGAAAAATGATGTTAGCATCAAGCAATTTAAGAATCTCCTTTTTCACTACCTCTTGAAGCACGGGGTTAAGCCTTCTTTGATGCTGCACGGAAGGCCTGTGATCCTCCTCGAGGTGTATCCAGTGAGCACAGATGGCCGAATTAAGTCCCTTAATATCCTTAATCGAGTCCGCAACTTCTCCAAGAGCTTGGTAGTCTCATCAAAGCTCAATTGAGCGCCAACAATGACCAAAAAAGTTTTATCGGAGTCAAGGAACTCATACCTGAGGTTGTCATGGAAATGATTTCAAATCTACCTTACTTGGAGCGTCAAGCGGCGGCAACTTGTCAGTTTTTAACTCAGGTCCTTCTTCCTGCGAGCCGCAAGGGCTGTCTTGCGGGCCGCAAGAACTATCAACGGTGGCCTGCGAGACAGTGAGCACTGGTTTCGCCCTGATGAGTAGTGGTCCTTCAGCATCTGCGGGGTCGCAGGGCATGCCTTGCAGGCCGCAGGCAGTAGCTCCAGGTGGAACTTCATCTTCATCAGACACATCATTGACATAAATCGAACTCAACTCATCTTGCAAGGAAGAAAAAAAGTCAAGGTGATACCCGAGTGAGTTCTGATGCTCTTCTAGCTGATCTTCCCGCACCTCTCGAACGAGCTCATCGAAGATGTCTAATCGATTGCAGTCCTCGGAGAAGTCAGGATACTTCATTGCGTTTGCAACCTGAAATTGTACCTTCTCGCCCCCAACATTCATGGTGAGTGTGCCCTCGTCGAACACGGTCCGGGCTGTCCGAAGGAAAGGTCGCCCTAAGATGATTGGAACATCCTTGTCCTCCTCCATATCCATCACCACGAAGTCTCCGGGTACAAAGAACTTGCCTACTTGCACTGGCACATCTTCCACTATCCCCAGTGGCAAGCAGGTAGAGGCGTCTGCTAGCTGCAAGGTCATGCATATAGGTCTGAGCTCGCCCACGCCGATGCGCTGAAAGACAGTGTGAGGCATGAGACTCACGCTCGCGCCCAAGTCGCATAACGCCTTCTTGATGGCTGCTTTGCCGATGGTGCAGGGAATGGTAAACTTGCCCGGGTCCCCAAGCTTAGGGGGAAGCTCACGACTCACCACCGCACTGCATTCGAGATTGAGTTGCACGCTCCTACAATCCTTTAAGCTCCGCTTGTTGGACAGGATGTCCTTCAAGAATTTTGCATAGGACAGCATTTGTGCAAGCACGTCAGTGAACGGGATGGAGATGGTGAGCTGCTTGAGAACATCCATGAATTTCGAGAACTGCTCGTCCAAACGGTGTTTGGCAAGTCTCTGCGGGAATGGGACAGGTGGTTGGTAGGGCGGCGGGTCTGATGTCGCTTTGCCCTTGTCCTTCGCTAGCCCGGTGTGCTCAGCAGGTTTGGGGTCAAGAGTCGGTGGTTGTGAGTTTGCCTGAGCATGCTAGAGATCAGTCTGGCTGCTGGAAGGGTCCTGCGGGCCGCGAGAGGTGGCTTGCGGGCCGCAAGAGGTTGCGGCAGAAGTGGTTTTTGCTGCTTCTGGTTGAGATTCGGCGGCCGCTGGCTTGGCAACCGTAAGGTCTATCTTCTGGCATAGGAGGGCCAGAATACTGCGTACCACTCCTCAAGGTGTGAATGGCCTTCACCTTGCCATTGGGATTCACCGGCTGACTGGGCAGCGAGCCTGCGGCTCCCGAGCTCAATGCCGTACCCACGTCACCTCCTGCCATCCTCGCAAGCTTCTCGTTCATGGCTTGCATCCGCTCAAATATCATCTGGTTCATCTTGCCCTGCTCGTGCATGAAAAGTTGTTGACCATGGCAGGCTTGAGCTCTTGATGAGGAGGTACGTACGGTTGGCGGTAGGTGTTGGTTGGCTGGGCATTTCTATTATGGTTTTGGAACTGAGTGTTGCTGTAGAAATTGCGGTTTCCACTTCCTTGCCCTTGGTTCTGATATCTCTTAGGAGGGTTGTAGTTGTTGGTCCCGTAGTTGGGACGGTCTGGTATCTCTTTCCAGCTTTGGCGGTCTGCTGGGCTGTTGGAATAGGACTGCGAGAATGGCAGTTTTGGAAAGAAGGAGGGCTCGTTGTTGATGGAGTGAACGTGTTCTTCCTCCTCCTCAGGTTGACGCAATGGGCAGTGCTCGTAATCATGAGATTCTTCTACGCAAAGTGAGCAAGATTGCACTTGCACTACCTTGGAGGTCGCCTTCCGCTTGTTCATCTGTAGCTGCAGGGTTTCCATCTTGGCTTGCAAGAGGGCGAGTTGGTCGACCTTGTATCGCCTTTTGAGCCTCTTCTGGACTCGCGGCTAGACCTGTAACGGCCCAGATTTCCATAAAAGGAAAATAGGCCATCCGCCGCGCTTTTCAACGCAAGGCGTCAAAACAAGCAAGTCAACAATATAAATTTCATGCCACAATTAAATAATGCATTTTACAACATAACGTATTTTTATGAATATACAACAATTTAAAACAAAATACAGCGGAAGTCTTTAACATAATTACGTAATTATTAAATAATATTCTTGATATGCAAAAATAAAATCTTCATCTATGTGACAACTTAGCAAATCCTTCCTCACCTGCGAAAAAAAAAGGCACAAAGGTGCGCATGAGAAACCGAGTGTTTCCCAGTGCAAAAAGGAATTCCAACAAACGGATATGTAACAATCGAGATCATTTATCAAAGTGTATTTATCGTTCAATTAAAAGCCAATTTAATTAATTACTTGTCAAATTAAAGTCTAGTTATTTGGTCATCCCATATTCCTAATCCCGGTTCTTGGTTACCGTCCCAATTCGAACATACTATAGTCAAAGACTGGTACGAAACTATATGAATGTTAATCAATAAGTCGATAATATTAATCAAATCAATTACTTAATCAATGCTATCGTTGTTGAACTAATCCCTCATCCAGCGTCCCGGATCAATCAACAAAAGAGGCAATCAACAAAAGAGGGGAGAAGAGACACGGTACCGTGAATTTCTCGCAATGGGAGCAAGGCTCGAACAATGGGACAAACGAAGCGATAAACTCGATAGTTTCGATTCAAACGATTACCATTCTTACAAAGGGACAATTAATCAATTTGGATTCTATTTCACATTACAAATGGTCAACTCATTATTCTTTCGGATTATGTCTCTCTAGATTTAATTCCAATTTCTTTTGCTTTCAAATTTACAAATATCATGTCTGTAACTATCTTAAAGAATTCTCTGTCAGTCGTCGAAGTAACATAGTGATTTGTATATTCAAATTAATTGTTCAGATCCGATACATCATGTAGGTCATATCCTGATCATTTCAAGCATATACATATGTAACTGATATAATTAAAGATTTTATCAAAAACAGTATATATTTCAATTAGCAGATAGTTCTAATAAAATATCATATACAGAGTATCAAATTATGTTTTATATATGAAACATAAAAGTCAACACACTATTCGGATTATATTTCGCAAACACATCATATCAACAATTTTTTTTTTATTAAACTTTAGGCATAAGACTCAATTTCGATGGATTTAATTCATATATTTCAATTATATTCATAACAGAAAATATTATGATATCTAAAAATCCTAATTAAATCAATTATAACAATCAACTAATCAATTTATTAGTAACATCAATTTTGGAAGATTCAATTAGAAGTTTGCAATGTCGGATAATCAAATTCAAAGAAACGCATTGCAATTCACTAGATAATTGATCGTTTCGACAACAAAAACGATTGGCACACAAATATAGATCAATAAGCCAAAGGAAGGACCACGCACCTTGACTTCGTTGATCATCGCTTCGTTACGTGTTGTTTCGATTGCGCTCAAGCGCTTCGCCTTCCCCCACGTGCAAGATCAAACACCACCCGGCTTCCATCCTCCTCGTTCGCACGTGCAAGTCCCGACCGACTAATCGATCGACTGACTGACGACTCCCCTTCTTCCTCTCTATCACGGACTCTCTCTCTCTGTGTGTCTCTCTGAGTTTGGTGGTTGCCGGTTGCTCAAGGAGGGTTGAACGGTGTCTTAACTTCTGTCTGATGTAGTAGGGTTTTGGTTTAATTAATTTGATGCTGGGGTTTCGTTTTAGGAATTGACAGAGGCGGTTCAGGGGATTAGGGGATCGATTGATTAATCATTGAATTAAATATAAAGGCGCAGGTTGGTTATTTCTCTGTGAGTACATTGTATGCAGAGGCTGATAGGGGCTTTGGCAAGATTAATTAGGACCTTGCATTATAAAATTACGGCTCTGGGTTTCGATCAGTTATTAATTGATATCCTAAATTTTGATCTTATAAAATTGTTATAAAATAAAGTGCTGATGGTTGGTTATTAAATTTCGGAATTTGATTGAACGGAAGAGGCATACCACTGATGGGTAAGATATATATGTCGGTCATCAAAATGGAATTACAAGTTAGTGTTAATTTTACATCAAGCGAGCCAGGATCAAAATTATTTCCCGGATCTAATCATGGTCTACTATTTCTATTTTGGAATCTAAATTAAATATAACAATTAAGCGATAATTCATATCTACATATACCAATATACAAAAAAAATAATTTAACTAATGGATTCAAATCATTAAATATGAAAATCAAAATTTTGGGATGTTACAAGACCACTGCAGCTGCTGTGCCAGCTTCTCGAATACCTCCAGGATCTCTTGTGGCTCCGAGTCGGCAATTGATCTACCTGCACCATAGTCAACCAAAATGCAACTCTGCATAGTTAGTCCATCATAAAAAGCATCCACCAACATCCAATCAGAGAAACTGTGGTGGGGACAAGACAGACAAAGATGGTTAAACCTATCCCACGCATCCGCCAGAGATTCATCATACCCTTGTTTACTTGAGGAAATTTGAGACCGAACCTTAGTGGTTCTCCTAACAGGGTAATATTTCTCTTAAAACTGAGAAGATAACTCGGTTCAGGTACCAATTGAGCCTTTAGGAAGAGAGTTGAACTAGAATTTTGCTTTGTCTTGGAGAGAGAAGTGAAACAAAGCTAGCCTAACATAATCCGGGCTCGCCATGAGGTTCTTCACGGTCCGGCAGCACTAGAGAAAGTTGTTCAGATGCTCATGCAGATTTCTGGACTCCAGACCGTGGAAGTAGTTCTACTGGATGAGACTGACGACACCCGAGCCGAAGTTGGGAGGATCTCCACGCACCTCTGGGAGTACGATCGGTCCCTGTGCATCATCGACTCAGGGGATGTGATAATCCCTGAGAGTTCGCAGTCCTGCGTCTCTCCTCTGCCGTTCTGCCTTGGCCTCCAGCCGTAGTTGCCGAACTTCTTCTTCAAGCCTTTGCCGCTCGGTTACGGCTGCTTCTAGCGCGAGCCTAGTTGCGTCATCGGCCATATCTGAAGAAGAGGCAGTGGCTGAATCAGATGCTATAGACTTAACCTTCGCTCACTGGAGTGCAAACTTCGGACTCCTGCGCCCACTCCTGAGGTAGTAGTCACCAAACGGAGGGACTCGGGCCAACTCCCATCACCTGAAACAGAAGAAAAAGAAAAAGGAAAAGAAAAGGTTAGAACTCGAAAAGAAAATAAAGTCTAGAATTAATGTTGTCGTCCCCGGCAACGGCGCCAAAAAGCTTGATGGCTCAAAAGAGTATAGGCTTTTAATTTACCCTATGCAAACATTTGATCGCAAGCGTACGATCTCGTGTAGTACAGTCAGGGTCAAACCACAAGGACGGACTTAATTCTAAACTAGACTTTAATTGCAATTCAAATCCTAAATAAATGTTTTTGGTCTTTTGGTAATAAGAGTGGGGGGGGGGGGGCGTTTGTAAAATCAATCTCACAACAGTAAACAAGTAAAACAGTAGCGAAGACAAGTAAAAACTCTAAAACAGATTATAAATGGGCGTTCCTAGGGTTTTCAGACTCAGTTTGGCTTCTGGATTGACTGTCTGCGGCCTCGGAAGATGTCTCTCGCGAGGTCGCAGGAGGTAGGTAGTGATGCTGACACTGCCTACTGACCACAGAATGTCACCTGCGTTCGCAACCAGTGTCGAAAACTCTGTCTTGCACTTTCTGCAACTGCTTGCAGGCAGCAGGATGTCTCTTGCGGTCCGCAGGCACTGACAAATAGCAGATTCAGTTCTGGTTCGTGTTTCGACTCACGTTATCAATTCCTATTCGAATCAGATTTAGTACAAGTTCCTCAACTATCGTATTTTGGTCCTTCTAACAATTCTAGTTCAATAGAAATTCATAAATTTATTTCTAAACCTATGTTCAAGTTACTTTTGTTCGAGGGTTCGGTTCGACTCTCGTCGAAACCGCAATTCAACCTTTCGGTATTTCTTGGAAAGCAAGCAATCAAACCAAAGAGTGCAAATAACAATTCTTGGTCGTGAGATATTCAATTAACCACACCGGATTTGGCCTAATCCGCGGGTTTACCAGACAAACAAGTAAAGTTAAGAACACATAATAATTAAAGCGCAAGTAACTATGAAAATAACGTGAATCAAAACATAGTATAATCAATCCAAAAGCACAAACATCATCATCATCCCTAGAAACTAAAAGTCTACTCGCTCATGGCGAGAGAAAACAAACAAAACAAAGAAGTAAAAGAGTTCATGATACGCAAGAAACAAGGAAGAACTAGAATGACTTCAATCTTCAACTTCTCCAAAGGATCCACGCGAAATCTCCTCGAAAACGATGAAGAATCAAGGCCAACACGTCTTTTTTTCTTCTTGGTGGCGGCTCTGGTCAGGGAGAAGAAAAGGGAAGAAGAGAGATACCAAAAACGTCTCAAAGAAAGAGTTTAAATAGCCTAGGGCAGCCAAAACAGAATCTGCTCTGCACCATCCTACGACCCCTCGGGAGAGTCCTGCGGCCCTGCAAGAATCCAGTTCCAGCACTGATTTGCTCCGAGTCGCGTCCAAATGGCTCCAAAAGCCCAATCTACCTGAAATTTGGACAAAAGTAAACAAGTAATTGGAATCTAGGCATTCTAACACTAAAATGCATATGAACTTGGGAATTTTAGGTCAAAAACAAGGTGCAAGTTTGGTAAAATGCAGATATGAATGCGATGCATCAGCGATCCTCGCCAGCTTCTCATTCATGGCTTGCATCTGCTCAAATAGCATCTGGTTCATCTTGCCCTGCTCGTGCATGAATTTGTTATACCACGGCAAGCTTGAGCTCTTTATGAGGAGGCACGTACAGTTGGCGGTAAGTGTTGGTCGGCTGGGCATTTCTGTTTTGGTTTTGGAAGTGGGTGTTGCTGTAGAAATTGCGGTTTCCACTTCCTTGCCACTGATTCTGGTATCTCTGAGGAGGGTTGTAGTTGTTGGTCCCGTAGTGGGGACGGTCTGGTCTCTCTCTCCAGCTTTGGTGGTCTGCTGGGCTGTGGAATAGGACTGCGACAATGGCGGTTTTGGAAAGGAGGGCTCGTTGTTGATGGAGTGAACGTGTTCTTCCTCCTCCTCAGGTTGACGCAATGGGCAGTGTTCGTAATCATGAGATTCTTCTCCGCAAAGTAAACAAGATTGTAGGGCTTGGAGGTTGCCTTCTGCTTGTTCATCTGTAGCTGCAGGGCTTCCATCTTGGCATATAGGAGGGTGAGTTGATCTACCTCATACCACCCTTTTGAGCCTCTGCTGGACTCGCGGCTGGACCACTACTGCTGCTGTGCTAGCTTCTCGAACAGGTCTAGAATCTCTTGCGGCTCCGAGTTAACAATCGACCCACCTGCACCATAGTCAATCAAAACGCGACTCTGCGCAGTTAGCCCATCATAAAAGGCATCCACCAACATCCAATCACAAAAATTGTGGTGGGGACAAGACAAACAGAGATGGTTAAACCTATCCCACGCATCAGCCAGAGATTCGTCATACCCTTGTTTAAATGAGGAAATTTGAGCCCGAACCTTAGCAATTCTCCTAACAGGATAATATTTCTCTAAAAACTGAGAAGATAACTCGGCCCAGGTACCAATTGAGTCTTTAGGAAGAGAGTTGAACCAGAATTTTGTTTTGTCTCGGAGAGAGAAGGGAAACAAAGCTAGCCTGACATAATCCAGGCTCGCCATGATATTCTTCACGGTCCGGCAGCACTGAAGAAAGTTGTTCAGATGCTCGTGCAGATTTTCGGACTCCAAACCGTGGAAGCAGTTCTGCTGGAGGAGACTGACGACCCCCGAGCCGAAGTTGGGAGGATCTCCATGCACATCTGGGAGCACGATCGGTCCCTGTGCGTCATCGACTCGTGGAATGTGGTAGTCTCTGAGAGTTCGTGGCCTAAACTGCTGGGCTGTGGCTTTAGCAGCTTGCCTTAGTCGCTCCACTTCCTCTTCAAGCCTTTGGCGCTCGGTTATGGTTGCTTCCAGCGGGAGCCTGGTTGCGTCGTCGGCCATGTCTGAAGAAGAGGCAGTGACTGAATCAGATACGGCAGAGCTAACCTTCACTCGCGGGGGTGCGAACTTCGGACTCCGGCGCCCACTCCTGAGGTAGTAGTCACTAAACGGAGGGAGTTGGGCCAACTCCCATCACCTGAAACAGAAGAAAAAGAAAAGGAAAAGAAAAGGTTAGAACTCGGAAAGAAAATAAAGTAAAGTCTAGAATTAATGTTGCCGTCCCCGGCAACGGCGCTAAAGGCTTGGTGGCTCAAAAGAGTATAGGCTTTTAATTACCCTATGCAAACACTCGATCGCAAGCATACGATCTCGTGTAGTACAGTCGGGGTCGAACCACAAGGACGGTATCAAATCTAGACTTACTCTAATTGCAGTTTCAATTCCTAAGTAAATATTTTTTGTCTGGGGGGGGGGTTATCAAAGTCTGGTTGCAAGAACAATTAAACAAGTAAACAGTAAACACCAATAAGTAAAGGCTCAAAAACAGATAATAAAAGGCGTTCCCAGGGTTTTCAGAATCAATTTGGTCTCTGGATTAAGTGCTTTCGGCCCGCAGGAAGTTCTCTTGCAGGTCGCAGGAGGTTGGTTAGAGATTCCAAAAATGTCTGCTACCCACAGGATGTCTCTTGTGAATTGCAAACAATTTCGTAATCTCTGTCTTACACTTTCTGCAGGTACTTGTGGGCCGTAGGGTTGTGTCTTGCTGTCCGCAGGCGATTGACATATAGCAGTTTCAGTTGTGGTCAGTGTTTCGACTCACGTTATTAATTCCTATCCAAATTAGAGATGGTACAAGTTCTTCAACTCTCGTATTTTGGTCCTTCTAATAGTTCTAGTTCAATAGAAATTCATAGATCTATTTCTAAACCTACATTCAAGTTACTTTTTACTCTAGAATTCGTTTCGACTTTTGTCGAAACCGCAGTTTCTCATCTCGGATACTTTTGGACAGAGATCTATCAACCCGAGTTATGCAAACAACAATTTTGTAAAGATGATATTCTATTAACCAACTAGATTTGCGCGTAATCTATAGGTTTACCATACAAACAAGTCAAGTCACAAAACACGTTATCATGAAAATCGCAAGTAAACATGAAAACAACATAAGTCTAAACATTATACAGTCAATCCATTAACACAAATATCATCATCAACCCTAAGAACAAAGATCTACTCGCTCATGGCGAGAGAGAACAAAGAAAACAAGAAAATAAAAGAGTTCATTATACTAAAGAACCGAAGAAGAGCAAGTATGACTTCAATCTTCAACTTTTCCTAAGAATCCTCTTGAAAATCTCCTCAAAAGATGATGAAGATCAAGACCAAGCACGTCTCCTTCGTGTCGCCTAGCGGCTAGGGTGACGAGAACAGAGGTAAGATGCCAAAAACGTCCAAAAGGACAGTTTAAATAGGCCAAAAGGCGGCAGAAACAAAAGACTGTGCTGCCGCGTGCTTGCGGCCCGCAGGAGATGCATTCCAGTGTCAACTTGCTCTTTAATGCTCTGAATCGCGTCCAAATGGCTCCAAAAGCCCAATTTATCTGAAATATGGACAAAAGTAAACAAGTAACTGGTATCTAAGCATCCTAGCACTAAAATGCACATGAACTTGGGAATTTTAGGTTGAAAATGAGGTACAAGTCTGGTAAAATGCAGATATGAATGCGGTGCATCACACTACATTATAGTCACCAAAAGACAGTAGTCATGACTTCCTTCAATCCACTATATTTGTGTCTATCCTTGTCTCATGATATTTTGAATATTATGTGAAATATGATAGTGTCATTTTCACGTTATATTTGTTTCTTGGTGTCTCAAGTGAATTATATATATAACTACTTTAGTTATATTGCATGCTATAAAATCTCACTTTACCAAGGGGCCCAGTAATATCATAACTCATTTGAGGGACAATGATAATATTGATATATGAATTTCTTTTGCACAAGTTATACATATGAACTATCACATTTCGGCTAAATTAATTGCTTAGAAATGATAATCACAATATGCACTTCTCATGTGAGAAATTCACATATCTCATACCTTAGATTCTAAAGACACGACAAGATATTAATGACACAAAACACAATCCATATAATGTTTCGTCAGTTCAGGTCATTGTTTAATATGCAGAAGCCCGTTTCTATATATTCATGTTATTAAATGACAACATTTGTCCAACATTTATAGAACTACAATGTACTTTTAATAACATGACAATCTTAACTTGATGATTAATGTTCTCTGTAATCACCTCAATTGTGAACATATTTAGAGTTATGTCATCATTTTGTGAGTTCTATGATTCAAGACCAAGAGCATCTTCTTGAACACTTCACAAATTTAACATTTAACTCAAGGAACAAGAATGTATATAAACAAAATTATTACATTCAAACTTATGAACAAAATATATGAAATATATAAACTTTTAAAACACACAATCCTTTCAGGCTGGCCATTGGAGAAAAACGTGGTTAACTCCATTTTCCACCAAAGAAGGGGTTTGCCCGGTTGATCCACCTCATACCGCCCTTTTGATCCTCTGCTGTATTCGCGGCCGGACCACTGCTGTTGCTGTGCAAGCTTCTCGAAAAGGTCCAGAATCTCATGCGGCTCCAAGTCGACAATTGATCCACCTGCACCATAGACAACCAAAACGCGACTTTGCGCGGTTAATCCATCATAAAAAGCATCCACCAACATCCAATCGGAAAAATTGTGGTGGGGACAAGATAGACACAGATGGTTAAACCTATCCCAAGCATCACCTAGTGATTCATCATACCCTTGTTTAAATGAAGAAATTTGAGATCGGACCCTAGCGGTTCTCCTAACAGGGTAATATTTTTCGAAAAACTGAGAAGATAACTCCGCCCAGGTACCAATTGAGCCTTTGGGAAGAGAATTGAACCAGAATTTCGCTTTGTCACGGAGTGAGAGGGGGAACAAAGCAAGTCTAACGTAGTCCGGGCTCGCCATTATGTTCTTCACAGTCCGGCAACACTAGAGAAAGTTGTTCAAATGCTCGTGCGGGTTCTCGAATTCCAGACCGTGGAAGCAGTTCTGCTGGATGAGACTGACGACACCCGAGCCAAAGTTGGGAGGGTCTCCCTGTGCGTCATCGACTCGTGGAATGTGGTAGTCTCTGAGAGTTTGCGGCCTGAATTGTTGGGTTGTGGCCTCGGCAGCTTGCCTTAGTCTCTCCACCTCCGCTTCAAGCCTTTGCCGCTCGGTTTTGGCTACTTCCAGCGCGAGCTGCGCTTGTTCGGCAGCTTCGTCGGCCATGTCTGATGAAGAACAGGCAGCGTCTGAATCAGATGAAGCTAAGCTGATTTTTCTCGCGGAGATTGCAATATCGGAATCCGGCGCCCACTTCTCAGGTTGTAGTCACCAACCGGAGGGAATCAGTCCAGCTTCAGTTACCTAAAATAGAAGAAAAAGAAAAGGAAAAGAGAATGTTAGAACTAGAAAAGAAAATAAAGTAAAGTCTAGAAATAATGTCGCCGTCCCCGGCAACGGCGACGAAAAGCATGATCGCTCAGAACGTATGGGCTTTTAATTACCCTAAGCAATACACTCGATCGCAAGCGTACGATCTCGTGTAGTACAGTCAGGGTCGGGTCCACAGGGACGGTATCAAATCTAGACTTACTCTAATTGCAATCCTAAGTCCTAAAGGAAGTATTTTAGGTCTTTTTGTATAAGAAGGGAGGGTTTGTCAAAGATTGGTTGCAAGAACAATAAAACAAGTAAACAGTAAATAGCAACAAGTAAATACTCGAAAACAGATAATAAACAGGCGTTCTGAAGGTTTTCATAATCAGTTAGGTTTCTGGATTAATTGCTTGCGGCTCGCAGGATGTTTCTTGCGGGTCGCAGAGGGTTGGTTAGAGATTTCAACACTACTACTGGCCGCAGAATGTCACCTACGGGTCACAAACAATGTCGTAACCTCTGTCTTACACTTTCTACAGGTGCTTGCGGGCCGCAGGATGTCTCTTGCGGTCCGCAGGCAACTGACAGAGAGCAGTTTCGGTTCTGGTTCAGTGTTTCGGCTCACGTTATCAATTCCTATTCAATTCAGAGTTGGTTCAAGTCCCTTAGTTGTCACGTTTTGGTCCTTCTAACACTTCTAAGTCAATGGGAATTCGTAGAAATATTTCTAAACTACGTTCAGTTAATTTTTACTCTAGGATTCGGTTCGACTCTCGTCAAAACCGCAGTTTCTCCTCTCGGATACTTTTGGACAGAAATCTATCAACCCAAATTGTGCAAATAAAAGTTCTTGGTCAAATGATATTTTATGAACCAACTAGATTTGCACATAATCTACAGGTTTACCATACGAACAAGCAAAGTCACAACTACGTTATAATGAAAATCGCAAGTAAACTGAAAACAGCGTAAGTCTGACAACATACAATCAATCCATAAACACAAACGTCATCATCAACACTAAGAACTGAGAATCTACTCACTCATGATAAAAGAAAACAAAGCAAATAAAGTAAAGAAGAAGTTCATGATGCAAAAGAACCGAAGAAGAACTAGAATTGTCTAGATCTTCAACTTCTCGCGATCGTCCTCTCGAATCTTCTTCGCAAGATGATGAAAACACGCAAACCCTAGTCTCCTCTTGTCTCCTAGCAGCTGTGCAGAATGAGGGGGTGAAAGAGATGCCAAAAACGTCCCAAGAGACTACCTTATATAGGCTAGGGCATCAAAACAGAAAGCAGTCTGCGTAGTAACCTCCTTGCGGGCCGCAAGGTCGGCCTTGCGGCCTGCAGACAGTGCATTCTAGCACTAACCACCCAGCAGACGATTGCCAGCGCCAGCAAGAGGCAGATTTAACCTCCTTGCGGCCCGCTGATGCACCGCATTCACCGCATTCATATATGCATTTTACCAGACTTGTACTTTACTTTTGACCTAAAATTCCCAAGTTTAGTTGCATATTAGTGTCAGGATGTTTAGATTCCAGTTACTTGTTCAATTTTGTCTATGTTTCAGGTTAATCTGGCTTTCAGAGTCATTAGGACGCGATTTGGAGCCTTAGAGAGCAAGTCTGCACTGGAACCTACCTCCTGCGGGCCGCAAGCGCGTTCAGCGTTTCTTTCTTTTCTGACCGCCTTCCTGTCTTATTTAAATCGTCCTTCCAAACAGTTTTGGTATCTTACTGCTGTCTAAACTCAACCTAGCCGCCAGGAGACACGAAAGGAGACATTCTTGGAGTTGATCTTCACCGTTTTTCAACGAGATTTCACGAGGATTCCTTGGAGAAGACGAAGATTGAAGCCACGCTTGTTCTTCTTCGGTTATTTTGCACTATGAACTTCTTCTTTATTTTCTTTGTTCTCCCTCGCCATGAGCGAGTAGACTTGTTGTTTCTAGAGTTTAAGATGAAGTTTGTGTTAATGGATTGATTGCTTATTGTTAGATTCATGTTGTTTTCATGTTTACTTGTGATTTTCATGATTATGTGTTCTTGACTTGACTTGTTGTATGGTAGACCTATAGATTATGCGCAAATCTAGTTGGTTAATAGAGTATCATATTTGCAAAGATTGTTATTTCCACTATTTGGATTGATAACTTGTTGTCCAAGAGTAACCGAAAGGTTAAATTGCAGTTTTACGAAAGTTGAACTGAATCCTAGATACAAAAGTAACATGAACGTAGGTTTAGAAATAGATCTATGAATTCTTATTGAACTAGAACTGTTAGAAGGACCAAAATATGGAAGTTGAGTGACTTGTACCATTACTGGTTTGAATAGGGATTGATAAAGTGAGTCAAACACTGAACCAGAATCGAACTGCTATCTGTCAGTTGCCTGTGGACCGCAAGACACAATCCTGCGGCCCGCAAGCATCTGCAGAAAGTGTAAGACAGAAGTTACGAAACTGTCAGCATATCACAGGAGAAATTCTGTGAGAAGCAGACAGTTTTGGAACCTCTAACCAACCCCCTGCGACCCGCAAGAGACCTAGGAACGCCTTTTTAATATCTGTTTTCAAGTATTTTTCCTATTGTTGTTTACTGTTCGTCTGTTTACTGTTCTTATGACCAATTTGACCAAACCCCCCCATTTTATGCGAAAAGACCAAAAATATTTCTGTCAGGATTTGAATTGCATTTAGGTTAAGTCTGGTTTTGATACCGTCCCTGTGGTTCGACCCCGACCGTACTACACGAAGATCGTACGCTTGCGATCGAGTGTTTGCCTAGGGTTATAAATTTAAAAGCCTATACCTTTTCGGACATCACCCGCAAGGGCGTGCTTACGGCCCGCAGAAAGTGCATTCCAGCGCTAACCACCCAGCAAGCGGTTGCCAGCGCCAGCAAGGGGCAGAAATTGCAGTTTCATAGTGCTTGCGGCCCGCAAGGAGTGTGCTCCAGCGCCACAATGCTACACCGTGCTCCAAATCTCCTCCAAATAGCTCCAAAAGCTCATTTTACATGTAAATTGGACCAAAGCAAAGCAGTAACTGGAATCTAGACATCTTACTACCTAAATGCATAAGAACTTGGGAATTTTAGGCCAAAATAAAGGTGCAAGTATGGTAAAAATGCAGATATGAATGCGGTGCATCAAACCTCCCCAAGCTTAAAGTATTGCTTGTCCTCAAGCAAAACTATAGAACCTAAGAGACAGACCGTACCTAGACCTAGATTCCTAAGTAGACCTAAATGCAAAGAAAAACTTCAGAAGAATGCTAAACCAAGAATTCATGGGCAAGTTTGAATTTTGAATTGTAAATAATTACGCATAATAATTTCACAAAACGTGGGCTTTGGCACAGAAAATCAAGACGAGCGACTCTTGTTCCATGGAACGCAACCTGAATTGCATGTAGGACCACTGTACTTTTTCGGACCCTAGATCTTTCAATCAAACTACAAAGTTGGTATCTCAGTTATGTTAATCCCACAGTAAACAACTTTCTCCACCATTCATTTTCATAGACTTTGCAATGCCTTTTATTATTAATGTGTGAGGGGATGAAGCCCGAATCAGTCGGATGGAAAAAAAATTAAAAGGGTACAGTTGTCCTTCCGATCCGCGACTTTTCACCCCTTTTTATTATTGAGAAATTCTAGGCCTGAGTCAGTCGAATGGAAAAAATAAAGGTACACTCGTCCTACTTGACCGCGATCCTAAAATGCCTCTTTATTATTATTTTTTTATTTTTATATATTTTTTATCCAAGGCCCGAATCGGTCGGATGAAAAAATAAAGGGTGCACTCGTCCGAACTGACCGCGACCTTGTTTTATATGTTTTTGGTTAAGGCATTCTAAGCCATGACTTTCACAAATCAAACCATGTTCACGTGGATACCACAAACTGGGAAGTTACTCTTCGCTCTCAATCAGATTTTCGATTTGCTACTTTTTTATGGAACTAGTCACTACAGAACAAGATTTTCTGACCCTAACACAGATCTCATGAAGTTATCATACACAATTCTTCACAATACAAACGTCAAAAATTCTCATATGCCCTTGAGTTTAACATTTTGATGGCTCAAAAGAGTATAGGTTTTTAATTACCCTATACAAACACTCGATCGCAAGCGTACGATCTCGTAGTACAGTCGGGGTTGAGTCCACATGGACGATATCAAATCTAGACTTACTCTAATTACAATCCTAAGTCCTATAGGAAGTATTTTTGGTCTTTTTGCATAAGAAGGGGGGTTTGTCAAAGATTGGTTGCAAGAACAATAAAACAAGTAAACAGTAAACAGCAACAAGTAAATACTCGAAAACAGATAATAAACGGGCGTTTCGAAGGTTTTCAGAATCCAGTTTGGTTTCTGGATTAATTGCTTGCGGCCGCAGGATGTCTCATGCGGGTCGCAGAGGGTTGGTTAGAGATTTCAACACTGCCTGCTGGCCGCAGAATGTCTCCTGCGAGTCACAAACAATGTCGTAACCATTGTCTTACACTTTCTACAGGTGCTTGCAGGCCGCAGGATGTCTCTTGCGGTCCGCCGGCAACTGACAGAGAGCAGTTTCGGTTCTGGTTCGGTGTTTCGACTCACGTTATCAATTCCTGTTCAATTCAGAGTTGGTACAAGTCTCTTAGTTGTTACATTTTGGTCCTTCTAACACTTCTAAGTCAATGGGAATTCGTAGAAATATTTCTAAACTACGTTCAGTTTGCTTTTTACTCTAGGATTCGTTTCGACTCTCGTCAAAACCGCAGTTTCTCCTCTCGGATACTTTGGACAGAAATCTATCAACCCAAATTGTGTAAATAACAGTTCTTGGTCAAATGATATTTTATGAACCAACTAGATTTGCGCATAATCTACAGGTTTATCATACGAACAAGCAAAGTCACAACTACGTTATAATGAAAATCACAAGTAAACTGAAAACAACGTAAGTCTGACAACCTACAATCAATCCATAAACACAAACGTCATCATCAACCCTAAGAACTGAGAATCTACTCACTCATGACAAAAGAAAACAAAGCAAATAAAGTAAAGAAGAAGTTCATGATGCAAAAGAACCGAAGAAGAACTAGAACTGTCTCGATGTTCAACTTCTCGCGATCGTCCTCTCGAATCTTCTTCGCAAGATGATGAAAACACGCAAACCCTAGTCTCCTCTTGTCTCCTAGCGGCTGTGCAGAATCAGGGGGTGAAAGAGATGCCAAAAACATCCCAAGAGACTACCTTATATAGGCTAGGGCGTCAAAATAGAAAGCAGTCTGCGCAGTAACCTCCATGCGGGCTGCAAGGTCGGCCTTGCGGCCCGCAGATAGTGCATTCCAGCGCTAACCACCCAGCAGATGGTTGCCAACGCCAGCAAGAGGCAGATTTAACCTCCTTGTGGCCAGCAAGGGCGTGCTTGCGGCCCGCAGACAGTGCATTCCAGCGCTAACCACCCCGCAGGCGGTTGCCAGCGCCAGCGAGGGGTAGAAATTGTAGTTTCATAGTGCTTGCGACCCGCAAGGAGTGTGCTCCAGCGCCAAAATGCTACTCCGTGCTCCAAATCTCGTCCAAATAGCTCCAAAAGCTCATTTTACCTGTAAATTGGACCAAAGCAAAGCAGTAATTGGAATCTAGACATCTTACTACCTAAATGCATAAGAACTTGGGAATTTTAGGCCAAAATAAAGGTGCAAGTATGGTAAAAATGCAGATATGAATGCGGTGCATCAAACCTCCCCAAGCTTAAAGTATTGCTTGTCCTCAAGCAAAACTATAGAACCTAAGAGACAGACCATAGCTAGACCTAGATTCCCAAGTAGACCTAAATGCAAAGAAAAACTTCAGAAAAATGCTAAACCAAGAATTCATGGGCAAGTTTGAATTTTGAATTGTAAATAATTATGCATAATAATTTCACAAAACGTGGGCTATGGCACAGAAAATCAAGACGAGCGACTCTTGTTCCATGGAACGCAACCTGAATTGCATGTAGGACCACTGTACTTTTTCGGACCCTAGATCTTTCAATCAAACTACAAAGTTGGTATCTCAGTTATGTTAACCCCACAGTAAACAACTTTCTCCACCATTCATTTCCATAGAATTTGCAATGCCTTGTATTATTAATGTGTGAGGGGATGAAGAGCGAATCAGTCGGATGGAAAAAAAATAAAAGGGTACACTCGTCCTTCCGATCCGAGACTTTTCACACCTTTTTATTATTGAGAAATGCTAGGCCCGAGTCAGTCGGATGGAAAAAATAAAGGTACACTCGTCCTACCTGACCGCGATCCTAAAATGCCTCTTTATTATTTTTTATTTTTATTTTTATATATTTTTTATCCAAGGCCTGAATCAGTCGGATGAAAAAAATAAAGGGTGCATTCATCCGAACTGACCGCGACCTTGTTTTATTTGTTTTTGGTTAAAGCATTCTAAGCCATGACTTTCTGTTGACCCCTCAAAAGGCTCAATAGTGAATGGAAGTTGAAAGGAGAAATGGGAAAGAAATCTGGTTGCCAGAAATCTTAGAACAGATTGAGGAGTCTGATTTGGGAGAATCATGAAGTTACAAGAAATTCAAAACTTATAATATATTAAGATTTCTCATAAAATTCTGAGAATTTTGATATATTATTTGTAATTTTCTGAGAACCAGAGCTCAAAATATGGAATTTACAATAAAATAGGGTCATATGATGACAGAATGGTGTGCAAATGGTGTAGGGAGTTACTGTGACCCGTTTGAACGCTTAAAACAACCCGCAACACCAAGAACCACATGGGGATAGCTGCAGCAGTAAGAGAGCGCAGGGAATTCAATAATCAAAAGTTGGTAATCCCATCTAAACCCATTCCTTGTGAACCAAACCACTGCCATATCTTCTTCCCTCCTTTGGCTCACAAGAACCAAGTGCGTGCAAGGAATACAACATGACATCTCAATTGACCCCTTCGCTGGAGTAAGCAAGGGAGATCCGACGGTGCAAATTATATCAAACATGAATCCGACGGCCCAGATCAGTCAGATCGATGTGAAATAAAGAGGCCCCTTTGCTGGTTTGAAAAAAGAAGATCCAACGGCTCAGGATAAGAAGACATGGATCCGACGGTGAAGATTGCTGGGCCCTGCCTGTTATCTTCAAATCAATTTGAATCAAAGATCCGACGGTCCGAATTAATGAAAAGTTTAATCCAACGGTTGAGATCAATCCCAACTTTTATTCAAATCAAATTGATTTAGAAGACAAGATCCGACAGTTCATATCAAAGGGAGCAAAGATCCAACGGCCAAGACTTAACCCGCCAATCATTCAAACTCTCCAACCTGGTTAGGCTGGCAGAGTGACCCCACATGTCAGAAAATAAAAGGGCATAAATGCTGAAACGGGTCAGACACGCGGGTCATCTCCTCCAACCATGTTGAAACTTCTCCGGCGAAATTCTCCCTCCTCCGGCGACCGTTTTGGGTGTTCTTGGGCTCGTTGGAATCGTGGAATTAAGCTCTATCTAGCGGTGCTATCATGTGGGGATATAATCCAGGGAATCAGAAAGTAAGAAGAAGGAAGAAAGGAATGGGCTGACTCGGGGCTCACTGTCGAGTCCGGCAAACTGGCGAAGTTGACTTCAATTGAAAGTTGCCTGAGCATACTAGGACCCCCACGATGCTGTCCCAACACTCAATTTCTGCTTTGAAGGTCTGTAAATATGAGCACCACCTCACTCACCTCGGTGCCGAAATTTGGTTGCTCGAACTCAGTATCAGGGGCTGCAATCAATCAAGAAGGGGTGATGGATCATCAATTTGAACGTCTAAGATGAAGAAGTGATGCTTAATTGAAGGATAGAGTCATGAAGTTTAAAGATGCATCTCGCAGTCAGTTGTAGCGGAGTGAGCCCTTGTGCAGGATTCAATTGAAGAAAGGATATTGATTGGAGATTAATCCTTTTGATTAGTGGCTGAAGCTGGTGTATACCCCATCAATTAGCATGAAGGCTCGGCCCATGAATGACAACAATATAATAGACAACCCTGGAGCAGAACCAAGTGCATCCAGGAGTGCCTCTCCTCCCTGATGGTCCAAGCAGCTGGTGCATGCTCCCAGAATGAGAGTAAGGTCCATTCATCAGTTTAGAGGACAAGACCTTGTGCAGCCAAGAAATCCAGCTCCTTCAACACTCAACTGGCGCCTAAACATCTCTTTAGAGGAATCAATTTCCTTCTAGAAGCCTCTCCTCATTCTTGACTAAAACTGGCACAAGACACCAACAAGCAACGATTGACTCAGTTCATAACAATGTAAAGCTGAACCATGTGCAGCAGGGACAATCAACCTCTCCAACACCTTGGGCGCCAATCCTCCTCCTACTGCCTGTTGATAGCCAGAATTTGATCCAAGGGCTGAAATTGAAGAATAAGAAACACAGAACCTGATCCGAGGGCAGAAATTGCTCCAATTTGTCATGATCCGTGGAACACCCTTTCCTCCAATCAAATTAGGTTCCTTCTCCCCTAAGCATCCTCAATTGAGCCCTATATAAACCCCTCTCCAGCAGCTCAAGAGAAAAAACATAACCCCCAAGCTGAAAGCCAAACCGAAATTCTGCCAAAAATAAAACTCAGCTCCAAATCCACTGAGAAACCTCTACCAGAACCGAAACATACACCTCAAACACCCCCAATTCCACTAAAGAACTTGGTAGGATAGTGATTTGGTGTTGTAAGAGAGGAGAGAAAGCTTGTAATCCAGAAAACAAGGTGAGAATCAGTGAAAAATTGTAAATCTGGCTAATATGAATAAATCTGGCTAATATCCCTCATAATTCTATGTGTTTGATTGATTTGAGCTGGTCTATTTGATGATCAGATTAAATCTTGATGTTTATCTATGATAAAATGATCTCAATTGAGTGGAAATAGTGAATCTATTGAGCTGAAAGTTAATTTTGCTGCTGTAACTTGCTGATTTGAATGAAATAGTGAGGGAGAGCTCAATTCATAGCTCCTTCCTCATAAATGCTTTGGTTATTGATTGATCTGAACTGTTCTCTTGATAATTAGTTGCATCTTAATGTTTATTTATGATTAAGATGATCTAAATTAGTTTAAAACAGCAACTATCTATTCTGATGAGCTGAAATCAATTTTCTTGTTGTTCTTGATCTTTTTTCCCTTTCTTTGCATCTTTCTTTAACACACACACATACACAAACATGGCACAGCCATGGGCCCCTTGAGAGCTTGCTCCAAGGGAGAATAACACACACAATTAAACATGGCATAGCCATGGGCCCCTTAAGAGCTTGCTCTAAGGGAGAATTATATAACAATTATACATGTGAGCATAGCTCCATGGGCCCTCTCTTGGACTTGTCCAGAGAGGAGAACTCTCTTGCAAAGCAAGGAGTTAAGAGTTAGAGCTTGGTGAATAACCATGACCCTCTCATCTCTTGAAATGGATCTAAATTCATTTTGAGATAAATTTGATGTCATTTTTCCATTTTATATGGAGAAATGCTGTCAAAATTACCCTAAATGAAGTATAGGTTCTTAATAGTGATTTTTGACAACAATTCACCTATATTATATAGGGGAAATGCTGCCAAATTAATCTCAGATTCAAAGAGATAAGAGAGCTCATGATTTTCAATAAATCATGGCCCTCTCACAATCTGAAATGAAGTTACATTCATTTGGAGACAATTTTGATAACAAATCTCCATTTTATATGGAGATATACTGCCAAAATTATCCCATATGTAATGTATATTCATAAGAGTGAGTTTTGACAACAATTCAACTATTTTATATAGTAGAAATGCTGCCAAAATACTCTCAAGTTCAGAAAACTGAGATAGGTCATGATTTATCAGCAAACTTTAACTCTTTCCCATAAAATTATGAACATAATGTATTTTTTATACAATTTTCCCTTATTCAAAAAGAAGTTTCAAGCATTTTTCATATAAAAAGTTTTGTAAAATTCTGTATAGAAAAATTCATATGAATATTTTAAGATCTGCTGCACAGAAATGATAGATTTTAACAGTGTTTTGAAAAACGGATGAAACATAAGCATTTCTAAACTAAATGTATGAAAATTTGTTATGAAAATGTTCTCAATAACACAAACTAATTCCCTGTCAAGTTTATTTATATACTTTTTTTTTTAGGTAGCTGATAAATGATCAGCTAAATATGAATTGATAAAAAATTTATTTACAAGTAGTGTTACACTAATTAATTAGTCTAGTGCAAGCACTAGTTGAAAAGAAAAAACACACACTGTATCATAAATTATAAAGGACACCTATCATTTTGGTGAATTCAACCGCCACACTTGTCACCCTTGCAGCCGAATTGTATGCAACAATTAGCAGTATTTGATCCATCGATGTACTTCAGTCTCTATCTGTTGCAAGAGAATCCACACCGGTGTGCTCTTGCTCTGAAAAATTCGCATGTTGCGTTTCCTTCCACAGTGTCCAACATGTAGCCAGGCAGACCACATCCCATATCCCTGCTTGTTGAGTTGAAATTCCTTCTCTGTTGTTGAGCCACATCTGCTGCATAGTTTCTCCCAGAGACGTAGGAGGCATGTTAAACCTTTGCCGTATTCCATGCCAAATGGCGGTAGAAAAGGGACATTCTAAGAACAAGTGCGCCGTTGTTTCAACCAGCTGAGAATGGCAGAGAGTGCAACCCGTCTGGACCAGGAACCCCTTATTGTGCAAGTGGGATTGCGTAGGCAATCTATCCTGTAATAGTAGCCAGAAAAATATTCTGACCTTTTGTGGTGCCTTAATCTTCCACAGGATATGGAAATACCGGCAGATGACACCCGAGTGGTGAAGTGCTCTGTATGCTGAGGCAACTGAGAATCTTCCATCTGCAGTCCACATCCACACGATTCCTGAATCTGTTGTGGTCATGGAGAGTTGACAGAACTGTAATAATGGTTGCAAGTAGGAGATGAAGTGTGATCTGTTATTCGATGGCACGAATCCCACGTCCGTGGTGCCATAAATGGCCTGTATTATGGATGTCCATACACAATCCTGATCAGATTGGAGCCGCCATACCCACTTCAATAGTAGTGCCTGGTTTTGGATCGAGAGATCGATCACCCAAGACCCCTGTTGCATTTAAGCGCACACACTCTAGTCCAACTGACCAAGCAATTTATGCCGTTGCAAGCCGTGGAGCCCTTCCACAAGAAAGATCTTCTCAGCCGATCTACGTGCTTTATGACCCCTTTCGGCAATCTGATGATCTGCATGTAGTGCAAGGCCATAGCCGACATGACTGACTTGACAAGCACTGTCTTCCCTCCCGACGATAGGAAAGGACCTGCCCATGTCATGAGCTTGTTGGTAACGGTCTGAATTAGAGGTTGGAATGTTGCTTTCGTTGGCTTTCGCAGGGATAGCGGTAACCCCAAGTATGTTATTGGAAGACATGCTGTTACACATTTGAACCAGCCCCTAAAGGTTTACACAAGACGCAACAAAGATGCAGCCACATTCAATCATTAGTTAATTGCAAATCAGACATTAAAAACTTAGAAAGAATCCAGGGAGGGATTTAGAAGATTTGATTTATGTTTTAATTAGTGATTTGATTTATGTTTAATTAGTACTGTTGTTTAGGCAACAATCAAGGGCTAGTAGCCTATAAGTGTATCAGTTGACAGAGGAAATAATCAAGCAATATTCAACAATTCTTTCTCCTTCCCTCTCTTCCTTCCTCTCTTCCTGATTCTCTCCTCTTCTCTATCCTCTAACCTATACTCACTAATACACCTACAGAAATCCACCTAACAATTTGGTGCTTTCGTTCTTTTCTCAACCTCCACCATGCCACCACAGACTTGTGCACAAACCGCTGAAGATGATATTTTCGAGAGATTACTCGAACAACTCAACCTAGCAATGGAAAACCGTGACCAGATCTCTCAGCAGCGTGAGCAAGAAAGGGAACAACGTTTCTTAGCTGTAATGATTGAGCAGATACGAGCTAACTCCTCAACTACACAACAACCTTCATCTGGTATTCTTGGCTCAGGGCCACAACCAAATCGCACACCAGAAGTTCAACCAAATCGCAGCCTTCATTTAACATTTCCTAGATTTTCATCTGGTGATCCGGCTGATTGGCTCTTTAGCATTCAACAGTACTTCATGTACTATGCAACGCCATTGGAAGACAGATTACTCCTAGCATCCATGCACCTCGATACACCGGCATCTTGTTGGTTTCAAAGCATGGCTCAAGCAGGTCGCCTTACAGATTGGAACAGTTTTGTTTCCGGTTTGCAAAAGCGATTTGGCCCTTCGGAATACAGTGACCCAGCTGGTCAACTAATGAAGCTTTCCCAATCAGCGTCAGTGGCCGACTACCAAAATAAGTTCGAAGCCTTGGCTAGTAAAGTGACTGGTCTGACGCCTGATCTTTTAAAAAGTTCATTCATATCAGGGCTCCAACCGAGAATTCAGCGGGCAGTAACAGCACAACGACCTCGTGACCTCGATGATGCATTTGCTTTAGCTCGCGTTTTTGAAGATCAGTTTGCTGATACTCGATCAGTGCCAAGACCTTGGCTTCCTCGGCCAAACCCACCACCACAGGCTACAGCTCCAGCCATTACTAACCCGGCAAATAAACTCCCCGTTCGGAGATTAACACCAGCTGAGCAACAAGATCGCAGAGCAAAAGGGTTATGTTTTAACTGTGATGATCGTTTCACCCCAGGCCACCGTTGCAAGGGACGTCCTTCACTCCTTTATTTAGAGGGCATGGAAGATGATGCAACCGAACACTTGGAGACAGTAGAGGTTCACTCGAACCAGCAAACTGAAACTGAAGAAGAGACAAGTCCAGAGATCAGCCTTAATGCCTTCTTGGGGCAACGCTCGACCAAATCAATTAGTATGCAGGGAAGCATAAATGGCCATAAAATTCAGGTGCTCATTGACGGTGGCAGTACAAACAATTTCATTTCCAACCGCATGTCATCTTTTTTGGCACTACCCACAACACCTACCCAACCGTTAAAGGTACGAGTAGGCAACGGTGATTACCTCCACTGTGACCGAATCTGCAATGAGGTGTCGTTGTTTATACAATCTCACACCTTTAACCTGGACTTATTTGTGCTCGACATTGAAGGAACAGATGTTGTGTTAGGCGTTCAATGGTTGGCTACATTAGGCCCCATCTTAACAAACTATGCAACTCTGACAATGGAATTCAACCTACAAGGACAGTATATCCGACTGCAGGGTGATGACTCTCCCTTAGCTCGTCCACTCTCTCCAGCAGGCTTTAACAAGATGATCACATCAGGGAGAGTGAGTTCATGTTTCATGTGCCTACAGACGATGTCGACGAGTGAGGATCAATTGCTTTTAACGAAGGAACATGACCAACAGCCTCCATTTCTGGCACCAATTCTAGAAGAATTCGAAGAGGTGTTTTCTGAACCAAACGGGCTACCTCCTGCCCGCTCTGTCGACCATTGCATTCCCTTACATCCAGGCACAGAGGCAGTCAATGTTCGCCCATACCGTTATCCTCACTTCCAAAAGAATGAAATTGAAAGACAAGTTAAGGAGCTGCTCAAAACAGGTGTCATTCGTCCAAGTCGCTCAGCTTTTAGCTCACCAGTACTTAGAGGCGGCAAAAGTTGACCCGACCGAAATAGTCTGCCCGATAAACCCGATGACCGAACCCGACTCAGATTTGTTAACTTATGAAAAATGAATCAACCGAACCCGTAATTGACTGAATCCGAAAATATCCGAATCCGAAAATATCCGCAAATATGAAGAATCTGAATACAAATTATCCGAACCGATGCGACCCGCTACCCTGTAAAAACCCAAACCCGAAGCGATCCGGATTCATGTGACCCTAAACCGATAATTATCCGAATCTGAATCAACCCGAACCGAGAGTGATTAATACCCAAGATGTGATAAAAGTATGAATTAATTGTTTAGTAACATTATTACTTATGAAATAAGCTCACATATACAATAGCCAAATCTGTTGTGATATTTTAGACATTTGTTGAATTTAAGATTCGTAAACCCAAATAAAGACCCGTTAAGACCCGAAAAGGTATGATTTGAATCATATACTTATAATATTATATGTAAAAGTTATCAGAGGGATTGATAAATTAATAAGTTAACCCGAATAAAGACAAAACCCGACCCGCTCGATTTGTATCCGGAACCCGCACCTCAAATATCTGTAACCCATATAGGCCCGATTAAGAAGAATCCGGCATCTGAACCAACCCGTATCCAGATTGGCCCGAAAACCAATAAGATCCGAACCCGCAAATCCGAGCAATATAGTTGTCCCGATCCGTCTTTGTACCGAACCCGAATTTAATCGACTCGACAGAGTCCGAATCCGATACCTACCTGAATCCGAAAGCAAACCGAATCTTAGTTTATCCGACCCAAATACAACCCGACCCGCCCGATTTGCCAGGTCTACCAGTACTACTGGTGAAGAAGAAGGATGGCACATGGCGTTTCTGTGTAGACTATCGTGCCTTGAATGCAGCCACCATAAAAGACAGATTTCCCATTCCCACAGTGGATGAACTAATTGATGAGCTGCATGGTGCAGCAGTTTTCTCCAAGCTTGACCTACGCTCGGGCTATCATCAAGTGCGAATGTTCGACAAAGATGTGCACAAGACGGCCTTTCGCACACATCATGGCCACTTTGAATTTCTGGTCATGCCATTTGGACTCACCAACGCACCATCAACCTTCCAGGCTTTAATGAATGAGGTATTCCAGCCGTACCTCCGAAAATTTGTTGTCATATTTTTTGATGACATCTTGGTTTATAGCGGCAGCCATGAGGAACATGTCGACCACCTTCGACAAATATTTTTAACACTAAAAGAGCACAACCTAGCAGTGAAAAGATCCAAATGCACATTTGGGACTTCTTCTATTGAATTTTTGGGTCATATCGTCTCCACAAAAGGGGTTGCACCTGATCCCTCAAAAATCAAGGCAATCACTGCTTGGCCGGTACCCACAAATCAGCGTCAGGTTCGTGGTTTCCTAGGTCTCACAGGCTATTACCGCCGCTTCATCCACCATTATGCATCCATAGCAACTCCACTCACTGATCTCCTCACAAAAGATGGTTTCATTTGGTCCGACCGAGCACAACAATCCTTTTCTGCACTCAAGACAGCCATGACATCAGCACCTGTGCTTGCGTTACCAAATTTTTCTTTACAGTTTGTGTTGGAAACTGATGCTTCAGGTATAGGCATAGGTGCAGTCCTCATGCAACAATCACACCCAATCGCATTTTATAGCCGAAAACTCTCCAAAACCATGCAAGGAAAGTCCACATATGTGAGGGAGCTATTCGCGGTTCAATCGGCAGTGGCAAAGTGGCGACAATATTTATTGGGGAATCACTTCATTATCAAAACTGACCACCGTAGTTTGCAAAATATGTTGAAGCAAGTTATCCAAACTCCAGAACAACAACAATTTCTATCCAAGCTGGTGGGCTATAGTTACTCCATCGAGTACAAGTCAGGCTCATCAAATGCGGCAGCAGATGCGCTCTCTCGTATTCCGGAGTTCACTGACATACCAGGCAGATGTGTTTCTGAAACTGACAACAAGTGCCCCACAAATGACCAAGTCTTCTTCGCCATTTCCAGACCTATTAGTTCTGACTTAACAACCTTGGTGCAAGAAGTGGCCAATGATTCATTTTGTCAGCAGATTATAGAAGAACTGTCAGCCAACAAATCTAAGACAGCAGGTTGGTCCTTTTCACATGGATTACTACGCTACAGAGGCCGTCTATACTTGCCAGAAAACTCAAGCTTGATTCCCATCCTATTGGCTGAGTATCATGCATCTCTGCTTGGAGGCCACTCTGGTGTACAACGCACTCTCCAACGTTTAGCACCACATTTTTACTGGAAGAAGATGCAAAAACAGGTTGAAGAATATGTACGCTCATGTGACATCTGTCAAAAGTGCAAACCCACAAATCAACACCCTTTTGGGTTGCTCCAACCAATTGTTCCTCCAACTTCCCTGTGGGCTAATCTTTCGATGGACTTTATTACCCATTTACCCCCATCTGGAGGCCATACTGCTATCCTCGTAGTAGTGGACCGCTTCTCTAAAGGAGTGCACCTAGCTGCACTACCACGGCACTACAATGCCCCTCGAGTGGCAGCAGTTTTCTGGGAGTCCGTGGGTAAGATCCATGGTATGCCTAAATCCATTATTTCTGATCGTGACCCAATCTTTCAGAGCCATTTTTGGCGTGAACTTTTCAAGCTCCAAGGTACAAAGCTCAACCTCTCCTCTGCCTACCACCCAGAATCTGATGGACAAACTGAGCGTGTAAATCGGTGCATTGAGCAATACTTACGAGCATTTGTTCATGACCAACCGAATAAATGGTCCAATTTGTTAAGTTGGACAGAGTACCACCACAACACAACCTTTCAAGCTTCAGCAGGAATGACTCCATTTGAAGTCACATTTGGTCATAAACCTCCATCAATGCTCAATTATTGCAGTGGCACCTCTGCTTTTGAAGCAGTTGACACAGACCTTCGTTCTCGTGACATGATATTATCTCAACTAAGGGACAACTTGCTCAAATCACAGACAGCCATGAAATTCTACACTGACAAGAACCGTACTGCAATGACCTTTGAACTAGACCAATTGGTGTTGTTAAAGCTTCAGCCTTATCGCCAATTAACAGCACGCCAACACTCAGCTCATAAGCTTGGGTTGCGCTATTATGGGCCATTCAAAGTAGAGAAACGCATTGGATCTGTTGCATACCGCCTAGCATTGCCACCTACTACTCGCATTCATCCAGTGTTTCATTGTTCTCTCTTGAAGCGGTACCATGGCCAATCAACGCCACATGTTCATGATCTGCCAAGTCTGACTGAAGATCATCATCCAATCCACCAACCTGTTGCTATCTTAGATAGGCGGACCATCCTTCGAAATGGAGAAACTGTTCCCCAAGCTCTCGTCCAATGGTCAGGCCTGCAGTTAGCAGATTCTAGTTGGGAGGACCTTGTCAATTTGGATGAACTACGACTTGAGGACAAGTCACCTTCACATGGAGGTGGGAATGTTACACATTTGAACCAGCCCCTAAAGGTTTACACAAGACGCAACAAAGATGCAGCCACATTCAATCATTAGTTAATTGCAAATCAGACATTAAAAACTTAGAAAGAATCCAGGGAGGGATTTAGAAGATTTGATTTATGTTTTAATTAGTGATTTGATTTATGTTTAATTAGTACTGTTGTTTAGGCAACAATCAAGGGCTAGTAGCCTATAAGTGTATCAGTTGACAGAGGAAATAATCAAGCAATATTCAACAATTCTTTCTCCTTCCCTCTCTTCCTGATTCTCTCCTCTTCTCTATCCTCTAACCTATACTCACTAATACACCTACAGAAATCCACCTAACACATGCTGGGTTACATGCAAGTATTGACTGTACGACCCCCACAAACTGAGTTGGAATCGCAATCGGCACAAAAGAACTCTTTTCCCTGTTTATCTTTAATCCGGTAAGGAGGGCGTAGTTATCCAGGATATGCCTTACCACTCACAATGTCTGAGCGTGCGCCGCAATGATTAGCAGCGTGTCATCCGCAAATTGTATGGCCTGCGGTCCCATCAACACGGGTGTGTGGTATAGAGGAGCAGCATTGTGTAAGAAGTTTTGGAGGGAGTCAGCAACAATTATGAAAAGCAACAGCAATAGTGGGTCCCCTTGCCGAAGTCCTCGTTTGTGCAGAAAGTATGGTGTGGCATCACCATTTACTTTGACCAAAGATTTGGACGTTCGTAAGATATTCAGTATCGCAGAAGTCCAGCCTGGCGGGAATCCCTTGTGAATGAGGAGATTGATTAGGAAACACCAGCTAACCGTGTCAAAAGCCTTTTGGAAATCGACCTTGAACAATACTGCCGGGACCTTTTTAACATGGTAGAGGTGTAATAGCTCTTGCGCAACGACAAAGGATTCCATCATAGTTCTGCCCTGAACAAACGCCGTCTGTCTGTTACTGATCAATGCCGGTAAGATTGGTTGCAGTCTAGTTGCCATGACTTTGGTGAATATCTTGACAATAGTGTTCATAACACTAATCGGTCTGAACTGTGAGATTGTTGTGGCAGCCTCTTTCTTAGGTATTAATGTAATGAAGGCTCTGTTGATGCAAGCAATGTTTCCCTCACAACTCTGCATGGCCAACATTACTTGCATCAAATCCTCCTTATTTATATACTTATATTCAAGTATTTATCTTTAAAATTCAAATACCAGTGAAATTGTTGTCTGCAGCAGATTTCTGACAGCCTGATTTCTAAATAATTAAGCATAATACAAAATAAGCTTTCATAATATATATTTTAAATATTTTATTTGAAAAGAGCATGATTTCATACATAAGTTTCATATAAACACTTTAATCTAATTCTTTATATAGAAATTCTTACAAAAATAACAAAATGATAACTGCATCAGTTTCTTTTCTGTCTCTTTCTCTGGAAATTTGGATAAAAAAATGGTGTCCAGTTTGTTCTTCATGATGCATATTTTCATAATTTTTATGGACTCCTGATATAATTCTAAGCACTTTTCATGTTTTACACTTGGCCAAATTCATTGTAGAAAAATTCATATGAAAAATAATAGATTTCTGACAAGATGTTGACAGATTTGCCCTTGGTTCAAAGAATTGGTTGAAACACTAAGATAAATGTAAAATTAGAGTATGTGATGAATACAAAAGTTGTTCCTAACTCAATAATACACATTCCTGCTAAATAATATTAAGCACTGATATTCAAAAATGATGTGAAAAGGCTTTGTTAATGATGCTGATATTGACTCTCTTTAAGTTCTGACTATTGTACTGATAAGGACTGTCTTACATTGAACTGTTAGTCTCTTTTAACAGAAAGTTTGGTGAATAATGCAGTGTAAATCTTTCCAAATTGCAAATTTAAATGTAAAAATAAAGTCATCTCAAATAATCTGGTAAAAATTAAAATTAAAGTGTATCAAGTTCCTTTACTGTCTTTCACTGAGAATCATCAATTAAGAAACATAGTATGTTGACATCTGTCGCTTTGCGAAGCAAGTGATACAAACATCTAACATATTCCTAAAGTATAGCACAAATGTGAAAAAATAAAATTTAATAAGTTCAGATTTGAAGAATAAGTCAGTCAGTACCCAAGACTGTGTAACTGGTACCAACTTCATTAGTGCTTGTTTGATGAAAATTAATTTAAATTGGATACATATTCGTGTTATTCACTCTAAGGCAATCCAAATGAACCAACATCTGCACAAAATGGTGAAGAATTGAATGAGAATTTGAAAATCGAATTTCATCTCAGAGCTTGTCAGGAACTGAAGTCCCTCACCCAGCCGAGTGTTCCTCGTATTGAAATTAGTCAATCCAACACCATGGATGCATTGCTCTTGGTCCCACGATTCCAACGCAACTGACTGATCGTCAATCGGAGTTCTGAGCGCTGAGATCCAACATTTATGACCTTTGACGACTCTAATGAAAGAGAAAAGAAAGGGAAGTACGAATCTTGATGAGCTCCTTGATCCGATCCGTCCAGCTAGGAAAAAGGAGCAGGCTCATAATTAACTCAGCTCAGTCTAAGCCCAAACCCCTTTTCAAACTCGGCCTAATCTGTTCTAAGCCCAAAACCATTTTCAAATTCAGCCCAAATTGTAGATATGTTGATTCATTCCGGATTTTCAATAAAAATAATTCTAAAAATAATTTCCGAACTCCAAAAATTCCAAAATCAATTTTTAAATTCATTTTAGAAATTTTCTGATTTTTCTATATAAAAACATTTCAAATTTTCAAAGTTCAAATTTTCAAGTTCGAATTCAAATTTAAATCTAAAAAGGACAAAAACATAAATTTTCAAAATAAAATTCTTCATTTTCTTGTAAATATTCCTCTACATCATTTTGTACAAATTTTAAAGAATTTTATGCTTATTTGAACACACTATGAAATTTCGAATTAAAAATACAAATGTGTTTTTTCTAGTAAATAAATTTAAAAGCAAGTAAATAAATCCAAAAGTGAATAAATAGACATCCAAGTAGCAAAGACACTTGGACCACGACATTCTATGCATTCGTCGTTTTCTTGTAAATAATTTCTCATCAAAAACACATGTAGGAATTTTGTGTTCACATTAATACATTTTAAATGATATATTTGCACACACATTTTAACATCTTCCTATTCTTAATCAGAGGTATCTGGAGTTAACAACTTCAGGGTAATTAACAATGAGGGCTTGCGCTCATTGGAATCCAAGACCCCACAATCACTTGAAAATAATAAAACCTTTGCACGTGAGTGTCTGAGAGTGAACGTCTCGCAACGTCTACTAGTAAACGCACGCGTACAGGGGTGACCGTGTCCTTTTCCCGACGAAAACGTTTTTTCAAAGCGCCTTTCGGGCGGCGAAAAGGGTGGCACACTTTCACAAATCAGACCATGTTCACGTGGATACCACAAACTGGGAAGTTACTCTTCGCTCTCAATCAGATTTTCGATTTGCTACTTTTTTATGGAACTAGTCACTACAGAACAAGATTTTCTGACCCTAACACAGATCTCATGAAGTTATAATACACAATTCTTCACAATACAAATGTCAAAAATTCCCATATGCCCTTGAGTTTAACATTTTGATGGCTCAAAAGAGTATAGGCTTTTAATTACCCTATGCAAACACTTGTTCGCAAGCGTATGATCTCGTGTAGTACAGTCGGGGTCGAGTCCACATGGACGGTATCAAATCTAGACTTACTCTAATTGCAATCCCAAGTCCTAAATGAAGTATTTTTGGTCTTTTTGCATAAGAAGGGGGGTTTGTCAAAGATTGGTTGCAAGAACAATAAAACAAGTAAACAGTAAACAGCAACAAGTAAATACTCGAAAACAGATAATAAACGGGCGTTCCCAAGGTTTTCAGAATCAGTTTGGTCTCTGGATTAATTGCTTGCGGCCCGCAGGAAGTTCTCTTGCGGGTCGCAGGAGGTTGGTCAGAGATTCCAAAACTATCTGCTGCCCACAGGATGTCTCCTGTGAATTGCAAACAATTTCGTAATCTCTGTCTTACACTTTCTGCAGGTACTTGTGGGGCGCAGGGTTGTATCTTGCGGTCCGCAGGCGATTGACAGATAGCAGTTTCAGCTGTGGTCAGTGTTTCGACTCACGTTATTAATTCCTATTCAAATCAGAGATGGTACAAGTTCCTCAACTCTCATATTTTGGTCATTCTAACAGTTCTAGTTCAATAGAAAATCATAGATCTATTTCTAAACCTATGTTCAAGTTACTTTTTACTCTAGGATTTGGTTCGACTTCCGTCAAAACCGCAGTTTCTCCTCTCAGATACTTTTGGACAGAGATCTATCAACCCGAGTTATGCAAACAACAATTCTTGTAAAGATGATATTCTATTAACCAACTAGATTTGCACGTAATCTATAGGTTTACCATACAAACAAGTCAAGTCACAAAACACGTTATCATGAAAATCGTAAGTAAACATGAAAACAACGTAAGTCTAAACATTATACAGTCAATCCATTAACACAAATGTCATCATTAACCCTAAGAACAATAGATCTACTCGCTCATGGCGAGAGAGAACAAAGAAAACAAGAAAATAAAAGAGTTCATGATACTAAAGAACCGAAGAAGAGCAAGTATGGCTTCAATCTTCAACTTCTCCAAAGAATCCTCTCGAAATCTCCTCAAAAGATGATGAAGATCAAGACCAAGCACGTCTCCTTCGTGTCTCCTGGCGGCTAGGATGAAGAGAACAGAGGTAAGATGCCAAAAACGTCCAAAGAGACGGTTTAAATAGGTCAGAAAGGCGGCAAAAACAGAAGACAGCGCTGCCGCGCGCTTGCGGCCCGCAGGAAGTTGGTTCCAGCACAAACTTGTTCTCCAAGGCTCCGATTTGTGTCCAAGTGGCTCCAAAAGCCCGTTACCTGAAATATGGACAAAAGTGAACAAGTAACTGGAATCTAAGCATCCTAACACTAAATTGCACATCAACTTGGGAAAATTTTATGCCAAAAACAAGGTATAACTCTGGTAAAATGCAGATATGAATGCGGTTCATCAAATCTCCCCAAGCTTAAAGCCTTGCTTGTCCTCAAGCAAAACCTAGAACCTAAGAGACAGACAATACCTAGACCTAAATCTCCAAGTAGACCTAAATGCAAAGAAAAACTTTGAGAAAAATGTTGAACCAAGAATGCATGGGCAAGTTTGAATCTTGATTTGTAAATAATTATGCATGATAATTCCACAAAACATGGGCTAAGGCACAGAAAAATCAAGACGAGCGACTCTTGTTCCGTGAAATGCAACCTGAATTGCAAGTAGGACCATCGTACTTTTTCGGACCCTAGATCTTTCAATCGAACTACAAAGATGGTATCTCAGTCGCGTTAAACCCACAGTGAACAACTTTCTCAACCTTTCACATCCATAGACCTTGAAATGCTTGTAAAATTCATTTATTATATTTTTCTTTTTTCTTTTTTTATGAGTTCAGAATGTGAGGGAATGAAACCCGAATCGGACGGATAGAGAAAAATAAAAGTGCATACGTCCTGTCTAACGGCGATTCCACCCCCCTTAAAAATTCAGACATTCGAGGACCGCTAAGTCGGAGGGAAAAACTAAAGGGGTGCACTCGTCCTACCTAACCGCATCCTCAAAATGCCCGTTGATTTGGTTTTTAAGACATTTCAGGCTATGACTTTCAACATTTCCCAAACCATATTCACGTGGGTTCCACAAACTGAAAAATTACTCTTCGTCCTCAATCAGATTTTCGGTTTGTTACTTTTCCCAATTAGTACCTACTTTATTCATGGAACTAGACGCTACAGAACAAGATTTTCTTCCCTAACACAAATCTCATGAAGTTATCAAGCACAATTTTTCACAATTCAAACGTCAAAAATTCCCACATGCCCTTGAATTTAACATTTTCCCAAAATTTTTCACAAAATGCAAGCATGAAAATGAAAAAGGAAAAAGAATAAACAGAAAAAAGAAAAAGAAAAATCCTAATACTTAGGTTTATACCACCCCCTTCCCAAGCTAATCAGTGCACTGTCCTCAGTACAACAAACCACAGATATGAAAATAAAGAGTAGAGAGGAAGGATACAACCTGCGCAAATCATGGTGCAGCATCATCATCGTCATCGGCAGGACCTCTGCTGGTGCCCTCCCCAAGCTGAGCCGCTCGCAGGGCGGCGAGGATATCATGCATGTCATCCTGTCGCTGGTGGATGCGCTCCTGCCGCAGCTCGATGCGGCCCTGTCGCTCATTGATCTCTGTGATACTGGCACTGTCGCGAGCTCGGCCGGTCTGGAGATCGCGGATAGACTGAGTGTGAGCGGCCTGCAACAACTGCACGTGACGGACCATGTCGCGTGTGTCAGTCTGCATGGAGTGAATCTCCTGGACTCGGGTGCACATCTGCGTCCACTGGTCCAACAAGTAAGGTGGAAACTGATAAGATGTGCTAGCTCCACCTGCTGGCTCGGGCGCTGCTCTTGCTGACCAACTGTCCTAGCCTGTAGCACCTGCTCAGGACGTGCCGGGCGCTCCTGCTGACCAGCTATCCCAACCTGTACCGCCTGCTGCTGGTGTCTCCGCGTCAGCGTCCTCCATGTGGACGTCATTAGCTGCCACGGAGGGACTCTAGCTGGGTCCTGCTGCTCGAGTGAGGCAGCAGGGGGCGCCTGCATCCTCCATGTAGAAGGCCGCGCGAAGTCTATCGGCGGGCACTATATCGGCAAGGGGAAAACTCCGTCTTTCTCAGTCGTCCACATCCAGACGGAGGGCTGGCCGCGTGACCCCCTGGGCTGAAAGATCCATTCCATGTTTTGAACTGCTCTAGATTGAGGACCTTGCCGGGGTCGCATGGATCCCAAAAGTCGGGATGTCCCATTGGCTTGGTGAAATCGACTCCCAAATATGAAGCAATGTGAGTAACCTAGGAGCCAAAAACCATGTATCCGGTCGGCTTGCCCATGCTGACAATCGGTAGCTAGTACCGGACCATAATCAGCATCAGATGGGACCGCTGAAGCAGGTCGGCGGGGTGAAGCATGATAGTGAGGAGCTGCAACTCCTCGTGTCTGGGGCAAAGGGAGGACTCGCCGCATGCGCAAATGGAGAATCCGAAGGCTCGGCAGATGAAGCTGAGAGCAGGGTGCACAATCGCATTAACCCGAGGATCCGGGTTGGTCAGTGAAAGCCCTTGCCCAGTGAGTTGGAGCCAGAAAGCGGCACAGAGAGCAGACTGTGGCCTAGGGTCCTCGTCGTTGGACTCACTCGGTGGAATGTGTTGACCCCTGAAAAGGGTCACTTGTAAAGAAGCTAAGTCAAAGCTGCTAATCAAGAAAATCAGAAGCAAAACAAAAAAGAAGGAAAGAGAAAAAAAAAAGAAAAAGAAAGGGACTGATGACAGAGAGATTCAGTGAAAAGACCAAGCTGATGACAGAGAGATTCAGCCGGAAAGATTCTTCAAATAGATCGATGAAAGAAGCATTCAACTGAAAATTACTTGAAAGACAAAAAGAAAGTCAACCAAGTGAAGCTATTAACAAAGTTCAGCTGAAGAATTTGACCAATGGTCAACTACTTGTTGATTATGAGAGAAAACAAATTATCTCTCATAACTTCAAGAAAGTTTATTTAATTCAGCATATTGGAATTCCCCTTCAAATTCTGAGAATTCTGATATACTATTTATAAAAATCTGAGTTTCTGAGCTCAAGGCATGAAGGAAATAACTCAGCAGCCAATAAGAAATCAAACAAATGGCAACCAATTAAGTCAGCGACTGGAACCGGAATAGAGTCACCCAAGCGCTTCAATAGTCCCACATCTACTATTCTGACAACAATCGAGAACATATACATTGAGACTTTGTGTTCCGAATCAAGCAGTTCGGAGACACCAGAAGATGTCAAGAAATCAAGACATCTGCTGGTGCCCCCAAACTGTTTTTGTCATAGGACAAAGGGAAAGATGAAATGGGAGGGATCATGTTAATTTACACGAAATTTTGAGAATAAAGACATATTATTTGCGAAATTCCGAGTATCAGGGCTCAAGATATACCAATTACAAAATCAACAAAACTGACCAATCAGGAAGTGAAACGTGGCAGTCAAAATCAGGTCAAACTGACAACTGGGGCCCACTTGTCAGCAGAAAAATAAGAAAAATCAGATTTATCAGCCAATCAAGAAGTAACACGTGGCAGTCAACGTCAGGTCAAACTGACAAGTGGGGCCCACTTGTCAGCAGAAAAATAAGAAAAATCAGATTTATCAACCAATCAGGAAGTGACACGTGGCAGTCAACGTCAGGTCAAACTGACAAGTGGGTCCACTTGTCAGCAGAAAAATAAGAAAAATCAGATTTATCAACCAATCAGGAGGTGACACGTGGCAGTCAAAGTCATGTCAAACTAACATGTCGGGCCCACTTGTTAGTAGGGAAAACAGAAAATCAGATTTAATTTTGGGCCAGGATTGATTTTGGGACCAGATGTTTAAATTGGGCCGAATTGATATATAGGGAATTAGATAAAACTAGGAAAGAGGCTGATGGTCCTAAAACGTATAGGCTTTTAAATTTGTAACTCGAAGCAAACACTTGATCGCAAGCGTATGATCTCATGTAGTACAGTCGAGGTCGAACCACAAGGATGGGAATTAACTCTAAACCGGACTCTACTCACAATTCAAATCCCAAGCGAATAAAAGTGGGGGGGTTTGCTGAAAGATCGGTTTCAACAGTTCAAAATGCAAAAAGCAGTAAACAGCAAGTAAGTATTGGGAAACAGGTTATTAAAAGGCGTCCTCAGGGTTTTCTGAATCTGTTTGGTCTCTGGATTAACTTCTTGCGGCCCGCAGGAAGGTCTCTTGCGGGTCGCAGGGGTTGGTTAGAGATTCCAAAACTGCCTGCTGCCCACAGAATAATTCCTGTGAATTGCAAACGGTTTTGTAATCTCTGTCTTACACTTTCTGCAGATGCTTGCGGGCCGCGGGATGTCTCTTGCGGTCCGCAGGCAACTGACAGAAAGCAGTTCTGGTTCTGGTTCAGTGTTCGACTCACGTTATTAATTCCAAATCAAACCAGCGATGGTACAAGTCCTCAACTTTTGTATTTTGGTTCTTCTAACAATACTAGTTCGACAGAAATTCGTAGATCTATTTCTAAATCTTCGTTCAAGTTACTTTTATATCTAGGATTCGGCTCAACTTTCGTAAGAACCGCAATTTAACCGTTTGGTTACTCTTGGACAACAAGTTATCAATCCAAATAGTGTAAATAACAATTCTTGCAAGTATGATACTTTATTGACCAACTAGACTTTGTGTCTTATCTATAGGTTTACCACACAACAAGCATGATACTCTATTAACCAACTAGATTTTACTCGCAATCTACAGGTCTACCACATAACAAGTCAAGGCAAACACACATAATCATGAAAATCACAAGTAACATGAAAATAACGTAAGTCTCACAACAAAAAGTTAATCCATCGACACAAACTTCATCATCTACCCTAAGAACAAAAGATCTACTCGCTCATGGCGAGGGAAAACAAAGAAAGCAAAACAAAGAAGAAGTTTATGATACTAAAGAACCGAAGAAGAACTAGTGTGGCTTCAATCTTCAACTGCTCCAAGAAGTCCTCTCGAAATCTCCTTGAAAGATGGTGAAGATCGACTCCAAAAATGCCTTCCTCGACTTTCCTGGCAGCTAGGGTCAAGAAGAGACAAAGTAAGTTACCAAAACCGTCCAAAAGGATGGTTTAAATAGGCCAAAAGGCGGTAGAAACAGAAGCAGCGCTGCTGCGAGTCTTGCGGCCCGCAGGAAGTGGGTTCCAGTGCAGACTTGCTCTCCAAGGCTCCAAATCGCGTCCAAGTGGCTCCAAAAGCCCAATTTACCTGAAACATGAACAGAATTGAACAAGTAACTGGAATCTAAAAATTCTAATAACTAAAATGCAAATGAACTCGGGATTTTAGGTCGAAAACAAGGTACAAGTCTGGTAAAATGCATATGTGAATGTGGTGCATCAGAGGCCCAGTTTCCCAAATCAGCCCAAATACCAAACAGAATTCAGAAAGAAATTCTGACAAGTGGGGCACACCTGTCAGATGGGATCCACTTGTCATAGACAGAACACAGAAGATCTGGGAGAATAATAGGAGAGTGGGTGGCATGTCACTGTGACCCACCTAAAGCCTAAAACCTACCCACCACACCAAAAGCTACACAGTTCTATTCATAGAAATAATAAAAGGGCTGGAATTTGAATTATGGGCTGGTTAATGGGCTGATTAACCAAATAGGCCAATCACAGGCCGACACCTGTGCAAATCAGATTAATTATTTCACTAATTGAATTTATGAGACATGGGGCCCACCTGTCAGTTCAATAATGGGGCCCACCTGCCAGATAAAAGAGAAGGGAGGAATTTATCCTCCGCCGCGTTGCCACCACCTTCTCCGGCCAAATTCTCCCAACTCCGACCACCATTTCAAGCAAATAATATACCAATCGAATCATCTATTCAAGCTCTATCCAATTATGCCTAATTGCAAGCTATTGTGCACTGCACAAAGAATGGTGACATGAGAATCAGAAAAGGGGGAAAACTGACCTGAGATGCTCAACTCCGGCGATGGTGGTTGCTGAGCTCAATTGATGCTTGCCCAAGCTTGCCTACACCTCCATGATGATGTTCAACACCTTAGATGTCTTTCTCCTAGCTCCTAGCAATGAGTTCTACCCCCAAAGCCTCTGACAGCCCTTCAAACAGCAGCTCAAGGCTCGGGCTCAACTCCAAAGCTTCAATTGACCAAAACAAACCTCAAAGAATCAATAAACATGATCTAATGATGATGGGTAACATGTTAATTGATTAAACAACATGTCAATTGAGTAAAAAATTGGAAATCAGGATGAAACAGTAACCTTCACCAAGCTCAGTCCCAAACTGAGCCCAAACTTCAAACTTTCTTCGATTGATTGATCCCCTGAGCATCAATTAGAGTAGAGAAGATGTTAAAACATGATCTCAAACATTAAAAACCATGAGAAGAGATGAATTGGTGAAACTGGTAATAAAACAGTGAAAGAAATTGAAGAATTCACCTCCAAATCGATTCAATTAAAAAAGAGAGGAGGGGATGAGTATAGAAGAGTAAAAAGGGGTGTTTTATAGTCAAGAGTTGAGTAGAAAGGAGTGAGAACTCGTGCTCTCAACTGAGTAACAGAATTTCAAAAGAAAATGACCACAATGCCCCTACAGCCTTGAAATTCAAATTAAATGAATAATTGGACTTAATTGGGTTGCTTAAAGGGTTCAATTAGACTCAAATAAGATCCATTAAGGGCCAGGAAATGATTCAAGGCATGAAACAAACTCTGAAACGCCTGTGGGACCCCAACAAAAGCTGGTTTCTCAGCTGGAATCAGTGTAGCAAGCACCAAACATCACAGCAGCACTCTCTACTGTATTGGCTCACTGCTCCATGCTCAATTAAGTCCCCCTCACCTCCAGAAGGGATCCAAGGCACCTGAGCTCAACAGAAAAGCTTCTAGAAGCTGCTAGAAGCTGTTCCAGTGCTAAAACAGTTCTCAGCTGGAACTAGTTCATACCAGCACAGCTCAAATCACTCCAAATCACTGCAACAACCCCATAGACCATGTGCAGCATCAAAGAATTGATCTTTTAATCGATTTAAACCTCTCCAAAGCCCCAAACTTGGCTGAAACCTGTGCATGATTAAATCTGACTGGAATATGGGCCAATCTTTACTAGATCACACAAACCAAGTCCAGGGATGATTCTCAAGCCATTTGAACATTGCCCAGGTGCCAACTAACTCCCCCCAAGCTGCCTAACAGATCCAAGGGCTGAAATTGAACAAGAACACATCAAATCAAATCCAAGGGCTGAAATTGAAATCAAACAAGCTCAATCCATGGGACATGATCCTGACCAATCAGAGGAGATTCCTTCCCCTCTAAGCATCATCAAATCATCCCTATAAATACCCCCTCTCAGATCAGAAGAAAAGGACCAGAAAAGAAAAACTCCACTGAAACTCTGCCAAAAACTTACCAGAATCTGAAACTGAGCCAAAACCTTGCCCAAATCATCTCTCCACTCTTTCAAACCTGTTAGGTTAGCTTCAAATCATTGTAATACAGGTGTTAGAAAGTATAATTCAAGAGAAAAAGGTGAGAAATTAAGTGTAAAGCTGCTGTTGTGAAATGAAAGAAAGAAACAGTAAATCAATTACTGTTTTCTTGTGTTTTGAGCAATAAATTTGTGATTCTCTTGATTGTTTGAGTAATTTAATGCTTTACGATGGATAGATATTGATCTGAACTGCTTGATTCTTGATGTCCTAAAACGTATATGCTTTTAAATTTGTAACTCGAAGCAAAACACTCGATCGCAAGCGTACGATCTCGTGTAGTACAGTCGAGGTCGAACCTCAAGGACGGGAATTAACTCTAAACCGGACTCTACTCACAATTCAAATCCCGAGTGAACAAAAGTGGGGGGGGGGGGGGGTTCTGAAAGATCAGTTTCAACAATTCAAAGTGCAAAAAGCAGTAAACAACAAATAAGTTTTCGGAAACAAGTAAATAAAAGGCGTCCTCAAGGTTTTCTGAATCTGTTTGGTCTCTGGATTAACTTCTTGCGGCCCGCAGGAAAGTCTCTTGCGAGTCGCAGGGGTTGGTTAGAGATTCCAAAACTACCTGTTACCCACAGAATAATTCCTGTGAATTTCAAACAGTTTTGTAATCTCTGTCTTACACTTTCTGCAGATCCTTGCGAGCCGCAGGTTGTCTCTTGCGGATTGCAGGATGTCTCTTGCGGTCCGCAGGAAATCTGACAGAGAGCAGTTCTGGTTCTAGTTCAATGTTCGACTCACGTTATTAATTCCAAATCAAACCAGCGACGGTACAAGTCCTCAACTTTCGTATTTTGGTTCTTCTAACAATACCGGTTCAACAGAAATTTGTGGATCTATTTCTAAATCTACGTTCAAGTTACTTTTATATCTAGGATTCGGTTCAACTCTCGTAAGAACCGCAATTTAACCGTTCAGTTACTCTTGGACAACAAGTTATCAATCCAAATAGTGTAAATAACAATTCTTGCAAATATGATACTCTACTGACCAACTAAACTTTGTGCCTAATCTACAGGTTTACCATACAACAAGCATGATATTCTATTAACCAACTAGATTTTGCTCGCAATCTACAGGTCTACCACATCAACAAGTTAAGTCAAACACACATAATCATGAAAATCACAAGTAACATGAAAATAACGTAAGTCTCACAATAAGAAGTGAATCCATTAACACAAACTTCATCATCTACCCTAAGAACTAAAAGACAACTCGCTCATGGCGAGGGAAAACTTCCTCGGAAGAATCCTCTCGAAAACGTCCAAGGAAGTGCTCCAATCTCGTCCCTACTTGTGCTCCTCTAGTCTCCTTCAATACTTCTGGCGGCTAGGGTGGAGAAGACAGAAAGTAAGGTGCCAAAACCATCCAAAAGGATGGTTTAAATAGCCAAACAGGCGGCAGAAACAGAAGCAGCGCTGCCGCGAGTCTTGCGGCCCGCAAGAAGTCGGTTTTGCGGCCCGCAGGAAGTGGGTTACAGTGCAGACTTGCTCTTGAAGGCTCCAAATCGCGTCCAAGTGGCTCCAAAAGCCCAATTCACCTGAAACATGGACAGAATTGAACAAGTAACTGGAATCTAAGAATTCTAACACTAAAATGCAATTAAACTCGGGATTTTAGGTCGAAAACAAGATACAAGTCTGGTAAAAATGCATACATGAATGCGGTGCATCAAATCTCCCCAAACTCAAAGTCTTGCTTGTCCTCAAGCAAAACCTAGAACCTAAGGAACAAACCGTACCTAGACCTAAATCCCTAAGTGACCTAAATGTAAAGAAAAAACTTTGGGGGAATGCTAAACCGAGAACACGTGGGCAAGTTTGAATGTCGAATTGTAAATAAGTGTGCATGATAATTTCACAAAACTCGGGCTAAGGCACAGAAAATCAAGACGAGCGACTCTTGTTCCATGAAACGCAACCTGAATTGCAAGTAGGACCATCTTACTTTTTCGGACCCTAGGTCTTTCGATCGAACTACAAAGTTGGTATCTTGGTTATGTTGACCCCACAGTGAGTAACTTTCTCAACCAATCAAATCCATAGACCATGAAATGCTTTTATTAGAAAGAAAGACTATTTATTTGATTTTTTTTTTTGTAAGAGAGAGTGAAGCCCAAATCAGACGGATAGGAAAAATAAAAGTGCATACGTCCTATCTGATCGCGACCGCAACCCCCCTTTTAGAAAATCTGGACATTCAAGGATCAGCCAGTCGGATGAAAGAAAATAAAGGGTGCACTCGTCCTGCCTGACCGCATCCTTGAAATGCCCGTTGGTTTTGGTTTTTAAGACATTTCAGGCTATGACTTTCCACATTTCCCAAACCATACTCACATGGGTACCACAACCGAGAAATTACTCTTCGTCCTCAATCAGACTTTTGGTTTGCTACTTTTTCCAATTAGTGCCTACTTTACTCTTGGAACTAGTCACTACAGAATAAGATTCTCTTCCCTAACACAAGTCTCATAAAGTTATCAAGCACAATTTTTCACAATTCAATCGTCAAAAGTGCACATGTGCCCTTGAATTTAATATTTCCCCAAAATCTTCCTCAAAATGCTAGCATGAAAAATGAAAAAGAAAGAAAAAGAAAAAGAAAAAGAAATATCCTAAAACTTAGGTTTGTATTTCCCCCCTCCCCGAGCTAACCAAAGCACTGTCCTCAGTGCAACAAATCAGAGATATGACGATAAAGAGGAAAGAGGAAAGATACAACCTGAGCAAATCATGGTGCGGTGTCGTCGTCGCCGGCTCTAGCGGGACCTCTGCTGGTACCCTCCCCAAACTGGCCTGCTTGCAGGGCAGCAATGACATCGTGCATCTGATCCTGCCGCTGGCGGAATCGTCGCTGCTCCAGCATGATACGATCCTGCAGCTCATAAATCTCTGTGATCCGAGTGCTGTCGCGAGCGCGGCCCATCTGTAGGTCCTCGAGACGCCGAGATTGTCCGGTCTGGACCAACTGCATGTGGTGAACCAATGTCAGGGTGTCAGAATGCATCGCATGAACCTCCTGCACTCGTGTGCACATCTGCGTCCACTGATCAAGCATATACTGTGGAAACTGTGGGTATGAAGATGATCCAGTGGGCTGTCCGGCTCCTCCTACTGATGTGTCGCCACCTCCTGCTGGTGTGTCTCCATGTCCCGCTGGCCAGCTGTCCCAGCCGGTCGATCCTGCTGACTGCCCTGCTGCTCCTGCTGACCAGTCATCCCAGCCTGCTGCCCCTGCCGTGGGTTTACCTGGTGTCCCTGCGGCTGCAGGCTCATCTGCTGCGTCCCCCATATAGATGTCATCTGTCGGTGCATCGGGGCTGTGCTGGTGTGGCTGTGCTGGTGGATCCTGCAAACACCATGTATACTCCAGGTCGAAATCGATCGGCGGGTACTACAAGGGCCAAGTAAACTCACCATCGCGAGAAGTCCACCTCCAGGTAGCGGGCTCAGCCGCAGTCTCCTCAGCATAGTAAATCCAGCCCCATGTTCGAAACTGCTCCCGATCAAGAGTCTTTACCGTGGTGCACTTGTGATGGTACCTAACCTCGCCATCGGCCATGGTGATATCTACTCCGAGATGAGAGGCGATACGGGTAACATAGGACCCCATGGCTACAACACCCGTCGACTTCTTCGCGCTGATGATGAAAAGCCAGTACCGGACCATGGTCAGAATCAGATGGGGTCGCTGCATTTGGTTATCTGGTCGGAGCATGGTAGCGAGGAGCTGTAGCTCCTCGTGGCGAGGTCGGAGCGAGGACTCTCCGCGGGCACAAAGCGAGGAAGCAAGAGCTCGGTATAAGAAGCGGAGGGCTGGATGTGTGATAGCATTGACCCGAGGGTCCGGGCCTGTCAGAGGAAGCTCCTGGCCACTGATACGGTACCAGAATGCGGCACAGAGACGGGACTGAGAGACGGGGTGCTCGTCATCAACCTGATCCGTCGGGATGTATCCCAAGTAGTCAGTCTGGTGAGGTCTCAGATGAAACAAATGGGCAAGGTCGGCAAGGGTCATGCAGTAAGTAACGCCTAGGAGGTGAAAAGAGATGGAGTATGTCTCGTCAGGGTACTCCTCGAGGTCTAGCGAAGCTAGAAAATCCAATGTCGGCTCGAGATAGGCGGGGCGCTGAGACGGAATCTCCCAAAAGGCACGGGAGAATCCCACCCGCTCAGTGAGACGAGTGAAATCGTCAAGAATACCGATCTCCTCAAGAAACTCAAAATCGATAATAGATGTAGAGATGACAGTTTTACCGTCGAGGATGGTACCGGGCCTGCTGCGGATGGTACCGGGCCTGCTGCGCGACGAGTTGCCTCTGGTTTCCCGACAGCTCTTTTTGTGGGCGACATGGAGAAGTTTCTGGCAGAGAGAGGTTCTGCAGGCGCAGGGGGAAATCCTTGCGGGCGCAAGGGGTGATTCTTGCGGGCGCGATGGTCAGCAGAATCTAAGCCACAGGAGTTGCGACGTGGCGCGAGTCCAAGTCCGGTTTGAAATTCCACCAACTGACAGATTTAAATTTGAATAGCGCGGGAAGTTCAAACCTAGAGGTTTTGTCCTGTTTTTGATCAAATCTGCGCAGTGGGACTTGGTTTGGTGCGAGAAGAGGTTTCGGCGGTGTTTGGTCGGCGTGTGGCAAGGCCGATGGTCGGTTGGCCCGGCTGTCTGGCGCGGCGGAGGGGCTGGCAGGCCCGGCGGCTGCTGCTGTTACTACGCCGGCGCGGGAGAGCAGGAGATCCAGCCGGATCTGTCGGCGCGGAGGGGAGAGAGGGCTCGGCGGAGGAGGGTTCCGGTGAGGGCGAGGGTTCTGACGCGGCGGCCGGCTGGCTGCAGGGGCGGAGGGTCATGCGGCAGCGCTGCAGGGGCGGAGATGGCGCCGGCGCGGTGGAGGGAAGCAGGGGGTCGGCTGGCTGGCAGGCGGCCGGTGCTGCCGGTGCGCTGGTGGCAGCGCTGGTGGTCCAGCGGGTTGGTTTGCGCGGCACGGAGTGGTTTGCACTGGTGGTCCGGGGAAGGATGGCGGCAGGGAACGACAAAGAAAGAAAATTGGAGGAAAAAGAGAAGGAAGAAGAAAGAGGAAGAAGAAAAGAAGGGAAGAAAAGAAGAAAGAAGGAAGGAAAGAAAGAAAGGAAAGAAAAGAGAGAAAAGAAAAGAAAAGAAAAGAAGGAAAGAAATAAAAGAAAAATAACACCGGCCCCACTTACCTTAATTCCAAACCACCAGTTTGCATCGGAGTCCGTGCCGAACTGGAAACTCTTTGCGGCGCAAGGCGGAATTCTTGCGGGCGCAAGATTCTGTCTGAAAATTATTTTGCCTTAGATTTGAACCCCGATTACTGCCGTTTCGTCATGAAATGTTCTGCGACGCTGCACATACACAACTAAGAACACCTTATGCAATATGAGAAATAAAATAAAAATGCAAAACAATGTGAAAGAACTAAAATAAGGAAAAAGGAAAAGAGAAGAAAAGAAAATCAAAAGTCTTAGGTTGCCTCCCAAGAAGCGCTTGTTTTAGGTCCGAGCTTGACCATAATGCATCTACGTATCTGCTGGTGGGGGATCGGACAGGTGCAGGGATAGGCGTTCCTCCTTCTGCTGATCGGCTACGTACACCTTGAGGCGTTGTCCGTTCACCTTAAATGCTACGCCATCCTTGCCAGCAATGTCTACCGCGCCGAATGGATAAACCTTCTTGATGATAAAAGGTCCCGACCATCTGGATTTGAGCTTACCCGGAAAGAGTCTCAAGCGCGAGTTAAAGAGAAGAACGAGGTCTCCTTCCTTGAAGTCGCGACGCGTGATGCGGTTGTCATGCACTCTTTTAGTGCGCTCTTTGTACATCCGGGCATTATCGTAGGCGTGAAGTCGTGTTTCCTCCAACTCATGCAAGTCGAGGATGCGCTTCTCGCCTGCTGCTTGCAGGTCCATGTTGATGGTGCGTGTAGCCCAAAACGCTTTATGCTCGATCTCGACTGGCAAATGGCAAGGTTTGCCATAAACCAGCTTGAATGGGCTCATGCCGATCGGGGTCTTGAAAGCCGTGCGGTACGCCCAAAGTGCGTCGTTGAGCTTGAAAGCCCAGTCTTTTCGTGATCTCGCCACGGTTTTCTCAAGAATGATTTTTATCTCCCGGTTAGAAACTTCGACTTGCCCATTAGTCTGAGGGTGGTAGGATGTGGAGACCTTGTGAGTCACCCCGTGTCTGCTCAAAAGCTGCTCAAATTGACGGTTGATGAAGTGCTTGCTGCCGTCACTGATCACAGCACGAGGCACCCCAAAACGAGGGAAGATCACATCATTGAAGAGGCGCTTAACTGAATTCGCATCCGCCTTTGCACAAGCGAGCGCCTCCACCCATTTAGACACGTAGTCCACTGCCACGAGAATGCACTCAAATCCCTTTGAGGAAGGGAATGGCCCCATGAACGTCGATGCCCCACACGTCAAAAATCTCGACCTCCAAGATGGGCTGCTGTGGCATCTCGCTACGCCTTGAGATGTTGCCCGTCCGCTGGCACTGGTCACATGATTGCACAAGAGCATGTGCATCCTTGAAGATCGTTGGCCAAAAGAAACCTGCTTGCAAAACCTTGGTAGCAGTTTTAGATGAGGAGGCGTGGCCTCCATAAGCAGAAGAATGACAATGAGAGAGTATAGAATGTACCTCCTCCTGCGGCACGCACCGATGATAGACACCATCAATACCTACCTTGAAGAGAAAAGGCTCCTCCCAAAGGTAGAACTTGACGTCAGCCCTGAAATTCTTCCTCTGCTGAGAGGTCATCTCAGCAGGCAAGAGGCCTGCTACGAGGAAGTTGGCGAAGTCTGCGTACCATGGAAACTGCTGAGCGCCTCCTACATCCCGCAGGAAACAGCCCTGCGTCCCGCAGGATTTCGGCAGATTGTTGATTTGCGCGGATATGTGCTGTCGGTGGCGGTTTGTGCTTGTTCCAAGGGCGTAGAGTTGTTCCCCTGGAATTGAGTCGTCAATCGGAATGTTGCTCTGCTCCTCCCCTTCCCAATGCAAGCGGGACAAGTGATCTGCGACTGAGTTTTTCGATCCTTTCTTGTCCCGAATCTCAATGTCGAATTCCTGCAGAAGAAGAATCCAACGAATAAGACGTGGTTTCGCATCCTTTTTGGAATGAAGATACATGAGCGCTGCATGGTCGGTGTAGACGATTATCTGAGAGCCGACCAGGTAAGAGCGAAACTTCTCCAGCGCAAACACCACAGCTAGCAGCTCTTTCTCAGTTGTGGTGTAATTAACCTACGCGGAGTCGAGGACCTTGCTGGCGTAGCAGATGGCTACGGGCTTGTTGTCCTTGCGTTGCCCCAAAACCACGCCTACGGCATAGTCACTGGCGTCGCACATGATCTTAAAAGATTGAGACCAATCTGGAGGCTGCAGGATCGGGGCAGAGACGAGGGGTTCCTTCAGCCTGAGAAAAGACTAAACACACTCGTCAGTAAAAACAAAATCAGAGTCTTTTACAACAGGTTGGTTAGGGGTTTGGTGATCTGAGCGAAGTCCTTGATGGATCGACGGTAGAATCCGCAGTGTTCGAGAAATCTGCGCACGTCTTTGACTGTGGTGGGCGTGCACATCTGTTCGATCACTTCAATTTTTGCTTTGTCCACCTCGATGCCCTTGCTCGTGACTCTGTGACCGAGCACAATGCCCTCTTGTACCATGAAATGGCATTTCTCCCAATTGAGGACCAGATTGGTTTCCTCGCACCTCTGTAAGATCTTACACAAATTTGCCAAACAGTCATCGAAAGAAGTTCCAACAACAGAAAAATCATCCATAAAAATTTTGACTTCTTTCTCAATGTAAGGAGAGAAAATGGCCATCATCGCCCTCTGGAATGTAGCAGGCGCATTGCACAAGTCGAACGGCATTCTTCGGTAGGCGAAGGTACCATAAGGACAAGTGAATGTCGTCTTTTCCATATCCTGAGGGAGGATGGGTACCTGAAAGAAGCCTGAGTACCCGTCAAGGTAGCAGAAGTGGGAATGTTTGGCGAGGCGCTCCAACATCTGGTCCACGAAAGGCAGCGGGAAGTGATCCTTGCGGGTCGCAGCATTCAGCTTGCGGTAATCAATGCACATCCTCCATCTAGTGGTGGGCCGCATCTGGACCTTCTCGCCTTTGTCGTTGATGACAACGGTTTCCCTCCCTTTTTTGGGACCACGTGCACTAGACTCACCCACTTGCTATCTGAAATAGGAAAAATGATGTTAGCATCAAGTAATTTAAGAATCTCCTTTTTCACTACCTCTTGAAGCACGGAGTTTAGCCTCCTTTGATGCTGCACGAAAGGTTTGTGGTCTTCCTCGAGATGTATCTGATGGGCACATATAGCAGGACTGAGTCCCTTGATGTCTTTAATCGAATACCCTAAGGCACCCCTGTGAATGCGCAACTTTTCCGAAAGCTTCGAAGTCTCATCAAAACTCAATTGAGTGCCAACAATGACTGCAAAAGTTTTGTTGGAGTCAAGAAACTCATACCTGAGGCTGTCGGGCAATGGTTTCAAGTCTACCTTACTTGGCGCGTCTAATGGCGGTGACTTGTCGATTTTTGCCTCTGGTCCTTCTTCCTGCGGGCCGCAGGAGGGGTCTTGCGGGCCGCAAGAACTGTCAGCTGCAGACTGGGAGAGAGAGAGAGAACTGGTTTGACCCTGGTGAGTAGCGGTTCCTCATCGTCTGCAGGATCGCGGGGCATGCCCTGCAGACTGCAGGCAGTACCCCCAAGCGGACCTTCATCCTCCTCAGACACCTCATCAATAGAACCTAATTCATTTTGCAGGGAGGAAAGAAAGTCAAGATGATACCCGAGTGCGATCTGATGCTCTTCCAGCTGATCCTCCTGCGCCTCCCAAACGAGCTCATCAATGATATCCAACCGGTTGCAGTCCTCCAGAAAAATCGGGATATTTCATTGCTTGTGCAACCTGGAATTGTACCTTCTCGCCGCCAATGTTCATGGTGAGGGTACCCTCATACATATCGAAAACAGTCCGGGCTGTCCGCAGAAAAGGTCGACCAAGGATGATCGGTACATCCTTATCCTCCTCCATATCCATCACTACAAAATCACCAGGCACAAAGAACTTGCCTACCTGTACCGGTACATCCTCAACTATCCCCAGCGGTAAGCGAGTGGAGGTGTCTGCTAGCTGTAGGGTCATGCGGGTGGGTCTGAGCTCACCTACTCCGATCCTCTGAAAAACAGTGTGAGGCATGAGGCTCACACTGGCGTCCAAGTCGCATAACGCTCTTTTGATGGTTGCCTTCCCGATGGTGCAAGGGATGGTGAACTTTCTCGGATCTCCAAGCTTGGGTGGAAGCTCCCGACTCACCACCGCGCTGCATTCATGGTTGAGTTGCACGCTCCTACAGTCCTTTAGGCTCCGCTTGTTGGACAAGATATCCTTCAAGAATTTTGCGTAAGACGGCATTTGTGCGAGCGCATCGGTGAAGGGGATGGAGATAGTCAGCTGCTTAAGGACCTCCATAAATTTAGAGAATTGCTCATCCAAACGGTTCTTAGCGAGCCTTTGTGGGAATGGGACCTGTGGTTCGTATGGCGGCGGAGCCGTTGTCGCTTTTCCCTTGTCCTTCGCTGGCAAGACTGACTCGGCACGCATTGAGTTCTGATTCGCTTGTCCCTCAGTTACCACCTTCTGCAGTCCTTGAGAGGAGACTGCGAGGTCGGGATTAGGTGGTAGAGGGTCTGTTTGCGCCTACTGAAGAATTGGCTGGCTACTGGGGGAATCCTGCGGGCCGCAAGAGGGGTCCTGCAGCTGCTGGTTTTGTAACAGCCTGGTCCTCCTCTTCCGGCATGGGCGGATCAGCATACTGCGTGCCACTCCTAAGTGTGTGAATGGCCTTCACTTCACCATTGGGGTTCACTTGCTGACTTGGCAGTGAGGCTGCGGTCCCGGGACTCGACGCTGCGCCTACACCTCCTCCCTACACTATAATCCACTAAAGCGCGACTCTGCATCAACAAGCATCCAATCAGAGAAATTATGGTGAGGGCAAGACAGACATAACCGGTTAAACCTATCCCATGCATCGCTTAGAGACTCATCATACCCTTGTTTAAATGAGGAAATTTCAGCCCGAACCTTGGCGGTTCTCCTAACAGGGTAAAATTTTAGTAAAAATTGAGCAGACATTTCGGCCCAGGTAGCAATTGAGCCTTTAGGGAGAGAGTTGAACCAGAATTTCGCTTTGTCCTGAAGAGAGAAAGGGAACAAGGCTAACTTGACGTAGTCTGGCATCGTAGCGAGGTGCTTCACGGTTCGGCAGGCTTGGTAGAAACTGTTCAGATGGTCATGAGGGTTCTCGGACTCTAGCCCGTGGAAGCAGTTCTGCTGGACGAGTGTAACTGCACCCGAACCGAAGTTGGGGGGGTCTCCTTGCAACTCCGGGAGAACGATGGGACCTTCTGAGTCGTCAACCCTGGGACTGTGGTAGTCTCGGAGTGTCTGCGGCTCTGCTTGTCTTCGTTGCCGCTCGGCTTCTGTCTCTTGCCGGAGTTGGCGGACTTCTTCTTCAAGCTCTCGCCGTGCCGCTTCAGCAGCTTGCCGCTACATTTTTGCTTCTGCGGCCTGCAGCCTGAGCTGCTCCCGCTCCAAGACGTTGTCACCCATGTCAGATGACGAGGCGGTTTCTGAGTCAGATGAGTCTGGGCTGACCCTGGCTGGCGGCGGATGGAATTTCGGGCTCCTACGTCCGCTTCTGAGAAAGTAGTCACCAAAGGGAGGGTATTGTGCCAGTACCTGTCACCTGAAACAGAAAAAGAGAGAAAAGAAAAGGAAAAATCAGAATTCGAAAAGAAAATAAAGTAAGGTTTAGAACTAATGTCACCGTCCCCGGCAACGGCGCCAAAAAGCTTGATGTCCTAAAACGTATAGGCTTTTAAATTTGTAACTCGAAGCAAAACACTCGATCACAAGCGTACGATCTCGTGTAGTACAGTCGAGGTCGAACCTCAAGGACGGGAATTAACTCTAAACTGGACTCTACTCACAATTTAAATCCCGAGTGAACAAAAGTGGGGGGGGGTTTCTGAAAGATCAGTTTCAACAATTCAAAGTGCAAAAAGCAGTAAACAGCAAATAAGTTTTCGGAAACAAGTAAATAAAAGGCGTCCTCAGGGTTTTCTGAATCTGTTTGGTCTCTGGATTAACTTCTTGCGGCCCACAGGAAAGTCTCTTGCGGGTCGCAGGGGTTGGTTAGAGATTCCATAACTACCTGTTACCCACAGAATAATTCATGTGAATTTCAAACAGTTTTGTAATCTCTGTCTTACACTTTTTGCACATCCTTGCGGGCCGCAGGATGTCTCTTGCGGTCCGCAGGAAATCTGACAGAGAGCAGTTCTGGTTCTGGTTCAATGTTCGACTCACGTTATCAATTCCAAATCAAACCAGCAACGGTACAAGTCCTCAACTTTCGTATTTTGGTTCTTCTAACAATACCGGTTCAACAGAAATTCGTGGATCTATTTCTAAATCTACGTTCAAGTTACTTTTATATCTAGGATTCGGTTCAACTCTCGTAAGAACCGCAATTTAACCGTTCGGTTACTCTTGGACAACAAGTTATCAATCCAAATAGTGTAAATAACAATTCTTGCAAATATGATACTCTACTGACCAACTAAACTTTGTGCCTAATCTACAGGTTTACCATACAACAAGCATGATATTCTATTAACCAACTAGATTTTGCTCGCAATCTACAGGTCTACCACATCAACAAGTTAAGTCAAACACACATAATCATGAAAATCACAAGTAACATGAAAATAAAGTAAGTCTCACAATAAGAAGTGAATCCATTAACACAAACTTCATCATCTACCCTAAGAACTAAAAGACTACTCGCTCATGGCGAGGGAAAACAAAACAAACAACAAAAGAGAAGAAGTCATGATAAGAAAAACCGAAGAAGGAACTCGTATGAACTCGATTGTCGTTTCTTCGGAAGAATCCTCTCGAAAACGTCCAAGGAAGTGCTCCAATCTCGTCCCTACTCGTGCTCCTCTAGTCTCCTTCAATACTTCTGGCGGCTAGGGTGGAGAAGACAGAAAGTAAGATGCCAAAACCGTCTAAAAGGATGGTTTAAATAGCCAAAAAGGCGGCAGAAACAGATGCAGCGCTGCCGCGAGTCTTGCGGCCCGCAGGAAGTGGGTTCTAGTGCAGACTTGCTCTTGAAGGCTCCAAATGGTGTCCAAGTGCTCCAAAAGCCCAATTCACCTGAAACATGGACAGAATTGAACAAGTAACTGGAATTTAAGAATTCTAACACTAAAATGCAATTAAACTCAGGATTTTAGGTCGAAAACAAGATACAACTCTGGTAAAAATGCATATATGAATGCGGTGCATCAATTCTTGAATTTCTTGCATAAGAACATTGATCTCCCTAAAATTTCTTGAATCTGTTTAATGGATTTGCATCAATTCTTTTGCTTTCTTTCAGTTAAATAAGATAAATTAAGTTAAAATGCAACTAACATGAGTTGCCTTGTGCTCTCATGACCTCTTGTGAGCTTGCCCCAAGAGTGAGTTGTTTTAAAAGTCAATAAACAATTAAAATTAGTACACATGAGCTTGCTTAAGCAACTCATGACCTCTTGTTGAGTTTTAACTCCAAGAGTGGCTTAACTATTGTGTGAACATACTCCACAGACCCCTAAGGACTTGTCCAAAGGGTGACTCTCATAGCAAAAGCATGAGAGGGGGAGTGAGCTCAGCAAAATGCTGCTGCCCTTCCAGTTTCCTGAGAACTGAGTGAATAACTCATTCTGGAAGCTAATTTTGACATCAGCATTGCTCCAGGATATGCTGCCAAAATTGCTCCAGGATAAGTTATGAACTCAAGGAAACCTTTTTGAATAGATTTCACCTACAAAATGTAGGGAAAATGCTGCCAAACTTGTTCCAGACTCAAGAAACTGGAAGAGTAACAGAAACTTGCCAAAGATCAACTCCTCTCTGTGGATTTATGTTCATAACATAATTAAGTCATATTTTTTATGTGTCTATAATAAAGTTATAAACATTTCTCATGTAAAAGTTATTGTCAAATTCTGTATAGAAAGATTCATATAAAAGTCACAAGATCTGTTGCACAGAATGACAGAAAATGCCCTTTGAATTGTAAATTTAATGAAACAGTGACCTTGCTAAGATAAAAGTGTATAAATTATATATCAAAATGTTCATAATAACATGCACTAACTCACTGTCAAAGCTGTTTAAACACTCATGTTCAAAAATATGTCATACAAGTCCAAGATTTGTAAATCTGACTGTCTGTAACACTGAACTGCAAGTCTGAATTTCAAAGAACTGATCTTGATGCATATTTTATGTTCTGGATGCATATTTTAAATATTTTATATGAAAAGATCATGATTTTCTGAACAAGTTTCATGCATAAAGTTTGATCTAACTCTCTATAAATAAATTCTTACAAAAATAACAAAATGATGACTGCATCAGTTTCCTTCTGTCTTCTTCTTTGGAAATTTGAATAAAAAAATGGTGTCCAGTTTGTTCTTCACAATTCATATTTTTGATCATTTTAATACATTCCTGACATGATTCTAAGCAACTTTCATGTTTTACACTTGATCTGATTCATTGTAGATAAATTCCCACAAAAATGTGAAATTTCTGACAAATTCTGTGAAAGTTTGCAGATTTAACCCTGAAAACAAGAATTTCAAAAACATTGTGAATAACTTAGAATTAGAACATCTGATGAACATAGAAGTTGTTTCTAACATCTCAATGAATATTTCTGTTTTAAAACATTGAACTGTCACATTAAAAAATGTTGCAAATAAATCAAACTGGTAATTTACCATTTTTCTATCAATTTCTGCACAATTGATAAACTCAAATTCAAATATGAAATTCAAGTTATTTTGTGAAGTAAGCGATATCTGCATACTGCACACACTGTAAATAAGTTGTTTGCATGATTTAAATGAATTATATGTGTCAAATTCATACACTGGTACTCAAAAAACTGAAATCTGGTACCAAGTTCACATCTGCTGTACAGTCCAAATTGATTTAAATTAAATGTACATACATGTTCTTCACATCAAGACGATTCAAACAAGCCAAACCTCACACAAATTGGTCAAGAATTGAATTAAAATTTTGAAATCGAAATCCAAGTCAGAATTCGACACAGTGCTTTATGAACGAGCTCATTCGAGTTAAATCCGAGCCCCCTCAGCTCAATCCAACACCATAGATGTGTTCCCCTTGACGAAACGATCCTAATGGCTTCGGCCGATAAAAAATCTGACCATCCACCGCCGAGATCCGCCGTGCACAGCCACCGACAGCCCAGATGAACCCAGTTCATATCAGGGGCAGCACAAATCTTGATGTCAATCCCACAGATCTCATCCCTGTCAGTAGCACGAATCTTGATTCATATCTTAGGACAGCACGAATCTTGATGACAAATCTCACAGATCTTGCTCATATCCAGTAGCACGAATCTTGATGCAGATCTGAGGACAACACGAATCTTGATGACAAATCTCCCATATCTCATTCATTACCAGCAGCACGAATCTTGATGCAGATCTAAGAAATAGCACGAATCTTGATGCAGATCTAAGAAATAGCACGAATCTTGATGCAGCCTCAGGAAAGGAACAGGCCAATCCAAAATTCAAATTCGGCCAAATTAAAAGTTGGCCCAAAACCATAATTCAGCCCAAAATTAAAAGTTGGCCCAAAATTCAAATTCCACCCAAAATTAAAAGTAGGCCCAAAACCAGAATCCAGCCTAAAATTAAAAGTTGGCCCAAAAATCCAAAGTTCGCCCAAAACCAGAATTGGCCCAGAAATTGAAATCTGGCCCAAAATCCAGTTAAAATGATTTATTCCGGATTTTCAATAAAAATAATTCTAAAAATAGTTTCCGAACTCCAAAAATTTTGAAATAAATTTTAAAATTCATAAAACAATATTTCTGATTTTTCCATGTAAAAACATTTTTTTCATTTAAAATTTGAATTTTCAGATACAAATTCAAGTTCAAATTTGAAAGAGAAGACTTCTTTTTTTTTTTTTTTTGAAATTCAAAAAATGTAAATCCAAGCATCCTCAAAGAACACCCTCTTCCAGAAGCATTTGAGTGAAGTTTTGTGCTCATTTTAAAAAAAAAAAAGAAAGAAAGAAATAAAAAAAATCTCTTCGAATCAAAGGGTGGAATCCAGATTTGAAGTAAAATCATCGAGCACCTGAACGTCAAATTAGGCCAACCAGTTACTAATTTGTCGTTCAGACAACTGATGAAAGCAATACCAAACTACGAAACAGTGACGTCTTGCACTTCAGTTAGGAGATCTGACGAGAGAAAAAGTTCTCGGGACCACCAGAGTCGATTCCAGATTTCCTCCAATCGATGGTTGATCATACCCTGACAGAGATACCGGGCGTGAGGCTGTAAATTGGATCTTCGGTTGCAGATAGACTACCAGTCCTGATCTGACGATCGCGGATATTGTTTGAAGCATTTTAAGGAATCAAGTTTGCGCTCGAACGATTGCGACTTACCAAGTCGTAGGAGGCCTGAAAGAGACATAAGCGTCTCCGGGATCATCAAAACGTATCTTAGGTTTCCCCGCTAACATAAACCTGAAAGAGATATAAGCATCTCCGGGACCCTCAAAACGTGTCCTAGGTTTAACCTACTAACACTTACTAACATTCACTAATAAAATAAATGACAATCTTGACATTTAAAAGTGTGCATCCATCCATGCATATCATTTAGATAAGATTGTTTCCTTTGTATTATACGATAATTGCACACAGGTTTTAGCATTTTCCTATTCTTAATCAGAGGTGCCTGAATCTAACATATTCAGGGTAATTAACAATGAGGGCTTGCGCTCATTGGAATCTAAGACCCCACAATCACTTGAAAATCATAAAACCTTTGAACGTGAGTGTCTGAGAGTAAGCGCCTCGCGACGTCTACTAACACACGCATGCGTACAAAGGTGACAGTGTCCTTTTCCCGACGAAAACGTCTCTTTTAGAGGCGCCTCCTCGGGCGGCGAAAGGGGTGGCACAGATTGTACTCGAGATGCTCGGTCTCGTGGGGCGCAAGGTGGAGTACCTGTGCGAGCATGGCAAGGCTCAGAGTGTAAGGACGATAAAGCAGGCAAAAAGATATGCCATGGGTGTCATCGGGGAACTCCTCCAGGACTAGAGAAGCGAGGAACTCATGTGTCAGATTGCTGTAGGCAATATGGTGCGATGGGATCTCCCAAAAAACTCTGGTGAAACCGGCCCGCTCGGTAAGACTTGTAAACTCGCCCAGGATGCCTATCTCCTCCAGGAAACCAAAATCAATAATAGGCGTGGAGATCACTCTTTTATTTTGAAGGATAGTTCAGTTCCGTTTGAGCCATGCGTCCTCGGCGGCACGTCGAGCAGCTTCCTCCGCTTGATAAGCGCGCTGGACCTTTTCCCTCTTTGCTTGCAGTTGCTCCGCGCTCGTAGCCTGCTTGGGTCGCATGGTGAGGTTACGGACTGAAAGAAGGGCTGTTGGGCTGTTGCTGGTAAGTCCTGCGAGCCACAAGGGTTGGAGGGTTTGGCTGGCAGGGATGGGGTGTGACGTGGCGCGAATTCAAGGGCCTGTTTGCAATTTCACCAACTAACAAGTCTGAATTTGAAAAAGCGCGGTAAAATCAAACCTTAGTTTTGTCAAGGCCTTGATCAGAGGTGCACAGTGGAAACTTGGCTCGGCGTGAGGGGACCGCAGGACTTGAGTGGCGTGTGGCAGTGGGGCACGGCTCAACGGCGGAGGACAACAGCCGGCACGGCAGTGGTGGTTGCTGCGTGCTACTGCTCTGGCGGCGTCTGCGACGAAGCAGCGGAGGCGGGGCAGGGCGTGCCGGGGTGTCTGCATGGCGGCGCTGGGCTGCGCGGCGCGGGGCAGGGCGACGCTGGCGGCGTGGTGTCTAGGGTTTCGGCAGCGGCGGGGCTTGGCAGGCGGCTGGTGAGCGGCGCCGACGCGAGGTGGAGTGGGGCAGAGGCGCGGCGGCTCGTCTCGGCTGGTGCTCTGCTGCCCAACACGGCTGCTGCTGGTGCTTGATGCATCGCATTTATATCTATTTATTTTAGGATTTTTACCTTTGTTTTAGTTAGGAATTTTAGATTTAGTAGCAAATTAGTTAGTTAGATGTTTAAATTTGAGTTAGTTAAGTTTTTGGGACCCAATTCGAAGAAGATGATCAAAAATAGGCGAAGAAGTGCACAGAAGACACAGAGTGCGGACCGCAATCTCGAGTGTGCGGTTCGCATTCAGATCAAATCTGGAGCACCTAAATCCGGGCCGTGCACAACCGCCGACAATCCAATTTTAGGGCAACCGACTCCCTGTTCCCTGGGGAGTACGGTTCGCACTGACCGACGCCAGATCGCAGGAAGGCCAAAAACTGATGGGACCTCTATTTTCTGGAGCAGTTTCGATGGAAGGTATCTAATTCTGTCCTTTGCTCCACAAATTAGGGGTCAGTTCCAGAAGAAAGAAGGCTAAAACTGGGAGCATCCAAGCCTATATAATCATCATCCTTTGAAGAGGTTCATTCGTGTCGAGTTATCGTGTTATCTGAGTAGAGTTTATTGTGAGAGTTAGTTTTGTCGTGTCTTTTCCTTTTGAGAGTTAGTTAGTCAAGAGTCCTTTATTTTTGAGAGTTTTAGTTTAGAGAGTCGATAAGAAGAGGGAGATTACTCGGAGAAGAAGGATTCAAGCGCCGACGAGTCTCAACGCCACGATCAATAATCGGTGCTTTCTTCTTTATGTTATTTACCTTTTCTTTAATCATGTTGTCTTTTGTTATGTCTGAGTAGTTGTCTTTGTTCTTAGGGTTTAAGATGATGTTTGTTTGTTTGGATTAATTGAATATCATGTTTTCATTGTCTATGATTTGAAGTTATTTTCAATATTGCTTGAGCTTGATTATAATTGCATTTGAATTGCTTCTTGATTGTTTGATAAGAACCTATAGACTAGGGCCCGATCTAGTTGGTTAGTATAACATCAATTGAATCGAGAACTGATACTTATGCTAATTGGGTAGTTATCCAAAAGATTCCTAATTGATCTAAAAGTGTTAAAATTGCCAAGAAACGAGAGTTGAGGAACTTGTAACTGCTTAGGATTAGTTTGGGATTGGTAACTTTAGTCAACATATCTGATCTGAACCAAAACTGTTCTCTGTTTGTGCCTTGCGTACCGTAGTGTGACAGACTGCGGATCGCACTCCCAAGTAACTGACAGGAAATCTATCTCTCGGACAGTTATCTGCGAATTGCAGTTAACCAATGCGGATCATTAATCTGGTAACTGAAAGAGAGGCGAAACTGTATGCCCTGCGGACCGTACCTAGCAAGTGCAGACCGTAGGCAATTGATCCAGACAGCAAACTGATTCTGGAAACCCTGGGAACGCTTGTTTAGCATCTGTTTAAGAGTCTTTATTTGCTGTTATTTACTTTATTGCACCTGAAACCAATCTTGAAACAACCCCCCCCCCCCCACTTTTATACAAAAACACCAAAAATATTCTAATTAGGATTAGGATAGAATTTAAAGCATAGTTTAGAAGTAATTCCGTCCCTGTGGATTCGATCCCAACTATATTGCACTAGATCGTACGCTTGCGATTGAGGGCATTATTTAGGGTAATTAAAAGCCTATACACTTTACAGAGGTCAAGCTTTTTGGCGCCGTTGCCGGGGATGGCAACACTATTTTCTAGACTTTTCTTTATTTTCTTTTCTATTTCGAACCCCCCTTCTTCTTCTTCCTTTTCTCTTGTTTCAGGTTACAGAAACTGGACCGACTACCGCCGGTTGGTGACTACAAGCTGAGAAGTGGTGTTCAATATCCGAGACTACAACCAAAGGATACCCCAACCTCAGCCCCATCCGATCTGAACACAACTTTCCAACGGTTGTCAATCGAAGACTCTGTGTGCGGTCCGCACCCTCCTGTTCATGGTCCGCAAGATATGGCAGACGACGCAACAAGGCTCGCGTTGGAGGAGGCGGAAACCGAGAAGCAACAGCTTTGAGCAAAAGTCGAGCAACTAAGGCAAGCGGTAGAAGAAGAATAGCGCAGAAGAGAAGCCGAGGCTGAAGCTCGACGTCATGAACCACGAACTCTCAGAGATTTCCACATCCCCAAGGCTGATGATGCACAAGGACCCATCATACTTCCTGACATCGTTGGGGATCCTCCCAACTTTGGCTCAGGAGTAGTCAACCTCATCCAATAGAGTTGTTTTCACGACTTTGAGTCGGAGAACCCACACGATCACATCAACAACTTTCTCCAATGTTGCCGAACCGTGAAGAACATCATGGCAAGTCCAGACTACGTCCAACTGGCTCTATTTCCATTCTCCCTACGAGACAGAGCACGAACATGGTTTAATTCTCTTCCCACAGGCTCAATTGGTACTTGGGTCGAATTATCTACTCAGTTTCTTGAAAAATACTACCCTGTTAGGAGAACTGCTAAAGTTAGAGCACAAATTTCAACTTTTAAACAAGGGTATGATGAACCATTGAGACAGTCTTGTCCTCACCATAACTTTTCTGATTAGATGTTAGTTGATGCATTTTATAATGGTCTGAACTTACAAAGTCGTGTTTTGGTTGATTATGGTGCAGGTGGATCCGTTATTGATCGAGAGCCACATGAGATCTTGGAGATATTTGACAAGTTGGCACAACAGCAACAATGGTCCAGCGGTGAGTCTAGCAGAGGCACGAAAGGGCGCTATGAAGTCGATCAACTCGCTTTGATGCAAGCCAAAATAGAAGCCCTTCAATTACAAGTTGACAAACAGAAGGCTACCTCCAAAGCGGTGCAAGCTCAATCTTGTGCTCTTTGTGGAGAGGAATCACATGACTACGATCATTGCCCACTGCGTCAACCTGAGGAAGATGAGCACGTCAATTCCATTAACAATGAGCCCTCATTCTTCCCAAAGACTCCTTACTCACGGTCATACTCTAATGATCAAATTGAACGCCAAAACTGGAGAAACCAACCTGACCGTCCTAACTATGGGTTCAACAACAACAACCCTCCTCAGAGGTATCAAAACCAAGGAACCCAGTATCAACCAGGGCAAGTAAATGGTGGCCGTAACTTCTACAACAACGCCCACTTCCAAAACCAAAACCAAAACCAGAATCGTAATAGCCCACCGAACAACGAGCAAGGCAACAACTTCATGCACGAGCAAGGCAAGATGAATCATATGATCTTTGAACAGATGCAAGCCTTGAATGAGAAGTTGGCAAGGCTAACGGGAGGAGATGTAGGTGAGGGGTCAAGTTCGAAAGACACGGGCAAGCTTCCGAGTCAACCGATAGAGCCCAACGGCAAGGTAAAGGCCATTCATACCTTGAGGAGCGGCACGCAATATTCTGACCTCCCATGCCAGAAGAAACAGACCCGAGCGTCGTCAGTCCAGCGAACGCCGAAACAGCTTCAGGTATACTAACTGCCATCCGCAGCCCACAGAGCACCGACCGCATGACATTCAGCAGACCGACCCTGAGGCAGTTACAGGCCAACCGACATATCAACCAGCGCAGACAGCCAAGCCCAACACTACCTGCGGTCCGTAATCACGACAGTGCGGTCCGCAGGATGAAGAAACAAACGGCAAAACTGACCAGAATATCAATCCTGTTTCACGTACAACAGCAGCAAAGGACAAGGGCAAAGCAACAGAGACAGAGCAGCCTTACAGACCACCTGTCCCGTTCCCACAGAGGCTCGCCAAACACCGTCAAGACGAGCAATTTGCAAAGTTCATGGAGGTACTCAAACAACTCACCATCTCAATTCCATTCACCGATGCTCTCACACAAATGCCATCTTATGCCAAGTTCTTGAAGGACATCTTGTCCAACAAGCGAAGCCTAAACGATTGTAGGAGCATACAGCTAAACTTTGAGTGTAGTGCAGTTCTAAACCGTGAGCTACCTCCTAAGCTTGGGGATCCGGGCAAATTCACCATTCCCTATAACATTGGTAAAGCCGTCATCAAGAGAGCCTTATGCGATTTGGGCGCAAGCGTGAGCCTCATGCCTCACACCGTCTTTCAAAGAATTGGTGTGGGAGAACTCAAGCCCACACGTATGACCTTGCAATTAGCAGATACCTCTACACGCTTACCATTGGGGATAGTTGAAGATGTACCAGTACAGGTTGGGAAGTTCTTTGTACCTGGTGACTTTGTTGTCCTTGCGATGCAAGAAAACATGCTAGAGGAGCAACATAACCAACTCAAGTACCAATTTGACTATCTATCTTCGTTAGAAGATGAGTTGAGTTCAGGCGAATCAGATTGCACGACCGACGATGATGAATGGGCCTCAGCCACTTCTGACTGCGACCTAAACCTCTCACCCTGCGATCCGCAGAGTTCTGAAGACTCTCTGTCTGCCAGCGTAGAACCAATCTTCTCTCTGGTGCAGACAGAACGTGAAGTATCATGTGATCCGCACCCACGAGACTGCGATCCGCAGGAGGTGCAAACCGAGGCTAAAAATGACAAATCACCGCCGCTCGATGCTCCCAGTAAGATGGATCTGAAGCCACTGCCTGACAACCTTTGGTATGAATTCGTTGATCCTGAGAATACTTTTCCAGTCATAGTTGGCGCTCAGTTGAGCCTTGATGAGACAACCAAGCTTTTGGAGAAGTTGAGATTTCATAAAGGTGCCTTAGGGTACTCAATCCATGACATCAAGGGATTAAGTCCGGCAATTTGCGCACATCGTATACATCTCGAAGAGGACCACAAACCTTCAGTTCAACATCAAAGGAGACTCAACCCTATGCTTCAAGAGGTAGTGAAAAAGGAAATCCTTAAATTATTAGAAGCTAAAATTATTTTTCCTATTTCAGATAGCAAGTGGGTGAGTCCCGTGCATGTGGTTTCAAAGAAAGGTGGACATACCGTTGTTGAGAACGAAAAGGGCGAGAAGGTCCAAATGCGACCCACAACCGGGTGGAGGATGTGCATCGACTACCGAAAGCTGAACACGGCTACTCGCAAGGACCACTTCCCGCTTCCTTTCGTCGATCAGATGTTAGAACGTCTAGCGAAACATTCACACTTTTGCTACCTAGACGGATATTCGGACTTCTTTCAGGTACCCATCCTCCCTCAGGATATGGAGAAGACGACTTTCACATGTCCCTATGGTACCTTCGCTTACCAAAGAATGCCATTTGGCTTGTGTAATGCGCCGGCTACATTCCAAAGGGTGATGATGGCAATTTTCTCTCCTTACATTGAAAAAGAAGTTGAAATTTTTATGGATGATTTTTCTGTTGTTGGTACTTCTTTTGATAATTGTCTAGCTAATTTGTGTAAGATTTTACAGAGATGCGAGGAAACGAATCTTGTTCTCAATTGGGAGAAATGTCATTTTATGGTGCAAGAAGGCATAGTACTAGGACATAAAGTAACAAGCAAGGGCATTGAGGTAGACAAAGCTAAGATAGAAGTAATTGAGCAGATGTGTACACCAACCTCCGTCAAAGACATCTGTAGTTTCCTCGGACATTGTGGATTCTATCGTCGCTTCATCAAAGACTTTGCCAAGATCACCAAGCCCTTGACAAATCTTCTGGTAAAAAACTCTGAATTTAATTTTTCTAATGAGTGTGTTGAATCTTTTAACAGGTTGAAAGAAGCACTTGTGTCGGCACCGATCTTACAACCTCCCGATTGGTCTCAACCGTTTGAGATCATGTGTGACGCTAGCGATTATGCCGTAGGAGCCGTTCTAGGACAAAGGAAGGACAAGAAACAGGTAGCCATTTGCTATGCGAGCAAGGTCATCGATCCCGCTCAGATCAACTACTCCACAACCGAGAAGGAGCTACTAGCCGTGGTGTATGCCTTGGAGAACTTTCGTTCCTATTTGGTCGGCTCTCAGATCATCATCTACACCGACCATGCCGCACTCAAATATCTTCTCTCTAAGAAGGATGTGAAACCTAGACTTATCCGTTGGATTCTTCTTTTACAAGAATTTGATATCGAGATCAAGGACAAGAAAGGAACGGAGAATTTGGTGGCAGACCACTTGTCTCGATTGCATTGGGATGGAGAAGAGCAGAACAACATTCCTATTGACGATTCCATCCTTGGAGAGCAGCTCTATTCCTTTGAAGCGCACTTACAATTCTGACTTTGCAGTCAGTTCATACCAGTCCGCAGGCACGAGAGTGCGGACTGCAGACACATCATACCGGTCCGCAGTTAGTTCATACCAGTCAGCAGACAGCTCAGCACAGAATCCTTGGTACACAGACTTTGCCAATTTCCTTGTCGCGAACATCCTACCAGCAGGCATGACGTATCAACAAAGGAAGAAGTTCAAATCTGATGTTAAGTCCTATATTTGGGAGGAGTCCTACCTTTTTAAAGTTGGAGTTGATGGAATTTTTAGGCGTTGCGTTCAACATGATGAGGTCAATTCTATACTTTCTCACTGTCATTCATCCGCTTATGGAGGACATGCTTCCGCTTCCAAGACCACCGCCAAGGTCTTTCAATCCGGATTCTATTGGCCCACAATTTTCAAAGATGCACATGCCTTTGTGAAATCATGCGATCAATGCCAGAGGACCAGTAACATCTCGAAGCGCAATGAAATGCCACAACAACCGATTCAAGAAGTAGAAATCTTTGATGTTTGGGGCATAGACTTTATGGGACCTTTCCCTTCCTCCAAAGGATTCTCTTACATCCTTGTGGCCGTAGACTATGTTTCTAAATGGGTGGAGGCGCTAGCTTGTACCAACGCCGATGCAAATGCCGTCAAGCGTCTTTTCAATGATGTAATATTTCCTCGCTTTGGAGTTCCCCGTGTCGTAATAAGTGATGGAGGAAAGCACTTTATCAACCGACAATTCGAGCACCTTTTGAGCAAACATGGAATAACTCACAAAGTAGCCACTTCCTATCATCCACAAACCAATGGCCAAGTCGAAGTATCTAACCGGGAAATCAAAGTCATTCTTGAGAAGACTGTAGCAAGAACAAGGAAAGATTGGGCTTCCAAACTCAATGACGCATTATGGGCATACCGCACAGCCTTCAAGACCCCGATTGGCATGAGCCCCTTCAAATTGGTTTATGGCAAACCTTGCCATTTACCGGTCGAAATCGAACGCAAAGCATTTTGGGCGACACGTACCATCAACCTAGACTTACAAGCAGCCGGAGAAAAACGCATCCTAAATCTACACGAATTGGAGGAAATGCGACTTCAAGCATACGACAACGCAAAGATGTACAAGAAACGCACCAAAAGAGTTCATGACAACCGCATCATGCGCCGAGATTTCAACGAAGGTGACCTTGTTCTTCTTTTCAATTCTCGCTTGAGACTTTTTCCTGGCAAGCTCAAATCAAGGTGGTCAGGACCTTTTGTTGTCAAGAAGGTCTACCCGTTTGGAGCAGTTGATATAGCGGGCAAAGATGGTGTCATATTCAAGGTGAACGGCCAACGTCTCAAGGTGTATGTTGCCGATCAAAATCGAGAGGAATGCCTAACCTTACACCTCTCTGAGTAAGCAACTTAGAACGCATTACGGTCAAGCCCGGGTCCTTAAACAAGCGCTTCTTGGGAGGCAACCCAAGGTTTAGGTTTAGTTAAAAAAAACAAAAAAAAGAAAAAGAAAAAGAAAAAAAAATAGAAAAAAACAAAGGGAAAACAAAAAAAAAAATTAGGAGTAGTTAGTTGTATCTTTTTAATTTTAGGAATCCGATGGCGAAGGAACAACAGAATCTGGAGTTCAAACTAACAAGCATTGGAGGTCTAACAACAAGGACGAGAAACGAATTTCTAGAAACTTTGGTGCGGACAGCAGCCTAGACAACGCGAACCGCAGTCAATTCAGTACAGGGAGACGTTCAATTCTGAGTTCTAATTACCAAGAAGGAAGGATCACAACAGAGTGCGGTCCGCACTTAGTACTAATAGAGCGCGAATCCTAATGAAATCTGAGCCATTCAATCTAGGTTCTAACCCTAACTTCACTCTATATATTCCCCTTTCTTCTCTCTTTCTTCTTCGCCCGAACCAGCCACCATTCTTCTTCTTCTTCTTCTTCTTCTTCTTCTTCTTCTTCTTCTTCTTCTTTTCCTCCTCCTTTCTTCTCCTCTACCAGCACCAGCAGTCTCCTTCTTCTTCCTTCCTTACCTGCGCACCACCACCAGTCCGCAGTACGTTGACGTCACCACTACACACCACCGTCCGCACTGCTCAACACCAAACCACCACCACCTCACCACTAGTCCGACTCACCACCAATCATCACCAACCGCAGCCGCCGCCATCCGCACCACAGTGCACACCGCTGTCACTACGCTGCACATCACCACCTCACCTTCTTCTCCCTTCGCACCATAGCGCACCGCTACACTGTACCGCCGTCACCACCTCTGCACCACCGCAGCAGCACCGAACTAGCACCAGCCATGCATCACCACACCACACGCACTGCGCACCGCAGTGCGCCGCCGTCGCTGTCGCCGCCTTCCTCCACCAGCAGCAGCAACAGGAGAGCAGCAGCCGGGTCAACCCCAATTTAAGTATGATCCAACGATTCACACCCCGATCCGACTTCTCCATTGCCCAATTAAAGGTTTAATTTTCACCGATCTACTATCAATTTCAATTTAAAATCAATTGATTGGTGAAATTAAAAACCAAATTATTGACCTGTTACACCAAAACCAACCCGGTTCAGAATCAGTAACAGTGCCTGCGAACCGTACCATCGAAAGTACGGTTGGTACTTAGAACAAAAACCGACCTAATCCGAACTGGTACCAGTCAAATCGAGACTACACATTGCGGTGCGTACTCCCGAGAGTGCGGTTCGCATTCAGTTCAAACTCACCAGAACCAAGAACACCTCAGTGCGATCTGTGCCCTCTGACTGCCATCCGCAGTCAAGTCAGACCAGTCAGAACTGAAACCATGTTTAAACGAACCCGAAGCAAAACTCAAGGTGCGTCGTCATCCGCTGCCCCACCACCATCACCACCTCAGCTGACAGACGAGGAGATGACGTTCAATGCAAACCTCTGATTTCTTAACACCAAAGCCGTTCACTCCACCCCACGTATTGACTTTGATTTTTTGGAGGAGATCGGTATTCTCGAGGAGTTCAACTGTCTCACCTCTCGGATCGGAATTAACAAGAAGTTATGGGAGATCCCGGATCGACATGTGGCGTATGTAGAGCCAACGAGGGAGTTCTTGGCCTCCCTTTCCTTGATACACAGGACGAACAAAGGCCCAAAGATCTGATTCAGGCTCAATGGAGAATACTACAAGAGATCCCTGAGGCAACTTTCCAAATGGTTTCATATCGCACAAGGAGGATCCGACTATTCGGGTACGTTCCCGAAGACCAGGTCAACCACCAGGACCCGATCCATCCCTCTATCCACCGAGCACATTTCTAGCCGCTCCTCACCGGTCAATACCTCCAGGCCATAAACCCCGATCCTAGAATCACATCGATCATTTATCCGGCCTTACGATTTTTATGTCGTGCTTTGGGGAGTTCCGTTTTTGCACGTGGGGAGACCTCACTCAGGCCGAGACATGATGAGTTCTCCCTCCTCCTTACCATGCTCCGCCCCGACGAGCAAATGCAGCGGCCCGACCTGATGCTGCACATGGTAAAATTCTGGTTGACTATTACCAATACCGGCCGAGAGGGAGGTATTATAGCCATGGGGACCTACGTCACTCACATAGCCTTTTGCATGGGTATAAACTTTCGTGAGTCTGATTATGAGAAGTGTGTAGAGGTTCCGATGTTGAACAAGCCGATGTTTAGTAGCTGGCAATGGATTACAACAAAGAAGAGAGGGTCACAACCTCCTGTTTACACATGGAAGACCCCTCAAAGGACCTATCAGATGCCGATTCAGTGCCCCCCGATTGATTTCACTGACCATCATACATGGAGGCTACAGCAAGGTCCTGCTTAGCCAGCACATGAGGAGCAAGACGATCCTATGGAGGATGCGTTCCCACAGGATTATGTGCCCGATCAGCCCATGCCACCCGCTGTCCCACAACAGCAGATTCCGCCATACGCACAGCAGCAGTGGGCAGAGGTATATGAGCGAGTTACACTCATGCATGAGACTATGGGTCGGTCTGACGAGAGGCACAACGAGTACCTCTCACGATTTGATCAACTCAAGGCCTAGCGAGCTGCTGATAGAGCCCGATTGGATGATATTTATTCGAGGCAGACTAATTTATATGCGCGACAAGGTGAGATGTACGAGCGTCAGACTCGACATGGTGAGCGCATTGACGCTATCGATGAGCGTCAAAACGAGATGTACGATATTCTTACAGCCATGAGATCTACTCACATAGGTCCAGGACCCAGCGGAGGAGGTGGAGGTGACGATGCGCCTCAGTGACATTGACATGCCTAGCTTGGGGAGGCTGTCGCATATCTCGGTTACATTCTTTTTCTTCTCTCGTTTTATTTTTCATGCACTAGGGGCAGTGCAAGGATTAGCTTGGGGAGGGAGAAGAATATTAACCGAGATTCTTTTTGTATATATTTTAGTTGTAGGTAAAAAAAAAAAAAAGAAATCAGAAAAACAGAAAAAACGAAAAAACGAAAAAAAAAATGTATCTTATTTTTCAGTTTCATTTTTAGTTTTTTTTTTTTGCGATGCATTTAGTTAGTAGATGTAGTTTTAGGATTAGTTCTGCTTGAGGACAAGCAAGTGTTTAAGCTTGGGGAGATTTGATGCATCGTATTTATATCTATTTATTTTAGGATTTTTATCTTTGTTTTAGTTAGGAATTTTAGATTTAGTAGCAAATTAGTTAGTTAGATGTTTAACTTTGAGTTAGTTAACTTTTTGGGACCCAATTCGGAGAAGATGAACAAAAATAGGCGAAGAAGCACACAGAAGACACGGAGTGCGGACCGCAATCTCGAGTGTGCGGTTCACATTCAGATCAAATCTGGAGCAGCTAAATCCGGGCCGTGCACAACCGTCGACAATCCAATTTTAGGGCAACCGACTTCCTGTTCCCTGGGGAGTACGGTTCGCACTGACCGACGCCAGATCGCAGGAAGGCCAAAAACTGATGGGACCTCTATTTTCTGGAGCAGTTTCGATTGAAGGTATCTAATTCTGTCCTTTGCTCCACAAATTAGGGGTCAGTTCCAGAAGAAAGAAGGCTAAAACTGGGAGCATCCAAGCCTATATAATCATCATCCTTTGAAGAGGTTCATTCGTGTCGACTTATCGTGTTATCTGAGTAGAGTTTATTGTGAGAGTTAGTTTTGTCGTGTCTTTTACTTTTGAGAGTTAGTTAGTCAAGAGTCCTTTATTTTTGAGAGTTTTAGTTTAGAGAGTCGATAAGAAGAGGGAGATTACTCGGAGAAGAAGGATTCAAGCGCCGACGAGTCTCAATGCCACGATCAATAATCGGTGCTTTCTTCTTTATGTTATTTACCTTTTCTTTAATCATGTTGTCTTTTGTTATGTCTGAGTAGTTGTCTTTGTTCTTAGGGTTTAAGATGATGTTTGTTTGTTTGGATTAATTGAATATCATTTTTTCATTGTCTATGATTTGAAGTTATTTTCAATATTGCTTGAGCTTGATTATAATTGCATTTGAATTGCTTCTTGATTATAACGTCAATTGAATCGAGAACTGATACTTATGCTAATTGTGTAGTTATCCAAAAGTAATCGAAAGGAGAAATTGTGGTTATAACGAAAGTTAAACCTTACCCTTGAACGAAAGCAAATTGAATTTAGGTTAGAAATAATCCTAAAGATTTCTAATTGATCTTAAAGTGTTAAAAGTGCCAACAAACGAGAGTTGAGGAACTTGTAACTACTTAGGATTAGTTGGGGATCGATAACTTTAGTCAACATATCTGATCTGAACCAAAACTGTTCTCTGTTTGTGCCTTGCGGACCGTAGTGTGACAGACTGCGGATCGCACTCCCAAGTAACTGATAGGAAATCTATCTCTCGGACAGTTATCTGCGAACTGCAGTTAACCACTGTAGATCATTAATCTGGTAACTGAAAGAGAGGCGAAATTGTACACCCTGCGGACCGTACCTAGCAAGTGCAGACCGCAGGCAATTGATCCAGACAGCAAACTGATTCTGAAAACCCTGGGAACGCTTGTTTAGCATCTGTTTAAGAGTCTTTATTTACTGTTATTTACTTTATTGCACCTGAAACCAATCTTGAAACAACCCCCCCCCCCCCCCACTTTTATACAAAAACACCAAAAATATTCTAATTAGGATTAGGATAGAATTTAAAGCATAGTTTAGAAGTAATTCCGTCCCTGTGGATTCGATCCCGACTATATTGCAGTAGATCGTACACTTGCGATTGAGGGCATTATTTAGGGTAATTAAAAGCCTATACACTTTACAGAGGTCAGTGCTGCTCAACTCGGTGGGGCAGCAGATCCGGCCAGATCGGGGCGGCAGATGCTGCTACTTCTGCTGCTCAGCGCGTGGTGGCGAGAGGGGGGGTCGGCTGTCTCAAAGAGAAGAGAAAGAAAAGAGGGGAGGAAGAAAGAAAGAAAGAAAGAAAGGAGAGGAGAAGAAGAAGAAGGAGAAAGAAAGAAAGAAATAGAGAAAGAAGGAAAGAAAGAAAAGAAAGAAAGAAAGAAGGAAAGGAGAAGAAAAGAAATAAAAGAAAAGAAAGAAAGAAAGAAAGAAAGAAAATGGTACGGACCCACCTGCCCTTATTCGAAACCACCAGTCTGCATCAAGATTTGTGCCGGACTGGAAACCCTAGCGGGCCGCAGGAGGCTGTCTGAATTGCGTTTCGTCTCAATTTAAACTCCGATAACTGCGATTCCTCTAATTTGCTCTATGACACTGCACATACACAACTAAGAACACCTTATGTAACATGAGAATGAACTAACATGCAAAGCAATGCAAAAGAAATAAAATAGATAAATAAAGAGAAAAAAGGAAAAGAAAATAAACCGAAAACTTGGGTTGCCTCCTAAGAAGCTCTTGTTTTAGGTCCCGAGCTTGATCGTAATGCATCTAAGTATCTGCTGGTGAAGGATTGGACAGATGCAGGGATAGGTGCTCCCTCCTTTTGCTGATCGACCATGTACACCTTGAGGCGTTGACCGTTCACCTTAAATGCAACACCGTCCTTGCCCGCAATATCCACCACTCCAAACGGGTAGACCTTCTTGATGACGAAAGGTCCTGACCATCTTGACTTGAGCTTGCCCGGAAAGAGCCTCAAACGCGAGTTAAAGAGAAGGACAAGGTCTCCTTCCTTGAAGTCGCGACGCATGATGCGATTGTCGTGCACCTTCTTGGTGTGCTCCTTGTACATCCGAGCGTTGTCATAGGCGTGAAGACGCGTTTCCTCCAACTCGTGCAAGTCAAGGATACGCTTTATGCTCGATCTCAACCGGTAAATGACAAGGCTTGCCATAAACCAGCTTGAATGGGCTCATGCCAATCGGGGTCTTAAAGTCGTGCGGTACGCCCAAAGTGCATCTGTGCCACCCTTTTCGCCGCCCGAAGAAGCGCTTTAAAAACGTTTTCAGTAGAGACACGGTCACCTTTGTGCGTATGTGTTTGTTAGTAGACGTAGCGAGACGTTCACTCTCATACACTCACGTGCAAAGGTTTTATTATTTTCAAGTGATTGTGGGGTCTTGGATTCCAATGAGCAGCAAGCCCTCATTGTTAATTACCCTGAAGCTGTTAACTCCAGGTACCTCTGATTAAGAATAGGAAAATGCTAAAATGTGCGTGCAAGTATATCATTTAAAATGTACTAAAGTGAGCACAAAATTCCCAAATGTGTTTTTAATGAGAAATTATTTACTAGATTACGACGAATGCATAGAACGTTGTGGTCCAAGTGTCTTCGCTATTTGGACATTTATTTATTCATTTTGGGATTTATTTACAAGAAATGCATTTTTGTGTTTTTCAACTTGAAATTTCGAACATGTGCTCAAATGAGCATAAAATTTCTTAAAATTTATACAAAACTATGTAGGGAAATTTATGGATCTCGGCGTCGATGCAACCTATCGACGATCAGGCAGCATCATTAGAATCGTGAGGGCATGAGAAATTCATCTATGGTCTTCGATTGAAGAAGGAAACAATGAGAAGCACACGCATCTGTCGAGCCGTTGGAGTCTGACAAGACCAACTGACAACTTTTCATTTGATTTCTTCTTCAAATTACACATCGTTTTTTTTTATAAAATTTGCTTGAACACGATTGGCTTGATATGTTTAATACAACTTTTAGATTAATTTAGATCAATTTTAATTATGTGACATATGGAGATATCGTGCCAGTTGTGCAATTATTCAAACATTAGACATTCAATACTTACTGTTAATTAATTCACTTATATTAACATCTTAACTTTAATAATTATAGCCTATTCATGCTAACTTGGTTAGCTAAGCAGCAGTTTTTTTTTTTAAAACACCAAATGCTTAGATTATCTGTGAAGAATAGGATAGTGTTACAGTTGACTGTGTATTAAGTTTTTATCGAATGATTAGTAATAGACCTCTATTTGGCTTAAGTACAGGGCTCACAGATCTCTTAAATAACAAGTTATTGCTAGCCAGTATCATAGAAGTCCTTATCAATATGTTAGTTAAAGGAAGTAGTTTATAATCACTGTTATCAATGAGGTCTCTACTATAACATATTGAACATAAGTACTCAATGTTTTTAAACAGGAGCATGCATTATGAACTTACAAACAACTCTCATGTTCAACAATTGTTTTAATTTCATGTTATTTTCAAGAGATCAGTCATTTTTCATTTCAAGGGCAAATCTGTAAACATTTGTCAGAAATCTGTTATTTTCTATAAGAATTTTTCTACAATGAATTTGGACAAGTGTAAAACATGAAAGTTACTTAAAATTATGTCAGGAATACATATAAATTAAGAAACATATGCAGTATGAAGAAAGAGAAATGCACTCAATTAATTACCAGAAATTCCAGAGAAGCAGCAGAAATTGTACTGGTGCAGTTGTCATTTTGTAATTTTTACAAGAATTTTTATACAAAGAAATAGACTAAACTATTTATATGAAACTTGTGTAGGAAATCATGCTATTTTCAAATAAAATATTTAAAATATGTGTCAGGAAGGCCAATTTTGTGCTATGCTCAATTCTTTGAAGACCAGACAAGCAGAACTGCACTGTAATCAGTCATTTTTACTGTTATTTAAACCTTTGTGATAAATGTTTGAATATAAACATGCAAATAAGTTTAACATTAAGTTAGTTTATGTTGTTTTGAACATTTTTATAACAAATTTTCATATGTTTGGTTTAGAAATGTTAATGTTTCATCAATTCTTCAAAACATTGTCAGAATCTGCCTTTTCTGTGCAACAGTGCTTTAAATATTTATATGAATTTTTCTACAAAGAATTTTACAAAACTTTTTATATGAAAAGTACTTAGAACTTCACTGTGAACAAGGAAAAATTATATAAAAAATATACTGTGCTCATATTTTTATGGGAAAGAGTTAGAGTTTGCTGTGAATCATAGTCTATCTCAGCCTCTTGAATCTGAGAGTAATTTGGCAGCATTTTCCCTATATAATATAGGTAAATTGTTGTCAAAAATCACTCTTATGAATGTGCATTACACCTGGGACAATTTTGACAACATATCCCCATATGAAATGGAGATTTGATGTCAAATTTGACTCTAAATGAATGCAAATTCATTTTCAAGAGGGGAGAGGCCCATGGTTCTTTGTGAATCATAGTCCATCTCAACCTTCTGAATCTGAGAGCAATTTGGCAGCATTTCCCCTATATAATATAGGTAAATTGTTGTCAAAAATCACTCTCATGAATCTGTATTACATCTGGGACAATTTTGATAGCATATCTCCATATAAAATGGAGATTTGACATCAAATTTGCCTCCAAATGAATTCAGATTCATTTCAAGAGGTGAGAGGGCCATGATTCTTCACCAAGCTCTAACTCTCTACTCCTTGCTTCGCAAGGAGTTCTCCTCTCTGGACACGTCCAAAAGAGGGCCCATGGAGCTAAGTTCACATGTATATTTGTTATATAATTCTCCCTTAGAGCAAGCTCTTAAGGGGCCCATGGCTATGCCATGTTTAATTGTGTGTGTTATTCTCCCTTGGAGCAAGCTCTCAAGGGGCCCATGGCTATGCCATGTTTGTGTGTGTGTTTCAAAGAAAGAGGAAAAAGGAGAGCAAATGTAGCAACAAATGCAATTTTCAGCACAAGAGTATAATCATCCACAAATTCTTAGCAAATTCAAGACATCTTGACACAAGGAAATAAAAAATGCAATTGAGCACAAGATAAAGCAATTCAAAGCAATTAAAACACAAAGAATCATGAGGAATAAGCTATTAATTAAGCTTTCCCTTTCGGTTTCATTCAAATTCAGCAGGACCACATCGTTTCTTACCTTCTTCTTCTTGAATTACAAGTTTTATCTCTCCTTCACTCTCAATTACAATAAATTTGAAGCTATCCTATCAAGTATTAGAGTGGAGAAGGGTAATTGGAGAATATTAGCTTGGTTTTTTTTTTTTTTGAAAAGGTAGCAGTAGCTGCCACTTTTAATTAAGATAAAAGTTATTTACAGTCAGAGTTCTCCCTCAAGGAGGTACACCAGGCATGATCACACACTTATTATTCTACACAAACGCACACAGGAGCCTAAACTAGCCTAAACTAGCCTAAGCACATGTTAGCTAACTAACTAAATCGACCTTCTTCCACCTAATCCACTGCTCCTCTGCCATAAAACACATACGTCAGGAAGCGTATCCGATATATCGTCCCTGCATGGTGGCATGGAATCCTCTCCCTACTCATAGCACCTTGAGACCATACTGTCCTCCTAGGGTCATCAGACGTGTTTGAACTGTAGATGTGTATCATTAATAATTCGATCAACCAACACTGTTGTAGGGGTCGCAGAGCCCTGGAACACCCTCCTATTACGCTCCATCCATATATGCCAGTAACCATAAATACCACCTGCCACTACCTTGCGAGCTTCTTATCGGTTGGTCTCGATTGGTGGAAGATCTGTTGTACCAATGTAGCCATAACTAGCAGCCGGAGGTGCAACTTACGCGTGAGTACTACCCAGATATTAATCGCCCATGGGCATAAGAAGAAGAGATGAAGCGCCGACTCGATGGGGCAGTTAACGCACATCACACACCCTAATGACACATGAAAGTTGCGCCTGATCAGCACCTGTTGGGTTAGTAGCCTATCCTGCAATAGTAGGTAAGTAAAAATCCTCAACGATGGCTGGACCTTTGCTTTCCACACATGCATAAATGGTGATCTGGTTTTCCCTGCCAGCATCAGTGCATTATACATTGATTTGACCGAGAAATCACCGTGTGGAGTCCATTTCCATACCGGTTTTTCAAGACCAACCGCGGTGCTCAGCGCTGCAATGCCTTGCTGTAGGACGTGGTGTTGCATGCAGGTAATCGGGCCTGGGAGCAGGGAGTCACGGATGGGCCATGCTTCTTTGAGAGTGATGAACGGCGAAGGATATGCTGACTGAGCCCCTAGTATCTAGCAAAGAGGGGTCCCCCCCAGTTATGAGACCAAAATAAAATTTTCCTGCCATCTTGCACTTGCCATCCCACCGATATGTGTGTGATCGATTGGAGTGATCGGAGTCCCGACCAAAAGAAAGACCCAGTTCTTTTGAAAATGGGAGGCCCGTTACCATTCGATGATCTATCATAGATTGTAATCACAAACTTCGTCCACAAGCACTGCTCATCTGCCAACAGCTTCCATTCCCATTTCATAAGGAGTGCAATGTTGTGCATCCTCAAATTTTTAACTCCCATTCCACCCACCATCTTTGGTAAACACACTGTTTCCCAATTTAAAAGAGCTATTCCCCGGCTTTCTTTATTCATGTTCATCCATAGAAATGACCTGCGTATTGAATCAATTCTCGAGATGACCCAAATCGGCATTTTAAAATAGGACATGAAGTAGATGGGGATTGTGGAGAGAACTGAGTTTACAAGGACGTGTCTACCCCCTTTGCTCAGCGGCTTGCCCTTCCATCCCGCGAGGCGCCTTTCCAACTTTTCAATGAGAGGCATGTAGCAGTTTCTTCCCGGCCTCTTGATTGTTAACGGGAGCCCGAGGTAAGTAATGGGAAGCGCTGCTTGGCTACACCCCAATAGATTACATAATCCTTGCACTTCGTGGTCACTCACATTGATGGGTACGAGGCTGCTTTTGGAGTAGTTTATCGACAGACCCGAAGCCTCGGAGAACACGTGTAGCAATAGCTTCAGGACCGGGACGATTTGTCCTTTGGTGGTAGATATAATTACCGTATCATCCGCGTACTGCAAACCAATTATCGGTTCCGTCAATCTATTAGTGAGGCCCTCTGTTAAGCCTGTGCAAGCTCCCTGTATCAGTGAGGCCCTCTGTTAAGCTCTGGGAACCCTCTTGCAGTGAGCACTTGCATTAGAAATGACCAATTTAAAGAGTCAAAAGCCTTTGTGAAATCTAGCTTTAAGAGGATTGCCGGTTTCTTCGATTGATGGATGTGACAGATGATTTCCCGAGCTACCAGAAAGTTTTCTGCAATATAGCGCTTATGTATAAACGCAGTTTGTCTCTCATTAACTAAGTCCGACATATGTCGCTTCATTCTTGAAGCCAGGCAGTTTGAAATGATTTTTGGGATTATGTTGAGAACACTAATGGGCCGAAAATCTATCACTGTCTCAGGGGTTGGGATCTTCGGTATAAGGATTATGTTGGCGCAGTTCAATGGTCGCAAATCAATCGAACCATCGAAGAAGCCCGTTAAAATTTTGTTGATGCCGGGCCGAAGTATATCCCAGAATTTATGAATAAATTCCGAGCAAACCCCATCTGGCCCACATGCCTTGTTTGCTGCCAGGTTCTTAGTTGTTGTGGCCCATTCTTCCATACTAAACGGGCCTTCCAGATCCAGTAGTGGAGGGTGTACATGATACAAGATGCTTAAATCCAACTCCTGGACTGACCTCTCTGTTCCTAGCAAGCTCTTGTAATGATCCAGAAAAGCCTGCTGGATTGCCGAATTTGAGGTGATTTCCAGCCCATTTAATACCACTCTACATATCCTCTTCTTTCTTTTTCTGGAGGATGCGTAAGCATGGAAGAAGACGGTATTCTTATCACCTAATGAGAGCCACCTGCATCGCGCTCTCTGTTCCCACTTTAACTCTCTGATGGTGGCGAGTTCATAGCACCGTTCTCTTATCTTGATCCTCAGGAATGTTTCAAACGGCGTGAGAGCACGAATTTCCTCCAGTTTATCAAAGAACAGGATGAGGAGGTGGCAGTTCTGGTAGTGCACATCCATCTTGGCGAACCTCATTTTGTGCCAGAGTCGAAGCTCCTTGTGAGTTTTTGCCATTGTCATCTGATAGGCAGCCACCGGGTCGGCCTCCCCAATGTCTCCACCCCATACTCTTTTGACAATCTCTGCCACGTCTTGGTAGCCCAGCCAGAACTTCTCAATTCGAGCCGGAACCCGCATTGGCCCATTTTGTTTACAGTGTAGTATCATAGGGACGTGGTCGGATATCGTCACCGCCTCTGCCTGTAGTGAGATATCAGGGAATCGGGTGGTCCACTCTATGCTTAGAAGCACTCGGTCAAGCTTGGAAAATACCGGGGTTGGCTGTTTGTTACTCCACGTATACTTCCTGCCAGTGAGTGGGATATCAACCACCGCCAACTGTCTGATGGTGTCGTTGAAATGCTCCATCATATCCCAGTCTCTCGATAAACCGGAGCGATCTATTACCCATCTAACCATGTTAAAGTCACCAGAGACCAACCAAGGCCCCTTAATGAATTCCTTCATGCTGAGTAGTTCATGGAGGAATTGCCTCTTGAGTTCATCACTCTGGGGATCGTATACATTCGTAATAGTGAACTGAGCCCCTGATCTGGGGTCCCGTAAGGTCACAGAGCAAGTGTGTCTGGTAACCCATGCATTGATTTGCTCGAAAGCGTGATGCCATGCAATCAAGCATCCACCCGCTGTATGCACAGCATTCAAAGCAACCACATCCCTAACAAAATATGAAGGGCATAGAGCAGAGACATAAGCATAGTCAACACTGTTCCATTTCGATTCCTGACAAACAAACACATCACACCTCGATTTCCTAATCACATCTCTGACTACCCTACACTTCTTAATATCACCTAGCCCTCTAACATTCCAACATAATAATTTAAACTTTCTAAAACTATCCATAAAACAACAAGTGCACACAATAATACATGAAATTAAGCCCAAGGCCTAAGCGTCAGCATCCACCTCGGACTCGTCCTCCAGTTCGAAGTCAAGATCGAGTCTGGGCTCTTCTTCCATAGCCTCCAAGTTGGGCCCAGCCTTCGAGTTGGGTTCAGTGTCCATCTCCTCTGAGTTGGGCTCAGCAGCAGCAGCTAACTCTTGGGTCGAACTAGTCCCTTTCCCATTGGGCCATTGCGCAACAGCCAGCCCATTCTCAATTTGCAACATTTGGGCCGGGACTTGAATATTGCTAGCTCCAATGATTGCTAGGAATTCTCTCCCTTCTGCAAACTGAACTGGCACATCGACAAAATGTGTTGGGTCCACCTGAGCCATCTCCAAGTTCGAGGCGTTGCGTCCCACCCTGCTTTTTGTCCGTTCACTCCTTCTGAGAATGACAGGCGGTTCAGTTTTGTCTTTGTTCCTCGGTTGTCTCCCACGCTTTGCCCCTAGTCTTGACTGTGGAGCATTAATTGCCTGCTGAAAGGCATTTTTGGAAGTGTCAGTATGCAGCTCTGGGAAGAGAGCCATTGGGTCCCATGGAGACCGCTCCACACCCGATGTGAGACCCTGATTGAGCAAGGCCTGGTTTAAGGAAACACTGCTGTCTATTTTCTCAATTTCAGTATTCACAGCTACCACATTTGGGGGTGTGCTGCAGGTGGCATGGTCACGTGACAGGATCCTTAGTGGCTGTGTCGGTGTGACCAACGGTGTTGCTGCATTGCTCGTACAGCTTCATGCAGAGGTAGCTGCGCCACCTTGTTCGTACCCCTGTTCAGGCCGGTCATCCACTCCTCGTAGGCTGCTTTGTTCTCTCTTATTGCCCTTTTGTCTCCTTGTAAGCACGCCGCCAGATCCTCCGGGAGCTCAGCCGGGTCGACATCCCGGCATATCTCCCGCAGTACCGTGAGGCTCATGGGTATGATATCCTCTTCTTCGAACCATCGCGGCCTCTTAAAAGCCACCATATCTGTGTCACTCCTAGTGGAGTGAGGTGAGTCAGCATCTGGCTCTGCTGCCGGAGGGTAATAGGTAGGTGGTGGGGTAGGCAGGTCAGAGGTGGTGTAGACCGGGCCAATTTTCCAGCGTCGGGTACGCAACTTTGCTACCCTAAGCAGGCCACCCACCATGAAACCCACGTTCTTAGGAACCAGTGACAGGTCGGTTGTTGCAAGAACCGCACTCCATACACAAAGGTCGCCCGGTGTGTCCGGTTCTATTGTGCCTAGATAGGTGCCGAAGTGCGCAACTGCTGCGGCAACCTCGTCCTCGAACATACACTCAAGCGGTACCCCGACAAGATCGACCCCCACCTTGAAGCGCGGGATGTCGACCTTAGCATCTAGAAGGGGTGTCCATGGCTGCAGAGAGTACCCCACATCCCAAATACTCTTAGGAACTGCTCGTATCACCTGGTCCCTGTTCAACCCTTCCGGTAAGATGACGATGAATCTGCTGTCCGTCATCCTACCAACTGCCAGTTTATCCGATTCGACTAACCCACTGGATGCAATACACCCCGCTGCTTCACAAGTGAGAACTTCATGGCCTGAGCGTTTGGAGTCATCACTATACCTCTTTGAAGTTTAGCTAGTTCTTGGGTGTGCTTTGATCGCTGATGCACCGCATTCATATATGCATTTTACCAGACTTGTACCTTGTTTTCGACCTAAAATCCCGAGTTTAACTGCATTTTAGTGTTAGAATTCTTAGATTCCAGTTACTTGTTCAATTCTGTCCATGTTTCAGGTAAATTGGGCTTTTGGAGCCACTTGGACGCGATTTGAAGCCCTGGAGAGCAAGTCTGCACTGGAACTCACTTCCTGCGGGCCGCAAGACCTACTTCTTGCCGGCCGCAAGACCCGCGGCAGCGCTGTTTCTGTTTCAGCCGCCTTTTTGGCTATTTAAACCATCCTTTTGGACGGTTTTGGCATCTTACTTTCTGTCTCTTTCACCCTAGCCGCCAGGGACCAGAAGGGAGCGTGTTGGGGAGTCAATCTTCACCATCTTTCGAGGAGATTTCGAGAGGACTTCGAGGAGACGTTGAAGATTGAAGCCACGCGAGTTCTTCTTCGGTTCTTTAGTATCATGAACTTCTTCTTTGTTTTGTTTTCTTTGTTTTCCCTCGCCATGAGCGAGTAGTCTTTTAGTTCTTAGGGTAGATGATGAAGTTTGTGTTAATGGATTGACTTCTTGTTGTGAGACTTACGTTATTTTCATGTTACTTGTGATTTTCATGTTTATGTGTGTTTGACTTGACTTGTTGATGTGATAGACCTGTAGATTGCGAGCAAAATCTAGTTGGTTAATAGAATATCATGCTTGTTGTATGGTAAACCTGTAGATTAGGCACAAGGTTTAGTTGGTCAATAGAGTATCATATTTGCAAGAATTGTTATTTACACTGTTTGGATTGATAACTTGTTATTCAAGAGTAACCGAACGGTAAAATTGCGGTTCTTACGAAAGTGGAACCGAATCCTAGATATAAAAGTAATTTGAACGTAGATTTAGAAATAGATCCACGAATTTCTGTCGAACCGGTATTTTTAGAAGAACCAAAATACGAAAGTTGAGGACTTGTATTGTTGCTGGTTTGATTCAGAATTGATAACGTGAGTCGAACATTGAACCAGAACTGAACTGCTCTCTATCAGATTTCCTGCGGACCGCAAGAGATATCGTGCGGGCCGCAAGAATCTACAGAAAGTGTAAGACAAAGATTACAAAACTGTTTGTGATTCACAGGAGTTATTCTGTGGGTAACAGGTAGTTTTGGAATCTCTAACCAATCCCTGCGACCCGCAAGAGACCTTCCTGCGGGCTGCAAGAAGTTAATCCAGAGACCAAACAGATTCAGAAAACCCTGAGGACGCCTTTTTAATTAGTTGTTTTCCAGTATTTACTTGTTGTTTACTTTTTGCATCTGTTACTATTTAAACCAATCTTTCAAAAACCCCCACTTTATTTAGGATTTGAATTGCGATTGAAGTCTGGTTTAGAATTGATTCCCGTCCTTGTGGTTCGACCTCGATTGTACTACACGAGATCGTACGCTTGCGATCGAGTGTTCTGCTTCGAGTAACAAATTTAAAAGCCTATACGTTTTAGGACATCAAGCTTTTTGGCGCCGTTGCCGGGGACGGCGACATTAGTTCTAAACCTTACTTTATTTTCTTTTCGAATTCTGATTTTTCTTTTTCTTTTTTTTTCTCTTTTTCTGTTTCAAGTGACAGGCACTGGCACAATACCCCCCGTTCGGTGACTACTTTCTCAGAAGCGGACGCAGGAGCCCGAAATTCCATCCGCTGCCAGCGAGGGTCAGCCCAGATTCATCTGACTCAGAAACCACATCGTCATCTGACATGGGTGACAACGTCTTGGAGCGGGAGCAGCTCAGCCTGCAAGCCGCAGAAGCAAAAATGCAGAGGCAAGCTGCTGAAGCAGCTCGGCGAGAGCTTGAAGAGGAAGTCCGCCAACTCCGGCGAGAGGCAGAAGCCGAGCGGCAGCGAAGACAAGCAGAGCCGCAGACACTCCGAGATTACCACAGTCCCAGAGTCGACGACTCAGAAGGTCCCATCGTTCTGCCGGAGTTGCAAGGAGACCCTCCCAACTTCGGTTCGGGTGCAGTTACACTCGTCCAGCAGAACTGCTTCCACGAGCTGGAGTCCGAGAATCCTCATGACCATCTGAACAGCTTCTACCAAGCCTGCCGGACCGTTAAGCACCTCGCTACGATGCCAGACTACGTCAAGCTAGCCTTGTTCCCTTTCTCTCTTCAGGACAAAGCGAAATTCTGGTTCAACTCTCTCCCTAAAGGCTCAATTTTTACAGAAATTTTACCCTGTTAGGAGAACTGCCAAAGTTCGCGCTGAAATCTCCTCATTTAAACAAGGGTATGATGAGTCTGTAAGCGAGGCATGGGATAGGTTTAACCGGTTATGTCTGTCCTGCCCTCACCATAATTTCTCTGATTGGATGCTTGTTGATGCTATTTATGAGGGACTGACTGCGCAGAGTCGCGCTTTAGTTGATTATAGTGCAGGTGGATCGATAGCAGATTTGCGACCGCGTGCAATCCTGGAGCTTATTGAGAAGGCGGCCCACCAGCAGCAGTGGTCCAACCGGGAGTCCAGCAGGGAGTCCAGCAGAGGATCGAAAGGGCGGTACGAGGTGGATCAACTTGCCCTCATACAAGCCAAGCTAGAAGCCCTGCAGCTTAGGATGGACAAGCAGACAGACCAGCAGAAGGCGTCTGCCAAGGCGGTACAGGTTGAACCTTGCACGCTTTGCGGGGAGGACTCTCATGATTATGACCACTGCCCGCTGCGTCAACCTGAGGGGGAGGAAGAGCACGTGCACTCTCTCAACAACGAGCCCTCCTTTTTCCCCAGACCTCCGTTCTCGCGATCATACTCCAATGACCCAGCAGACCGCCAAAGCTGGAGAGAGAAACCAGACCGTCCCAGTTTCGGTACCAACAATTACAACCCTCCTCAGATATTCCAAAGCCAAGGCCAAGGAAGTGGAAACCAAAACTTCTATAGCAATGCTCACTTCCAATACCAGAATAGAAACGCTCAGCCGAACAACACCTACCGTCAACCGTATGTGCCTCCCCACCAATTGCCCAAACCTGCCGAACCTGCTGTGCCCGCCGTGGTCGACAACTTCATGCAAGAGCAGGGTAAGATGAACCAGATGATATTCGAGCAGATGCAGGCTCTTAATGAGAAACTAGCAAGGATGTCGGGAGGAGGTGTAGGTGCAACGTCGAGTCCTGGGACCGCAGCCTCACTGCCAAGTCAGCCAGTGAACCCTAATGGCGAAGTGAAGGCCATTCACACACTTAGGAGTGGCACGCAGTACGCTGATCCGCCCATGCCGGAAGAGGAGGACCAGGCTGTTACAAAACCAGCAGCCGCCGAATCCCAGCCAGAACCAGCGAAAACCCATCCTGTCGCCGATTTCTGCGGCCCGTAGGACACCTCTTGCGGCCCGCAGGATTTCCCCAGTAGCCAGCCAATTCTTCAGCAGGCGCAAACAGACCCTCTGCCAATCTCTCAAGGATTGCAGAAGGTGGTCACTGAGGGGCAAGCAAATCAGAACTCTATGCCTGCCGAGTCTGTCTTGCCAGCGAAGGACAAGGGTAAAGCGACAACGGCCCCGCCGCCGTACCAACCGTAGGTTCCATTCCCACAAAGGCTCCCTAAGAACCGCTTAGATGAGCAATTCTCTAAATTTATGGAGGTCCTCAAGCAGCTGACTATCTCCATCCCCTTCACCGATGCGCTCGCACAAATGCCGTCTTACGCAAAATTCTTGAAGGACATCTTGTCCAACAAGCGGAGCTTAAAGGACTATAGGAGCGTGCAACTCAATCATGAATGCAACGCGGTGGTGAGTCGGGATCTTCCACCCAAGCTTGGAGATCCGGGAAAGTTCACCATCCCTTGCACCATCGGGAAGGCAACCATCAGAAGGGCGTTATGCGACTTGGGCGCCAGTGTGAGCCTCATGCCTCACACTGTTTTTCAGAGGATCGGGGTAGGTGAGTTCAGACCCACCCACATGACCCTGCAGCTAGCAGACGCCTCCACTCGCTTACCGCTGGGGATAGTCGAGGATGTGCCGGTACAGGTAGGCAAGTTCTTTGTGCCTGGTGATTTTGTAGTGATGGATATGGAGGAGGATAAGGATGTACCGATCATCCTTGGTCGACCTTTTCTGCGGACAGCCAGGACTGTTTTCGATACGTACGAGGGTACCCTCACCATGAACATTGGCGGCGAGAAGGTACAATTCCAGGTTGCACAAGCAATGAAATATCCCGACTTTTCGGAGGACTGCAACCGGTTGGATATCATTGATGAGCTCGTTTGGGAGGCGCAGGAGGATCAGCTGGAAGAGCATCAGATCGCACTCGGGTATCATCTCGACTTTCTTTCCTCCTTGCAAAATGAATTAGGTTCTTTTGATGAGGTGTCTGAGGAGGATGAAGGTCCGCTTGGGGGTTCTGCCTGCAGCCTGCAGGGCATGCCCCGCGATCCCACAGATAATGAGGAACCGCTACTCACCAGGGTCAAACCAGTTCTCTCGCTCTCCCAGTCTGCAGGTGACAGTTCTTGCGGCCCGCAAGACCACTCTTGCGGCCCGCAGGAAGACGGACCAGAGGCGAAAATCGACAAGTCACCGCCATTAGACGCGCCAAGTAAGGTAGACCTGAAACCATTGCCCGACAGCCTTAGGTATGAGTTTCTTGACTCCGACAAAACTTTTCCAGTTATTGTTGGCGCTCAATTGAGTTTTGATGAAACTTCGAAGCTTTTGGAAAAGTTGCGCATTCACAGGGGTGCCTTAGGGTATTCGATTAAAGACATCAAGGGACTCAGTCCTGCCATATGTGCCCATCAGATACATCTCGAGGAAGACCACAAACCTTCCGTGCAGCATCAAAGGAGGCTTAACCCCGTGCTTCAAGAGGCAGTGAAAAAGGAGATTCTTAAATTACTTGATGCTAACATCATTTTTCCTATTTCAGATAGCAAGTGGGTGAGCCTAGTGCACGTGGTCCCGAAAAAGGGAGGGCACACCGTTGTCATCAACGACAAAGGCGAGAAGGTCCAGATGCGGCCCACCACTGGATGGAGGATGTGCATTGATTATCGCAAGCTGAATGCTGCGACCCGCAAGGATCACTTCCCGCTGCCTTTCGTGGACCAGATGTTGGAGCGCCTCGCCAAACATTCCCACTTCTGCTACCTTGACGGATACTCAGGCTTCTTTCAGGTACCCATCCTCCCTCAGGATATGGAAAAGACGACATTCACTTGTCCTTATGGTACCTTCGCCTACCGAAGAATGCCATTCGGTTTGTGCAATGCGCCTGCTACATTCCAGAGGGCGATGATGGCCATTTTCTCTCCTTACATTGAGAAAGAAGTCGAGATTTTTATGGATGATTTTTTCTGTTGTTGGAACTTCTTTCGATGACTGTTTGGCAAATTTGTGTAAGATCCTACAGAGGTGCGAGGAAACCAATCTGGTCCTCAATTGGGAGAAGTGCCATTTCATGGTGCAAGAGGGCATTGTGCTCGGTCACAGAGTCACGAGCAAGGGCATCGAGGTGGACAAAGCAAAGATTGAAGTGATCGAACAGATGTGCACGCCCACCACAGTCAAAGACGTGCACAGCTTTCTCGGACACTGCGGATTCTACCGTCGATTCATCAAGGACTTCGCTCAGATCACCAAACCCCTGACCAACCTGCTGGTAAAGGACTCTGATTTTGTTTTTACTGACGAGTGTGTTCAGTCTTTTCTCAGGTTAAAGGAGGCCCTCGTCTCCGCCCCGATCCTGCAGCCTCCCGACTGGTCTCAATCTTTTGAGATCATGTGCGACGCTAGTGACTATGCCGTAGGCGCGGTTTTGGGGCAACGCAAGGACAACAAACCTGTAGCCATCTGCTACGCCAGCAAGGTCCTCGACTCCGCGCAGGTTAATTACACCGCAACTGAGAAAGAGCTGCTAGCCGTGGTGTTTGCGCTGGAGAAGTTTCGCTCTTACCTGGTCGGCTCTCAGATAATCGTCTACACCGACCATGCAGCACTCAGGTATCTTCTTTCCAAAAAGGATGCGAAACCACGTCTTATTCGTTGGATTCTTCTTCTGCAGGAATTTGACATCGAGATTCAGGACAAGAAAGGATCGGAAAACTCAGTCGCAGATCACTTGTCCCGCTTGCATTGGAAAGGGGAGGAGCAGAGCAACATTCCGATTGACGACTCAATTCCAGGGGAACAGCTCTACGTCCTGGGAACTCAACTACAGCCCATATCCGAGCAAATCAACAATCTGCCGAAATCCTGCGGGACGCAGGGCCGTTTCTTGCGGGACGCAAGGCCGTTTCTTGCGGGACGCAGGAGGCACTCAGCAGTTTCCATGGTACGCAGACTTCGCCAACTTCCTCGTAGCAGGCCTCTTGCCTGCTGAGATGACCTCTCAGCAGAGGAAGAAGTTCAGGGCTGACGTCAAGTTCTACCTCTGGGAGGAGCCTTTTCTCTTCAAAGTAGGTATTGATGGTATCTATCGTCGATGCGTGCCGCAGGAGGAGGTACACTCTATACTCTCTCATTGTCATTCTTCTGCTTATGGAGGCCACGCCTCCTCATCTAAAACTGCTGCCAAGGTTTTGCAAGTAGGTTTCTTTTGGCCAACGATCTTCAAGGATGCACATGCCCTTGTGCAATCATGCGACCAGTGTCAGCGGACGGGCAACATCTCAAGGCGTAGCGAGATGCCACAGCAGCCCATCTTGGAGGTCGAGATCTTCGACGTATGGGGCATCGACTTCATGGGGCCATTCCCTTCCTCAAAGGGATTTGAGTACATTCTCGTGGCAGTGGACTATGTGTCTAAATGGGTGGAGGCGCTCGCTTGTGCAAAGGCGGATGAGAATTCAGTTAAGCGCCTCTTCAATGATGTGATCTTCCCTCGTTAAGCGCTCGCTTGTGCAAAGGCGGATGCGAATTCAGTTAAGCGCCTCATGCCGTGATCAGTGACGGCGGCAAGCACTTCATCAACCGTCAGTTTGAGCAGCTTTTGAGCAGACACGGGGTGACTCACAAGATCTCCACCTCCTACCATCCTCAGACTAACGGGCAAGTCGAAGTCTCTAACCGGGAGATAAAAATCATTCTTGAGGAAACCGTGGCGAGATCACGAAAAGACTGGGCTTTCAAGCTCAACGACGCACTTTGGGCGTACCGCACGGCTTTCAAGACCCCGATCGGCATGAGCCCATTCAAGCTGGTTTATGGCAAACCTTGCCATTTGCCAGTCGAGATCGAGCATAAAGCGTTTTGGGCCACGCGCACCATCAACATGGACCTGCAAGCAGCAGGCGAGAAGTGCATCCTTGACTTGCATGAGTTGGAGGAAGCAAGGCTTCATGCCTACGATAATGCCCAGATGTACAAAGAGCGCACTAAAAGAGTGCATGACAACCGCATCACGCGTCGCGACTTCAAGGAAGGGGACCTCGTTCTTCTATTTAACTCGCGCCTGAGACTCTTTTCGGGTAAGCTCAAATCCAGATGGTCGGGACCTTTTATCATCAAGAAGGTTTACCCATTCGGCGCAGTAGACATTGCTGGCAAGGATGGCGTAGCATTTAAGGTGAACGGTCAACACCTCAAGGTATACGTAGCTGATCAGCAGAAGGAGGAACGCCTGTCCCTGCACCTGTCCGACCCCCCACCAGCAGATACGTAGATGCATTATGGTCAAGCTCGGGACCTAAAACAAGCGCTCCTTGGGAGGCAACCCAAGACTTTTGGTTTTCTTTTCTTCTTTTTTTTTTCCTTTTTCCTTATTTTAGTTCTTTCACATTGTTTTGCATTTTTTTATTTTATTTCTCATATTGCATAAGGTGTTCTTAGTTGTGTATGTGCAGCGTCGCAGAGCATTTCATGATGAAACAGCAGTAATTGGGGTTCAAATCTAAGGCGAAATAATCTTCAGAAAGAATCTTGCGGCCGCAGGAATTACGCCTTGCGCCCGCAAGAGTTTCCAGTTCGGCACGGACTCCGATGTAAACTGGCGGTTTGGAATTAAGGTAAGTGGGGCCGGTTTTATTTTTCTTTTATTTCTTTCCTTCTTTTCTTTTCTTTCCTCTCTTTTCTTCCCTTTCTTTCTTTCCTTCCTTCTTTCTCCTTTTCTTCCCTTTCTTCCTTCTTCTTTCTTCTTCTTTTTCTTTTTCCTCTCCCTGCCGCCCCCATCCAGCCGACCACGCCGGACCACCAGCGCGCGCCACCCGTCGGACCACCAGCGCGCCGGCCGCCTGCCAGCGCACCAACCACCAGCCTGCCAGCGCACCACCGCGCGAGCGCCATCTCTGCCGGTGCAGCCAGCCGACCCCCCCGCGCCAGAACCCGAGCCCTCGCCGGAACCCTCCTGCCAGCCACCAGACCCCGCGCCAGAACCTCGCCGGAATCCTCCTCCGTCGAGCCCCCCTTCCTCTCCCGCGCCGGAGCAGCCGCCGCGCCAGCCCTCCGCCGCGCCAGAAGTCGGGCTTGCCAGAGCCACCGCCGCTCCAGCAGCCGGGCCTGCCAGCCCCACCGCCGCGCCAGCAGCCGGGCCTGCCAGCCCCACCGCCGCGCCACCTAGCCGGGCCAACCGACCGTCGGCCTTGCTGCACGCCGATCGAACACCGCCGAAACCTCTTCTCGCACCAAACCAAGTCCCACTGCGCAGATCTGATCAAAAACAGGACAAAACTTCCAGGTTTGGACTTCCCGCGCTATTCAAATTTAAATCTGCCAGTTGGTGGAATTTCAAACCGGACTTTGACTCGCGCCACGTCGCAATTCCTGTGACTTATATTCTGCCGACCCTCGCGCCCGCAAGAATCGCCCCTTGCGCCCGCAAGGATTGACCCCTGCGCCAGCAGAACCTCTCTCTGCCAGAAACTTCTCCATGTCGCCCGCAAAACGGGCTGTCGGGAAACCAGAGGCATCTCGTCGCGCAGCAGGCCCAGCACCATCCGCGGAGGACCTGCGGATTGCACGTAAACGCGAGCTCCTCGACGGTAAAACTGTTATCTCTACATCTATTGTCGATTTTGAGTTTCTTGAGGAGATCGGTATTCTTGACGATTTCACTCGTCTCACTGAGCGGGTGGGATTCTCCCGTGCCTTTTGGGAGATTCCGTCTCAGTACCCCGCCTATCTCGAGCCGACATTGGATTTTCTAGCTTCGCTAGACCTCGAGGAGCATCCTGACGAGTCATACTCCATCTCTTTTCGCCTCCAGGGCATTACTTACCGCATGACCCTGGCCGACCTTGCCCATCTGTTTCATCTTAGACCTCACCAGACCGACTACTTGGGATACATCCCGGCGGATCAAGTTGATGATGAGCACCCCGTCTCTCAGTCCCGTCTCCGTACCTCATTCTGGTACCGTATCAGTGGCCAGGAGCTTCCTCTGACAGGCCCGGACCCCCGGGTCAATGCCATCACACATCCCGCTCTCCGCTTCATATGCCGAGCTCTTGCTTCCTCGCTTTGTGCCCGCGGAGAGTCCTCGCTCCGACCTCGCCACGAGGAGCTCCAGCTCCTCACTACCATGCTCCGACCGGATACCCATATGCAGCGACCCCATCTGATTCTGACCATGGTCCGGTACTGGCTTTCCATCATTAGCGCAAAGAAGTCGACGGGTGTTGTAGCCATGGGGTCCTATGTTACCCGTATCGCTTCTCATCTCGGGGTAGATATCACCATGGCTGGTGGCGAGGTTAGCTACCATCACAAGTGCACCACGGTAAAGACTCTTGATCGGGAGCAGTTTCGAACGTGGGGCTGGATTTACTATGCTGAGGAGACCGCGGCTGAGCCCGCTACCTGGAGGTGGACTTCTCGCGATGGTGAGTTTACTTTGCCCTTGCAGTACCCGCCGATCGATTTCGACCTGGAGTATACATGGCGTTTGCAGGATCCACTAGCACAGCCACACCAGCACAGCCCCGATGCACCGACAGACGACATCCATATGGAGGACGCAGCAGATGAGCCTGCAGCCGCAGGGTCAGCCGGCTGGGATGGCTGGTCAGCAGGGGCCGGTGGCTGGTCAGAAGGAGCCGGTGACTGGTCAGCAGGAGCAGCAGGGCAGTCAGCAGGATCCACCGGCTGGGACAGCTGGCCAGCGGGACATGGAGACACATCAGCAGGAGGTGGTGACACATCGGCAGGAGGAGCCGGACAGCCCACTGGATCATCTTCATACCCGCAGTTTCCACAGTATATGCTTGATCAGTGGACGCAGATGTGCACCCGAGTGCAGGAGGTGCATGTGATGCATTCTGACACCCTGACATTGCTTCGCCTCATGCAGTTGGTCCAGACTGGACAGTCTTGGCTTCTCGAGGACCTACAGACGGGCCGCGCTCGCGACAGCACTCGAATCTCAGAGATTTATGAGCGGCAGGATCGCATCATGCTGGAGCAGCGACGATTCCGCCAGCGGCAGGATCAGATGCACGATGCTATTACTGCCCTGCAAGCAGGCCAGTTTGGGGAGGGTACCAGCAGAGGTCCCGCTAGAGCAGGCGACGACGACACTGCACCGTGATTCGCTCAGGTTGTATCTTTCCTCTTTCCGCTTTATCGTCATATCTTTGATTTGTTGCACTGAGGACAGTGCTTTGTTTAGCTTGGGGAGGGGGAAATACAAACCTGAGTTTTAGGATATTTCTTTTTCTTTTTCTTTATCGTTTTTCTTTCTTTTTCATTTTTCATGCTCGCATTTTGAGGAAGATTTTGGGGAAATGTTAAATTCAAGGGCACATGTGCACTTTTGACGAATGAATTGTGAAAAATTGTGCTTGATAACTTTATGAGACTTGTGTTAGGGAAGAGAATTTTGTTCTGTAGTGACTAGTTCCATAAGTAAAGTAGGCACTAATTGGAAAAAGTAGCAAACCAAAAGTCTGATTGAGGACGAAGAGTAATTTCTCGGTTGTGGTACCCATGTGAGTATGGTTTGGGAAATGTGGAAAGTCATAGCCTGAAATGTCTTAAAAATCCAAAACCAAAACCAACGGGCATTTCAAGGATGTGGTCAGGCAGGACGAGTGCACCCTTTATTTTCTTTCATCCGACTGGCTGATCCTTGAATGTCCAAATTTTCTAAAAGGGGGTTTGGAGTCGCGATCAGATAGGACGTATGCACTTTTATTTTTCCTATCCGTCTGATTCGGGCTTCACTCTTTCTAAAAAAAAAAAAAAAAAAAAAAATTTAAAAAAAAAATTATTAAAAAAAAAATCAAATAAATAGTCCTTCTTTCTAATAAGCATTTCATGGTCTATAGATTTGATTGGTTGAGAAAGTTACTCACTGTGGGGTCAACATAACCAAGATACCAACTTTGTAGTTCGATCGAAAGACCTAGGGTCCGAAAAGTACGATGGTCCTACTTGTAATACAGGTTGCGTTTCATGGAACAAGAGTCGCTCGTCTTGATTTTATGTGCCCTAACACGAGTTTTGTGAAATTGTCATGCGCACTTATTTACAATTCAAAATTCGAACTTGCCCATGTGTTCTCAGTTTAGCATCTTCCCAAAGTTTTTCTTTGCATTTAGGTCACTCAGGGATTTAGGTCTAGGTACGGTTTGTTCCTTAGGTTCTAGGTTTTGCTTGAGGACAAGCAAGACTTTGAGTTTGGCGAGATTTGATGCACCGCATTCATATATGTATTTTACCAGACTTGTACCTTGTTTTCGACCTAAAATCCCGAGTTTAACTGCATTTTAGTGTTAGAATTCTTAGATTCCAGTTACGTGTTCAATTATGTCCATGTTTCCGGTAAATTGGGCTTTTGGAGCCACTTGGACGCGATTTGAAGCCCTGGAGAGCAAGTCTGCACTGGAACTCACTTCCTGCGGGCCGCAAGACCCGCGGCAGCGCTGTTTCTGTTTCTGCCGCCTTTTTGGCTATTTAAACCATCCTTTTGGACGGTTTTGGCATCTTACTTTCTGTCTCTTTCACCCTAGCCGCCAGGGACCAGAAGGGAGCGTGTTGGGGAGTCAATCTTCACCATCTTTCGAGGAGATTTCGAGAGGACTTCAAGGAGACGTTGAAGATTGAAGCCACGCGAGTTCTTCTTCGGTTCTTTAGTATCATGAACTTCTTCTTTGTTTTGTTTTCTTTGTTTTCCCTCGCCATGAGCGAGTAGTCTTTTAGTTCTTAGGGTAGATGAAGAAGTTTGTGTTAATGGATTGACTTCTTGTTGTGAGACTTACGTTATTTTCATGTTACTTGTGATTTTCATGTTTATGTGTGTTTGACTTGACTTGTTGATGTGATAGACCTGTAGATTGCGAGCAAAATCTAGTTGGTTAATAGAATATCATGCTTGTTGTATGGTAAACCTGTAGATTAGGCACAAGGTTTAGTTGGTCAATAGAGTATCATATTTGCAAGAATTGTTATTTACACTGTTTGGATTGATAACTTGTTGTCCAAGAGTAACCGAACGGTAAAATTGCGGTTCTTACGAAAGTGGAACCGAATCCTAGATATAAAAGTAACTTGAACGTAGATTTAGAAATAGATCCACGAATTTCTGTCGAACCGGTATTTTTAGAAGAACCAAAATACGAAAGTTGAGGACTTGTATTGTTGCTGGTTTGATTCAGAATTGATAACATGAGTCGAACATTGAACCAGAACTGAACTGCTCTCTGTCAGATTTCCTGCGGACCGCAAGAGATATCCTGCGGGTCGCAAGAATCTGCAGAAAGTGTAAGACAGAGATTACAAAACTGTTTGTGATTCACAGGAGTTATTCTGTGGGTAACAGGTAGTTTTGGAATCTCTAACCAATCCCTGCGACCCGCAAGAGACCTTCCTGCGGGCTGCAAGAAGTTAATCCAGAGACCAAACAGATTCAGAAAACCCTGAGGACGCCTTTTTAATTAGTTGTTTTCCAGTATTTACTTGTTGTTTACTTTTTGCATCTGTTACTATTTAAACCAATCTTTCAAAAAACCCCACTTTATTTAGGATTTGAATTGCGATTGAAGTCTGGTTTAGAATTGATTCCCGTCCTTGTGGTTCGACCTCGATTGTACTACACGAGATCGTACGCTTGCGATCGAGTGTTCTGCTTCGAGTAACAAATTTAAAAGCCTATACGTTTTAGGACATCAACCGCCTAAAGACGAAGTGCATAAGCAGCTCGGGGCGTCCATCTGGCATGATAATGTCTCGGTCACCGAGGAGGTCTTTGAGTAACTCCTCAAATGTTGGTTCAAGGCGTTCCTCCGGGGGTTTGGAGTGCGTTTCACGGTTGGGGCGAGGTTCCTTGACCACTGACACAGTGACCAGCTTTGGTTGCGGTTTAACAGGAATGAAGGGTCTGGCTTGTGGGTCAAGTGGCGCTTTCCCCTTCTTGTCACTAAGATGCGGGCATTCGTTTGGGCTATGACCATCCTCCCAACAGTTGAGACACTTACGCGGGAAGCGGCAGGCTGCAATGACGTGACCAAACCTAGCGCAGCGAAAGCATCTCCCGCGCCACTCGTGATAATACGGGGATGGAGGGTATCGGAGTTTGGTGGGGCTGTAGGGTGAGGTGAAGGTAGTGACGGGGCCTTTGGGGGGTGAGGACTTCATGGGCGGTGATTTTAGGGGTTTGGAGTTGGTGGATGTGATGGCAGAGGGGTTAGGTTTCTTGAGGAGGGTTTGCGCGTAGGTGGGCTGGGTTTGAGAAATGGTGGAGAGGCTGAGTGGAGATGGGGGTAGCGGTGGAAGTGGAGGTGAGGTGGCGAGGTCTTCTCCTGTGAGTGACCGTAATCCAGGCGGCCTCGTCCTGCGGCTAGGTGGTCGCGTCGCCTTCATTGTCGTCAGAAATCGCCTTCAGCTTCGCTTCAAACGTCATGCTTCCTCCTCCTTCAATCCAAGTTAGGAAGGTTTATTTAGGGAGGAGTTTTGACTGGATTTTAATGGATTGGAGTTAAGTTTCGGTTTTGGCAGAATATCAGATTAGCTTTCAGCTTTGGGGAGGAGTTGTTGTGAGCTGTTGGTTTGAGGGGTTTATATAGAGGTGGCAAATCGGGCGGGCGGGTCGGGTTCGGGTTCGGGTCGGACGGGTCGGGTCAGTTTGACCTTCTAGAATATCTCGGGTCAGGCGGGTCGGGTGATGGGCGGGTTGAGTCGGGTCAATTTTAATATCTACTTTTTTTGCATCGTATGTTGATTTGAGTTGGATTGGATGCTATTTGGTCTCGGGTCGGGTCGGGTTCGAATCGGGTCGGGTCGAGTCGGGTCAGTTTGACTATCTGAAAATTTTCGGGTCGGGTCGGGTCGGGTTCTGCCACCTCTAGGTTTATATAAGGCTTATGAGAGATCCTTGAGGGAGAAGGAACTTCATCTGATTGGTCAATTAGGTGTCCCACGGATCATGACAGTTCTGGTAAATTTCAGCACTTGGATTTGTGTATTTGTGTTTCTTCTTCTTCAATTCTGACCCTTGGATCAGTCACAAAGAGATATGAAGGAAGAATGGCGCCTAAGAGATGTTGAGGAGTTGCTCATCTCATATGCACTTGGTTTTTGATGCACCATTAAGAATTGGAGCAATGTTACTGCATGTTGGCACTCTACCAGTTGCAACTATGCTGAAGCCCGAGTTCAAGAGGCTTTTCAGAGACAGCAGGCTTCCTTTAAAAGTGTATTTGAGTGTTAAAAAGGTTGTACACGCTGGCTACTCATGGTCCAGTGCAACATTGCTGAAAGTTATGGGCAGGTTGCTTTGTTGTTAGTTATGCCAGTTGCAGCCAGGAATAAGGAGGGGTTTCTAGAAGAGAGCTGATCCTTTTGAAGAAGTATTTTGGCGCCTAGGGGAGAGGAACAATTCTCGTGAACATGGTTCAGCACATCAATACAAAGTAAACCTGACTGCTTGATGAGATGTGCGCCAATTGTAGCCCAAAATTTAAAGCCGATGTGGGTAGGGTAGAGCTCATTCTTGGAGACTTCTGAAGCAGAAATTGAATGTTGCCATAGCATTGTGAGGCCTTCAGGATACTCAGGCAGCCCTTGATTACAGTCTACTCCACCCAGTTCGCCGGAATTGAATTCGAGCCCCAAACCAGCCCTTCTTTTATCCTCTCTCTTACTTTCTGATTCCCTGGATTATAGTCACATACAATAGAATCACTAGATAGATCTCAGAGGCACGATTCCGACGAGCCCAAGAACACACAAAACGGTCGCCGGAGGAGGGAGAATTTTGCCAGGAAAGATCAGCAGTGCTATTGAGAAGATGACCCGCGTGTTTGACCCGTTCCAGCATTTATCCCCTCTCATTTCGCTGACATGTGGGGCCTATTTCGCAGTTTAAAATGACTGGATAATTTGAATCATCAGGCAGACTCAATCTCGTCCCTTGGATCAGTACTCTTCTTTATGTGAGCCGTTGGATCTCAGCATTGAATTAATTTAAAGAGGACAAACAGGGCCCATCATCCCATTAGTTCTTAGCCGTTGGATTTTCTCCCTGATCAGATCTGCGCCGTCGGATTCCTTCCCATCTAATCTTAGCAAAGGCATCAACACTTCATAAACCCCCAGCCGTTGGATTTAAGCCCTTTTAGTTCCCACCGCTGGATCCTCTCTCAACTCAGCAAAGGGAATTTTCTTTACTCTATACCGATCTGATTAATCCGGACCATTGGATTCACGCTTTCTTTAACCTGGGCTGTCGGATTCACTCTTTAATCATCTCAGCGAAGGTGCTAAAACTTCATGAATTTTCGGCCGTTGGATTGAGCTTCTCTTACCCTGAGCTGTCGGATCTCTCATTATCTTAACCCAGCGAAGGGGTCACCCTTTCCCTTATATTTTTATTTTGGGTACACATGGTTCTTGTGAGCCAGAACAAGGGATGAGGGCTTGTAAGTGGCTTGGTTACATAAGCAGGCATAGATGGGGTTTCTCTTCATCATCCAACATACTCTCCCCTTCTGCTCTATGACTGATAGGACCCACATTGTCAATTTGACTCAGTTTTAGCTCTGTTGACTGCCACGTGTCTGCTTACTATTGGTTGTCGAGTAATTTTTCAATATTTTGAGCTTCGGATCTCAGATTTTTATAAATAATATATCGAAATTCTCAGAACTTAGAAGAGAATCTCAATACACTGAAATAATTAGATTTCCTTGAAATTGTAAGAGAGTCAATTTTTTTCTCTTATAATAACAAGTCAACGACTAATAGTCGAAATCTTTCCAGCCGAATCTCTTTGTCATCAGCCTTCCAGAAAACTTCTCAATTGAATCTCTCTGTCATCAGTCAATCTTCCAGCTGAATCTCTCTATCATCAGCCTAACTTCTCAACTGAATCTCTCTGTCATCAGTCAATAAATTTCCTCTAAAAGAGTTTTCTGATCAAATCTCCCTCTGTCACTGACCTTCATTTCTCATGTTACCCAAAATCATAAGGCTGGGACCCCAGGAAGAATTCTCTCTCTCTCAACTGGTAGTTCTCTTCCTGAGTTCCAGCCATACCGAAGCGACTGACGACTTCTCATCTTATATCTTCTTAAGTACCGTACTAACTTTCTCTTGTGGGACTAATGAGGCGCTTAAGCAAATATGTTCCGGACTCAGAATTCAATTTATGGGTTTGTCTTCTCTTTTTTTTTATATCATCCCCTGAATTTTATTTCTTTTAACAATGAGCCCTTTTTCAGGGGTCAACAGCGTCGTTGAGCTTGAAAGCCCAATCCTTCCTCGATCTCGCCACGGTTTTCTCAAGAATGACCTTGATCTCCCTGTTAGAAACTTCAACTTGCCCGTTAGTTTGAGGATGGTAAGAAGTGGATACCTTGTGGGTTACCCCGTGTTTGCTCAAAAGTTGCTCAAACTGACGGTTGATGAAGTGTTTGCCACTGTCACTGATCACGGCACGAGGCACTCCAAAGTGAGGGAAGATCACATCATTGAAGAGGCGCTTGACGGAATTCGCATCCGCCTTAGCACAAGCGAGTGCCTCCACCCATTTGGACATGTAGTCCACTGCTACCAAAATGTACTCGAATCCCTTTCACGAAGGAAATGGTCCCATGAAATCAATGCCCCAAACGTCGAAGATCTCGACCTCCAAAATGGGCTGTTGATGCATCTCGCTACGCCTTGAGATGTTGCCAGTCCTCTGGCACTGGTCACATGATTGCACAAAAGCGTGTGCATCTTTGAAGATCGTTGGCCAAAAGAAACCTGCTTGCAAAACCTTGGCAGCAGTCTTAGATGAGGAGGCATGGCCTCCATAAGCAAAAGAACGACAATGAGAGAGTATAGAATGTACCTCCTCCTGCGGCACACATCGCCGATAAATATCGTCAATACCTACCTTATAGGGCGCCCCGTGTACCGTGACATCCGACATCCGACAACCAGCTCATCGATAAGGTACACTCGGTTGCAGTCCTCGGAGAGATCGGGGTACTTCATTGCGTTCGCGACTTGAAACTATACCTTTTCGCCCCCGATGTTCATGGTGAGAGTGCCCTCATAGGTGTCAAAAACGGTCCGGGCTGTCCTGAGGAAGGGTCGTCCAAAGATGATCGGTACATCCTTGTCTTCCTTCATATCTATCACCACGAAATCTCCGAGCACGAAGAACTTGCCCACCTGCACAGGCACATCATCAACTATCCCCAACGGCAAGCGTGTGGAAGTATCTGCTAGCTGCAAAGTCATGCAGGTGCTTGAGCTCTCCCACGCCAATCCTCTGAAAGACGGTGTGAGGCATGAGACTCACACTCGCACCCAAGTCGCACAACGCCTTCTTGATAGCTGCTTTACAGATGGTGCAGGGAATAGTGAACTTGCTCGGGTCCCCCAGCTTAGGAGGAAGCTCACGGCTTACCACTGCGCTGCATTCGAGGTTGAGTTGCACGCTCCTACAATCTTTCAAGCTCCGCTTGTTGGACAGGACGTCCTTCAAGAATTTGGCGTAGGATGGCATTTGTGCAAGCGCGTCGGTGAACGGGATGGAGATAGTGAGCTGCTTGAGAACCTCCATAAATTTCGAGAACTGCTCGTCTAAACGGTGTTTGGCGAGCCTCTGCGGGAATGGGACCGGCGGTCTATAGGGCTGCGGGTCTGCTGGAGATTTGCCCTTGTCCTTTGTTGGCTCGGTCCGCGCAACGGGTTCGGAGTTCTGCGCAGTCTGTCCTTCAGTCACCACCTCCTGCAGGCCGCAGGCAAGCGGTTGTGGGTTGATCTGCGTGTTCTGTGCACCTTGCGGTACTACCTGCGAGCCGCAAGGAGTAGCGCCAGAAGTGGATTTTGTTGCCGACGAGTCTGATTCGGCATTTGCTGGGTTCGCCACTGTCAGGTCCTCCTCCTCTGGCATAGGAGGGCCAAAGTACTGTGTTTCGCTCCTCAAAGTATGAATCGCCTTCACCTCGCAGTTGGGGTTCGTCGGCTGGCTCGGCAGCGTGCCTGCGGCGCCCGAGCTCGATCCCGCACCCGCGTTACCTCCCGCAAGCCTTGTCAACTTCTCATTGATAGCTTGCATCTGCTCAAAGATCATTTGATTCATCTTTCCTTGCTCGTGCATGAAGTTGTTGACCACTGCTGGCTTCAACTCTTGCTGCGGAGGCACGTATGGCGGGTGGTAGGTGTCGTTCGGCTGGGCACCTTGGTTTTGGAAGTGGGAGTTGTTGTAGAAGTTGCGGCTGCCACTTCCTTGCCCTTGCTGGTACTGGGTCCCCGGGCGCTGATACCTTGAAGGAGGGTTGTTGTTGTTGGGCCCGAAGTTGGGACGGTCGGGTCGGTCTCTCTAGTTTTGCCGATCAGATGGGTTGCTGGAATACGACTGCGAGAATGGAGGCTTTGGGAAGAAGGAGGGCTCGTTGTTGATGGAGTGAACGTGCCTCTCCTCCTCTTCAGGCTGACGCAATGGACAGCACTCGTAGTCGTGAGAATCCTGCCCACAAAGGGCACAAGATTGAACTTGCACCGCCTTGGAGGTCACCTTCTGCTTGTCCACCTGCAGCTGCAGGGCGTCTATCTTGGCTTGCATGAGGGCGAGTTGATCCACCTCGTACCGCCCTTTTGATTCTCTACTGTATTCGCGGCTGGACCACTGCTGCTGCTATGCAAGCTTCTCGAAAAGGTCCAGAATCTCATGCGGCTCCAAGTCGACAATCGATCCACCTGCACCATAGTCAACCAAAACGCGACTTTGCGCGGTTAATCCATCATAAAAAGCATCCACCAACATCCGATTGGAAAAATTGTGGTGGGGACAAGACAGACACAGATGGTTAAACCTATCCCAAGCATCACCCAGTGATTCATCATACCCTTGTTTAAATGAAGAAATTTGAGATCGGACCCTAGTGGTTCTCCTAACAGGGTAATATTTTTCCAAAAACTAAGAAGATAACTCGGCCCAGGTACCAATTGAGCCTTTGGAAAGAGAATTGAACCAGAATTTCGCTTTGTCACGGAGTGAGAAGGGGAACAAAGTAAGTCTAACGTAGTCCGGGCTCATCATTATGTTCTTCACAGTACGGCAACACTAGAGAAAGTTGTTCAAATGCTCGTGCGGGTTCTCGAATTCCAGATCGTGGAAGCAGTTCTGCTGGATGAGACTGACGACACCCGAGCCAAAGTTGGGAGGGTCTCCTTGCACCTCTAGGAGCACGATCGGTCCCTGTGCGTCATTGACTCGTGGAATGTGGTAGTCCTGAGAGTTCGTGGCCTGAATTGTTGGGTTGTGGCCTCGACAGCTTGCCTTAGTCTCTCCACCTCCGATTCAAGCCTTTGCCGCTCTGTTTCGGCTACTTCCAGCGCGAGCCGCGCTTGTTCAGCAGCTTCGTCGGCCATGTCTGATGAAGAAGAGGCGGAGTCTGAATCAGATGAAGCTGAGCTGATTTTGCTCGTGGAGATTGCAATATCGGAATCCGGCGCCCACTTCTCAGGTTGTAGTCACCAACCGGAGGGAATCGGTCCAGCTTCAGTTACCTGAAACAGAAGAAAAAGAAAAGGAAAAGAGAAGGTTAGAACTAGAAAAGAAAATAAAGTAAAGTCTAGAAATAATGTCGCCGTCCCCGGCAACGGCGCCAAAAAGCTTGATCGCTCAGAACGTATAGGCTTTTAATTGCCCTAAGCAATACACTCGATCGCAAGCATACGATCTCATGTAGTACAGTCGGGGTCGAGTCCACAAGGACGGTATCAAATCTAGACTTACTCTAATTGCAATCCTAAGTCCTAAAGGAAGTATTTTTGGTCTTTTTGCATAAGAAGGGGGGTTTGTCAAAGATTGGTTGCAAGAACAATAAAACAAGTAAACAGTAGCTAGTGACACCCATGCCAGAATGGCCTACTGCAGATGATCATGAATTTCCTTCAAAATAGTCTATCCCCAATTGCCAGATGATCCCACACAGATCCTGCCTTTGTATCTGATAATACCCTGATGCAAGTTGAGATGTTGTGGTGGTTGTGCTGACTCCTGAATCTGTTGTGTAAGAGAAGCTATCCACTCATCATCCTTGTAGCTAGTCTGGACATCATGGATCCATTGAGGTATGATCTCAAAAATAGCTGCTACCTCTGCACTTAAAACAAAAGAATTACTAGAATGACCTTCTCGTCTTGAAAGGGCATCTGCCACTTTATTTTCACAGCCCTTTTTATGGTATATTTCTGACCCAATAACTTACTCAACCCTCTATGTTGCATGGCAGTATGAATTTTCTGTTCTAAGAAATGCTTTAGACTGATTTGATCAGTCTTAATTGTAAAGGAACTGCCAATCAAGTAATGTCTCCACTTTGTAACAGCAGTAATTAGTGCCAAAAACTCTTTCTCATATGTTGACAACCCCTGATTTTTAATTCCTAACTTTTAACTCAAGAAGGCAATGGGATGTTTGCTTTGCATAAGAACTGCCCCAATTCCTGCTTGACTTGCATCAGTCTCAATCAAAAAAGGTTTTGAAAAATCAGCTAAGGCTAGTACAGGGGTTTGTGACATAGCTAACTTAAGATCACTGAAAGCAGAATCAGCTTCCTTATTCTATCAAAAAGCATCTTTCTTTAACAAGTCAGTCATATCAGCTGTTCTGGCTTCATTATCAGAAAATCTCTGATCATGATTAGATAAACGCTCGTTCAAAGTTTCCATATGATTCGCTATATCTCCGATTCCTTCTGTTAAAGTTGAAATTTGCTGCTCCATTGTCGATTCTAGAACAGGAGGATTAGACTAAATCGGAATTGTAGAATTCACCTTGGTATCGCCGCGAGGCATGCTGAATTGGTACCAACGATAAGGCAGCGGAAGGAGAAGAACTTTCAATGCCCAGATGCAATCTTGAATGCTCTGATACCATATGTAACAATACTAATCTCAATTGAAACCCAAGAATGGAGAATTCGAATGGAATTTTAGAAGAATTAGGAATTTAGAGAAGAAGATCAAGAAAAGCTTGAACAAGATGTAAACAGAAAGACTCAAAATTGAGTAATTTCATTTAACAACAACATAATCCTTATGTTACAATGACTAGCCTTTATATAGGCTATGGAATTGAAAGAAAGAAGATAAAAAATGATGGTGTGGATTTTTCTAACGTTCATCAGATCGCCACGTTAGTCAGACGTGTTCATCAGCTGCCAACGTGGCGTAATCAAAGTAAGTTAACGTTTAGAACAAATCCTCTCCATTCTACCCTATCTCTAGTCACAATTAACGTATAAGTTCTTTCCACCACTTAATTTTAAACTGGACGGATCTCCTCTCTTATTTCCTCCGCTTCTAATTGTTGGGTCCCATCTGTCATACACTCTCTCTTATTCATCCCTTCACATAAGCATAACGTCTTCGCAGCATTTGACATCAGTAGAGGCAGCAACTCCCTCTCCCTCTCCCTCCCCCTCTCTATCTTAACTTTCTGTAAAACAAAAACAGAGCTCAAATTAGTAAGAGCAGTGAGTTTAGAGTAGACTAGATAGCAATCAAATTTGTAAACAAATTGCTAAGATCAATACAAGGTAAGTTAAGGTTGGCTCATCCAATCCTAAGGCAATGCTTCAGTGAATGACATAATAATTTTTTTTTTGGGAAAAATATTATAATCCCCAACGTTCTGTCCCCCAGCGTCGTCCCCGGCGAAACTTTCAGTTTAATTGGTTGATTGACTTTGACTCATCATTAATTAATTACCACATAATTGAACATACAATTTTATTTAAGAGGAGGGATCCCTTGACAATGCTAACTTTGACAATCTTAACAATAGAACATTTTAAAAATTTATAAAAATTTATAAAAAAATCTTAAAATTGAAAAAAGACTTATGGATGCATTAGTTAACTTGTAGATCGATAGTATTCCAAATTTCAATCAATTTGAACATTATTTGATAGCTTATCAAAATTTTGTGTATTTTTTAACGGTTGTAATTTAACGGATCTTTGAAGGGCTATCAAATATAACTTAAATTGAATATAATCGGAAACATAATTAATTTACAAGTCAAGAAATAATTCCGTGAACTTTTTTCTATTTTTGAGAATTTATATGATTTTTTACAAATTTTTGAAATATCAAATTGTCAAGATTGTCAAGTTAAGGATTGTCAATGGATCCGTCCTTTTTATTTAAAAGAGAGCGGTGTCTCTCCGAAATTAAGGGTCATTGCCCTCGCATCCATTTTCATTCTTCCTCTCCATGCATCAGTGCCATTCTCCTCTAGTTTATTCACAGAAATTGAATATACAATTTTTTTCCTTAAGTATGAATTTGGGAAAATGGTAAGTTTTGTTCATGGAAAATAGTAAGGGGGCATTTAAAGAAATTTTTGAACTTTTTGAATAACTCCAATTGTAAGTAAACTGAATTTTGTAAAAAGAGGTATTTAAATGACACAAGTAATATAAATATTCAAATTTTAAATGGGCAAGGGAATGTTAGTTCTAAGAAACAATCCTAAAAGTTCTTGAAATCACTTCTAATTTTCAATTTTTCTTAGTTCTTTTCAAAAAAAGAAAAAAAAAACGTAAATGTCCAATTTGCGTGATAATCGGGAAGCGAGATAATCGGGAAGCGAGATAATCGGGAAGCGAGGATCACGGCCGAAGGAGTAGTCGTGGATGGGTCCTTAAAGACGTAGAAAGGTGCAGGCTTTGGTTTTGGCTTACGAATCGGTTCTCCGAGACTGAGTTTTTGAAGGTTCTTCTCCAGATCTTCAATAGTTTTTGCGGAGATATCAGAAGACGTCCCAGCTGATTTCTCAGCTACGACCTTCTTAATATCTTTGACTGTTTCCAAACAGTCGTCGAGGTTTTCGCTTATCTTGACCAGCAGTTGGATAATTGTGTTGTTCTGCTTAATCAAGGCTGTGGTGGCCTTCTGGCTGACTTCTGTTGGTTTGACAAAGCCTTCAGAGGGTCCTTCGATAGATTCGGTTGCCTTTAGTGCTTCTTTATAAATTTCAGTTCTCTTGGTGATGAGCCAGTCGTTCATATGTAATTTTAATTAAAAGTGATTAAAAATGTTACTGAGCAAAAATTATTAATTACAATTGCTAAATTACGTATAGTAAGATTGGTAGCTTCTAGGTTCAAATATTCTAGATTGGTAGTCCAGGAATGATTACACCGAATTTGTAAATTTTGTTCAAATTATTGTGACATAACTAGGATCATTTACTTAGTTTTTCTGTTTACCGTTACACGAATACTACATAATTCATAACCACACTTGATCCTAGGCAGCGGTGTGCAGGAGTGGTGTGCAGGTTGAGGTGTGCAATAAGATTTTCTCTATGGAAATATCGAGTTGCTTACAGTTGATAGGCGTTGGAATTGTTCTAGAAGTTAGGAGTTGAGAGTTTAATGGACAGATGGAGGGCTTCGACTGGTGGGGATAGATGTTGGGGATTTTAACAATGGAAGCGAAAGAGTTGCAAAGGAAAGTGGCGATCCAGAAATAGAAAGTCAAAGAAACAAAATAAAATAAACGGCTATATAGAGATTCGTGAAAAGAAAATCAGTTCTAGGAAGAGGAAGATGGAGGCGCCCGTTGAGATATTGCTCACAGTGGCGATCTGAAAGTTTTAGAAGATAATAATAAGATGGCGGTGAGAGGGTCCTTAAGATTGGAGTTAAATTTTTTCTTTTTTTGTAATCAAAGACCCGTCAATAAAATAAGCGAAGGGATGCGATTTGAAATCGGTGCATGGAAGATGACGTGGCTTGTTAAGAGCACGGCTCACTCTTCCGCTTTTCTTTAAAGAAAGAGATTAGTAATTCCTTAAGTATTTTCAAGTGTGCTAATTAAGCATTAAATATTATTTGATTGCTTAATTGCTAAAGTCATAAGTCTAAAATATGTCCAATTAGTTTTAGGCTAAAGTCATAAGTCTAAAATATGTCCAATTAGTTTTAGGCTAAAGTCATAAGTCTAAAATATGTCCAATTAGTTTTAGGCTAGTTAATATGATTTTAAGCACATTTTTCATGATCTTTATCAAGTTGATTTCATGAAAGACCAAATTAAATTTAAGAAACCGAAATTAAAACACACATCAAGACAGTTCTGGGTAAAATTTCATTACCAAATTGGATACACATTGGGGAGCTGTAATACAGCACCCTGACAAGCGGGGCCCACCCGTCATACTCCCGTAAACTAAAAAAAACTCCGGTGCTCCCTCTTCTCCTCTTGGTTCCTTTTCCTCTTCCAGCGTGACAAACACAAAAGAAAAAAAAAAAAAACGCAGAGAAGAAGAGAAAGAATGCAACAACTTGATTGAGAAATCAAGTTGCACAAATGCCTCAATTCAATTAATTCCTCAAGACGAGGGGTGGAAGTGGAAAAAAGAATTTGTGGAAAAGAGATTAACTCTAAAATTTCATTTCACATAAACTTGATCATTACATGTTGCTGCCTATTTATAGGCGATGTGCTTAGTACAAGAAAATCTAAATTGATCTAATCTCTAATCCTATTCATTCTCCTTTTGACACGTCAACATCTTGATTTTAAAAAGTAACGGTTCACCGCTTGAGTTAACGGTTCACCGCTTGAGCTATTTTGGTTTAACTGGTTCCTGAAAAGCGGGTCCCTACCGTCATTGTCTGTGTCTTGATTTAATAGATTCACTGCTGAATGATCTTCGTCTTCTGCTCCTCCTTCAATTATTCTTCTATTCGATTGGTCTCGTGACATTCCCCCGCCATGAAAGATTGCTTGTCCTCAAGCACAAATTGGGGGTACTTCTCCGCCAATGCCTCATAATCCTCCCACGAAGCATCTTCGTCTGCCAATTGTGCCCATTTAACCAGAACTTGAGGTACCGCTACATTATTTCGCTTAACTGCTCGTCTTTCCAGAATCGCCAGAGGTGTGACCTTGAGGGAACCATCTGGTCCAATTAGAGGAAGTCTTGGAGAGATGGAATGACCTCGACTGATGTGTTGCTTGAGTTGAGAGACATGAATGACCGGATGAATAGCAAATCCAGAAGGAAGCCGTAATTTGTAAGCCACTTTGCCAATCTTTTCTTCGATTTCAAAGGTCCATAGAATTTGGGGCTAAGTTTCTGGTTTGTTGATTTGGATAGTGAAATCTGCCTATAATGTTGAAGCTTTAAATAGACCAATCACCAACTGAGAATGATCTTTCAATACGATTTTGGTCAGCATATTTCTTCATCCTATCTTGAGCCCTTGCCAAATTAGCCTTCAATTGAGTTAAAACCTTGTGCCTTTCGTTTAATGAAGTATTTACAGCTTCTATTGAACTCCTTGGAGGACTACCAGTAGAAAGTAGAGGAGGAGGGTATCCAAATAGAGCTTGAAATGGTGTTGTTTTGAGAGCACTGTGAAAGGTAGAGTTGTACCAGTATTGAGCCAATGGCAGATATTCAGCCCATCTCCTTGGTGTTGACACCAAAAAAATAATTAATGGTGTTTAATAGATTCAAAATAATTGATGATGGATGATGGTTTTAAAGCAAATATAGAAATGACCTATAATTAATCATATATTCCGAATGTGTCATGGAGAAAAATATATTTCATTGCACATTATTGAATATGCCGGTCAGACCCGACACATGTCAGTATTTCAGGCATAACTTGATCATATGATGTCCGATTGAGTTGGGTAAAAGCTACATCAAAATCTAAGAAAGAAATCTATAACTTTTATGTTTTATGATTCTTCCAATTCGGAATGGATCATCTCTCAAAAGCTCACACAAACTGTCGATCAATAAATCACTTGGACAGTTATGGACCAGGGAACACGAGTTAGTATTTTGAAAATAAATCCTACATTCTAACTCGGAATTGCATGAAATAAAATTCATCTGAAAGATAAAAGAAATTTTACCAACTTCTATGTTTTGAGTTTGTTTAAATTCAGAACGTATCATATCAAAATAATTTCATAACTGGACAGCCATCAAATTTGCTGGACGGTTATGAGACAGTGAACACCAGTCAGTATTTTGAGTATAAATCCTAAATGCTAACTCCGAATTGAATGAAACAAAATGAATATGAAAGATAAAAGGAAGTTCTAGAACTTTCATGTTTTAAGTTGGTTTCAGTTCGGAATGCATCACAGCCAACAAATTCGTACAACAGAGCAGCCATCATGAGTAGTGGGCGGTTACCCACTACCTGCACGTTTGTGCAGGATCTCATGTGCTTTTTCTTCAGAGATAGTTACATATATTGCCTATATAAATACCCCATAGCCCTGTTCAAGAAGGGGAGAGACAACATACAACAATACAATAGAGAGAAACACTCCACAAAATAGAGAGAATAGAGAGAAAACTGCCCAACAGAAAATCCAGAAAACAGAGGCAGCAGATATCCGTCTCTTCTCTGCCAAATTCCGATATCCAAACCCATGAAACTCCATCAATCTCTTCATAACCTGATGCTACACATCTCAAGCTTTCCAACAAGCTATCGTATGCCTGAAAACTCGAAGGCTAGCCCGTCCAATACCATGAAACAAACCGACGTCCAGATCAGTCCGTCTAGAAAATAACCGATGAACTCCATGGCCGATTTCTCCAATCAAAACTTCTCCGATAACCACCAAAATTTGCCAGGGAATAGATCTCGGAATCCTCTATCTGGCCATATCAGGTTTGCATGAAAATTCATACGAAAACCTATCTAACCGACATCAAAACCACCCGAAGGTCTGGCTGTCTCGATACCCGACATCACCTTCTTCTTCTCTCTATTCTCTTTGCGGTCGATCTTATCGTCACGTCGAGAGATGACAATTGTCATGCTCTTATGACACCCTACGGTTGGGCTTATACTACCGTGTCAAGAGATACTTGGCCTCGGCCTCGTTAGGCTCTCATGTGACAACAAAAAATGTATGGATCCATGATGGGTTCTTTTGGAAATTCTTAGCTTATGCCTTGATTTCTCGTTATAATTCCATTGGAGTATATTGGAGTTGCATCATCTATGTTCTTGCTTTGACAATAGGAAATTATATTCTTGCGTCATAATAAAATTGACAAATTAATAAATCTTTGGAAATTATTGGCCTGTGCCTTGATTTCTCGTTTAATTCCATTTGGAGTATATTGGAGTTGCATCCTTTATGCTCTTGCTTTGACAATAGGAAACTATATCATTGCGTCATGATAAAATTGACAATTAATAAATCTTTAGAAATTCTAGGCTTATGCCTTGATTTCTCGCTTAATTCCATTTTGGAGTATATTGGATGCAAATCTTTTATGCTCTTGCTTTTGGCAAGAGGAAATCATATCCTTGCGCCATGATAATTATTGACCCATGATGGATCATTTTTGGAATATTTAGACTTATGTTTTCATGTTCTTGTTAAAATTCCATTTTGGAATATATGGACTCAAATCCTATGTATATTTGTCAAAATCATTTTAACAGAAAGTAAATATGTGCTTCTATAAAAATACGGTTATATAATACAGAACTTGGACACAAGACAGATGTATTCCATGAACATTGCCAATACTGGATGTCAAGGGATGATCATAGAAATAGAGGAATTCCCATGCCCTTTCATTAATTGCAACGAGATTAAATGAAACGGTTGCATATAACATGTCTTATAAAAAAAATGATGATGAACACGATACTAGACCAAGTGAATAACTAATAAAGTTCACTTTGGACATGAACTTTGAACTGAATTGTGCCCAGTCTTGTTATCTAACTAGAATTGCAATTAACAAAGTTTGAACATAAAAATACGCCATGTAGTCGGCTTCCAGTTTTATATAGAAATGATCATCTCCAATTTTATGACATTTGATTAGTCATGTTAAACTAATCTCATATCTATATTGATTAGTCATTTAACACTAATCTCATGTCTATATTGATTAGTCATGTGAAACTAATCTCATATCTAAATTGATTAGTCATGTGAAACTAATCTCATATATAAATTTGATTAATCATGTTAAATTGATCTTATGTCCAAATATGATTAGTCATGTTAAACTAATATCGTATCTATATTGATTAGTCATGTCAACTAATCTCTCGTTTGATATACTTTAAACGGTCAAGTTTAAAAATATATGAAGCTCGACCAGTCCCCTCAAATCCATATTATGATATATCGATCATGTGATATCAAGCTTTTAAAAAACGTTTAACGGGTCTTAACGGTGGAGTGACCATTTAACGGTTTGACGTTAAAACGGATTTTCACGGCCGTTAAATCAAAAAACGGATTACCTTTTAGGATCAATTTTTACATAATTAAAGAGACTAAACAAAGTATTTTCATATCATCATACGTAATATAATTAATTAAAAGCAACAACCATGACAGGATAACAATTTAACATCACTTAAGTACTCAAAAGTTACAAGTAAAACTATAAATTCAACCTGACTATAATCTTTAATCCAAAAGATAACCATAAAAAAAGAGCTTTGAGTTGTATTGTATCTTCGGGCTTGCTTGAGGCAGAGCTTGCCATTAAAGACACCGGCAAGAAGATCGAGAGCAAAAGGAGATGGTCGTCACCAAGAAATTGAGAAAGCCAACAACAACAAGGAAAACGGTGATGTGGAGTTTGCCACTTTGAACATGATAATAGGTTTAGAAAGATAGAAATGACATCGTAAGGGAAGGAGAAAGTGGGGATATTGGTTGGGCCTTACGTGAAATATCATTTACAATATCTAACCGTAAAAATTCTGTCAAATAAAACGGTTTAAACGGTTAAACTTAAAGTTAAAACCGTTAAATGATAGAAAACCCGTGAAATGCGTTTTTTCCAGAAAACTTAACGCCGCACATGTCCAAATACGTTTTAACGGTTAAAATGAAGTTTTAACTCCATTTTTTAAAAGCTTGTGTGATATAGAAGCTTGATCGATTCTTTCAAATAAACATGCTGCAATCTCAAAGAGTCTCTTAATCGGAGGTTCCTAAAAATAATTCAGGGTAATTAACGGAAGGGGCTTGCGCCTGTCGGAAGAATACGAACCCCATATCATATAAAATCCTTCATACAGGATGTATTTCGAAGAATCACCCCATAAACATTTTAAATTAAATGTTTCAACAAAAAGAGCCTAACACTTGATTGCTCCATAATCATGCTCCTAAGATAATTTTCAACACATTGGTTAACTCTTTCAGTTTGGCCATCAGTTTGTGGGTGGTAGCCTGAACTCATATTGAGAGTAACTCCTAGCAACCTCAATAGTTCTTTCAAAAATTTACTGGTAAAAATTTACTGGTAAAAACAGATCAGTCAATGGATTGCTAATTAGACCATAATTCCTAATGAATTTCCTGTAATATCCTGTTAACCCTAGGAACCCTCTTAGTTGTTTCACTGTTTTTGGTGGTGGCCCACTAGTCATTGCCTCAGTTTTGGAAGGGTCAGTAGCTACACCATCTTTGGTAATCATATGACCAAGATAACTTATGCAAGGGGAAGCAAAATCACATTTACTCAATTTAACAACCAATTTGTTTTCCCTCAGTAACTGTAATGTGAGCTTGAGATGCTCCAGATGAGAGTCAAAATCCTTGCTATAAATTAAGATGTCATCAAAGAATACTAACACTAATTTCTTCAATTATCTTCTCAACCTCTATTCTTTGAAAATGTGAAAATCTGTAAGGCCTTAGGTTGATGACCTTATTAGTATCAGAAGGTCTATTGGTCTTTCAGGTGGCAGATCAGAAGGTTCAGTAAACACATCATGAAACTGAGAAAGGATGTGTTGAACTGGAGAAGAAATTGAAAGAGAAGGAGGAGAGGTTACAACCCTTGAAGTGTCTTGCAGATTGAACAGATGGGCAACGATAACTTGACTGCCCTTCTTGTGTTCCTGGGAGATGTCAATCTTGTCTGCACAGATGTTCAACTCAGCATAGACTGGTAAAGATTGTAGTGTGAGCTTCTTTCCATTATGAATCATCTGAGCTGACCCCCTTGAGCCAATCCATCTTCATAGGTCCAGAGTATGATAACCAATCGATCCCTAGCAAGAGGTCAAAGTTGTTGACAGCCAAGACCCTAAATTCACCAATGAAAAGGTGTCCCTGCAAGAAGAATTCTACATCTCTGCATAATTTATTAGTAGTCATGTTATTAGAACAAGCATTTAATAAATTGATATTGTTGGCTGTGAGCATTTAATGTAGCTTAATATTTGTCCAATTTTGTATTTTTTTATGCTGGGTAGCAGGAAGAGAAGAGAGAAGAATCAGTACGGTCGAAGTAGCAGAACGGGGGTAAATGCTGTAGCTGGACTCAACTTAGCTGATTTCTACATTTTTGTTTGTTCTTTTCACTGTTTTGTCTTCACAAATTAAGATAGGTAGTGGCGTTTCTTTGGTTTCAATTCTGGGAGGAGAGTGTATCATCCGAATTGATGATTTTGTTTGACCAGTTAGGTAGGTAGAATAGCTGTATACATTCCCCTGCTGGTCTTACTCTCTTTTTTTCCTTCTTTTGTTCTTATTTCTATGTACATTTAACTTGAGATTCTGTAATAGAAATGTGCAAAGAGAGCAAGTGGGGATACAATTTATTTTTCATGATATACCAGCTGGTACCAAATGCATAAGCATACGAGGCAGACACACAAACTAAGTAATGATCCAAGATCAAAATAATTGGAGATTTGATAGCCTGAAGAGCAGATATGCAGGTCGAAGATGATAAACAAGTAGCAAAATAAGTAAATGATCCATAGATTAAAATGTTAATCACATTGGAAAAGTTTTAACTATTAATTGTCAATTACATTTTTGTCATTCAAATAACATTTCTATTGACTGTCATTCATATAGTGGTTCTCTTTATGATTGGAGTCCAGTTGCAAGTGAACATGAAACAAGCCACTAGTAATCTCGACTCCTAGATTGATAATTGCAGGGCCTATTTGAGAAAATGTAACAAATCCTGAGTTATAAGAGTCTTAACAAACACTTTTATCAAAAAAATAAAAATAAAAAACAAACACTTCATTAGACAGCACATCAAGCTTCTTTTGCTCCTCCCCCTGAATTCACATTTATAATAGTACTTCACATTTATAATAGTACTAAAAATTCCGTAATAGTACTTTATTCGTTTTTCAAATTAATCTATCAATTTTGTTAATTGATTGAATTAAATCTGTTTTGGTACAGTTTCGCAATCCAGTTATGTCGGAAAAGAAATTACGGGTGATGAATGAAGTGCTTGACTGAACATTAATTTCTCCTGCTAAGCCAATTAGCTTCGCCAAACGCACCTAATTGATCAAATCAAAATAAGCCAATTAGCTTGCAAAATTGACATTAATCATAAGTTCAGTTTTATGATCGGATATAAAATGATAACTGAAAGAGAGCTTACCGACTACAGTGCTGGCCCATGCAAGAATAAGTCGTGCTCGTATCTCTTCCGCTGGTGAAATCTCAGCTGATGATGTTGCCACTCATACTTCAAGCAATAGAACTGAAACAAACATAGATGAAAAGAAATGATTATATAGACCATTTTGTTGTCATTATGTCATACTGATATGGTACAAAAATGAACACTCTGTGGACTCTGATCAGTTTTGACAGAATTTAGTCTGTACTATTTCCTTTTAAAAGATGCTACTATGGTACTAGCTTACAATATTTAGTAGTGAATTGAATTGCTAAGCCGCAAAATATCAATAAGGAGTATATACCTGCCATTTTTAATAGCACCTATGTTAAATGGGGAAGTACAATAAAATGGAATAACCATGGTAGTGTTTCTATGAATATGTGTACTGGTACCACCGCCACATGGTACCAGTTAGGATTCCCAACATAACCATGTACCGGTTCGACAAAATGATACCATTTAAATCGAACTTTGCATCACTGGAAGAAGCAAACCAACAAGGGAGGAAATAAGGAAGAGAGAGCGGACGGGAAAGGAGAGATACCTACCAAGAAGCAATGGAGAGAGAAGAAGGTCACGTTAAACGGAAGGGTAACAGCGGCGCCAATGGTGACGGCGAATTGGAGTGGCCACCACAGTTAACCGCAATGATTGGAGCAGACGGCGAATCTCCTAATCTGTCGAGCTTCTCCCTCTTCAAACTGAATTTGAATTGATTTAATCAATCATTTCATAAAAAAAAATGAAAATGAAGTGAAGGCAAGAACTAAATAATGTTAAAAATATTAGTAGCAAATTAATTTTGTAATTTTTTTATTTTTTTGTTGAATTTATAATGAATATGTGCACGGATTACTAAATTTGTAAGAATATGTGCTCTGATTTGTGCCTCCTGTTTGTTTCCCTGATAAACCTACAAATCACTAAATATAACCGAAAATCGTTGTTGAACAAAAACACTCAATCAGCCTTCCAAAACTGGAGTCTAGGAAAAATGATTTTATGCACTTACTTGTAATCCATCTCGAGAAAAAAACGATTTTCAACATGCCCTGATCATTAACAGTTAACAATATATGTTGCTTCTCTTCTCTGACGGATTCGATCAAGCACGTCATGTGAACACCGGAACATGGAAAAACTGTAAATCATAAATGATATCGTCCAACCCTCAGTTTGTTATGATATCGTCCAAATTATTTTTATTAATTCAGCAGGACAGTGCTGTACAGCTCTCGGGCTGCGCGGACGAGAATTAATTGCCGGCCCGTGCAAAAGAAAGAACGTCGACCGAAGTGGAGGCACGAACTTCAAACGGCCGTAACTTTCGATAGGAAACTCGGATCGAGGCGTTCTCAGGGGCCGCGGAAAGGTCGCGAAG
>JASGLE010000001.1:8670000-8672500 GCA_030179965.1 Cyperus esculentus
CCGCCCCGCGCCACGGCGCCCCGTGCGGCATAGAATCTGCCGCCCCGGGCCAGCGTTTCCCCGCCGCACGGCCACTTTTCCGCGCCGCACCGGGGCGCTGCGGGGTGCCGCCCCGCCGTGCGCTTGCCCGCCCCCCGGAGGCAAGCGCGTTGCACAAATCCGACATCCGGCCAAGCCGCGGGCACATTCGGCCCAGCGGCATGCACATTTTTTACCGCCCCGCGCCACGGCGCCCCGTGCGGCGCCGAATCTGCCGCCCCGGGCCAGCGTTTCCCCGCCGCACGGACACTTTTCCGCGCCGCACCGGGGCGCTGCGGGGGGCTGCCACGCCGTGCGCTTGCCCGCCTCCCGGAGGCAAGCGCGTTGCCCACATCCGACATCCGGCCAAGCCGCGGGCACATTCGGCCCTGCGGCATGCACATTTTTTACCGCCCCGCGCCACGGCGCCCCGTGCGGCGCAGAATCTGCCGCCCCGGGCCAGCGTTTCCCCGCCGCACGGACACTTTTCCGCGCCGCACCGGGGCGCTGCGGGGGGCTGCCAATCCGTGCGCTTGCCCGCCCCCCGGCGGCAAGCGCGGTGCCCAGATCCGACATTCGGCCAAGCCGCGGGCACGTTCGGCCTAGCCGCATGCACATTTTTTACCGCCCCGTGCCAGGGCGCCCCGTGCGGCGCAGAATCTGCCGCCCCGGGCCAGCGTTTTCCCGCCGCACGGGCACTTTTCCGCGCCGCACCGGGGCGCTGCGGGGGGCTGCCACTCCGTGCGCTTGCCCGCCCCCCGGAGGCAAGCGCGGTGCCCAGATCCGACATTCGGCCAAGCCGCGGGCACGTTCGGCCTAGCCGCATGCACATTTTTTACCGCCCCGTGCCAGGGCGCCCGCTCAAGCCATCCGAACACACCCTCCCCCCTATAGGGGAATATGAAAAATTCCCCCCTAGCCACCCGTGGGGTTACCAAACCAGCCGATCCCCCCATGTCGTGCGGCACAGAATCGGCGACCCCGGGCCAGCGTTTACCCGCCGCACGGGCACTTTTCCTCGCCGCACCGGGGCGCTGCGGGGGGCTGCCAATCCGTGCGCTTGACCGCCCCCCGGAGGCATGCGCGGTGCCCAGATCCGACATGCGGCCAAGCCGCGGGCACGTTCGGCCCAGCGGCATGCACATTTTTTACCGCCCCGCGCCACGGCGCCCCGTGCGGCATAGAATCTGCCGCCCCGGGCCAGCGTTTCCCCGCCGCACGGCCACTTTTCCGCGCCGCACCGGGGCGCTGCGGGGTGCCGCCCCGCCGTGCGCTTGCCCGCCCCCCGGAGGCAAGCGCGTTGCACAAATCCGACATCCGGCCAAGCCGCGGGCACATTCGGCCCAGCGGCATGCACATTTTTTACCGCCCCGCGCCACGGCGCCCCGTGCGGCGCCGAATCTGCCGCCCCGGGCCAGCGTTTCCCCGCCGCACGGACACTTTTCCGCGCCGCACCGGGGCGCTGCGGGGGGCTGCCACGCCGTGCGCTTGCCCGCCTCCCGGAGGCAAGCGCGTTGCCCACATCCGACATCCGGCCAAGCCGCGGGCACATTCGGCCCTGCGGCATGCACATTTTTTACCGCCCCGCGCCACGGCGCCCCGTGCGGCGCAGAATCTGCCGCCCCGGGCCAGCGTTTCCCCGCCGCACGGACACTTTTCCGCGCCGCACCGGGGCGCTGCGGGGGGCTGCCAATCCGTGCGCTTGCCCGCCCCCCGGCGGCAAGCGCGGTGCCCAGATCCGACATTCGGCCAAGCCGCGGGCACGTTCGGCCTAGCCGCATGCACATTTTTTACCGCCCCGTGCCAGGGCGCCCCGTGCGGCGCAGAATCTGCCGCCCCGGGCCAGCGTTTTCCCGCCGCACGGGCACTTTTCCGCGCCGCACCGGGGCGCTGCGGGGGGCTGCCACTCCGTGCGCTTGCCCGCCCCCCGGAGGCAAGCGCGGTGCCCAGATCCGACATTCGGCCAAGCCGCGGGCACGTTCGGCCTAGCCGCATGCACATTTTTTACCGCCCCGTGCCAGGGCGCCCGCTCAAGCCATCCGAACACACCCTCCCCCCTATAGGGGAATATGAAAAATTCCCCCCTAGCCACCCGTGGGGTTACCAAACCAGCCGATCCCCCCATGTCGTGCGGCACAGAATCGGCGACCCCGGGCCAGCGTTTACCCGCCGCACGGGCACTTTTCCTCGCCGCACCGGGGCGCTGCGGGGGGCTGCCAATCCGTGCGCTTGACCGCCCCCCGGAGGCATGCGCGGTGCCCAGATCCGACATGCGGCCAAGCCGCGGGCACGTTCGGCCCAGCGGCATGCACATTTTTTACCGCCCCGCGCCACGGCGCCCCGTGCGGCATAGAATCTGCCGCCCCGGGCCAGCGTTTCCCCGCCGCACGGCCACTTTTCCGCGCCGCACCGGGGCGCTGCGGGGTGCCGCCCCGCCGTGCGCTTGCCCGCCCCCCGGAGGCAAGCGCGTTGCACAAATCCG
>JASGLE010000001.1:8687500-8692500 GCA_030179965.1 Cyperus esculentus
ACACACCCTCCCCCCTATAGGGGAATATGAAAAATTCCACCCTAGCCACGCGTGGGGTTTCCAAACCAGCCGATCCCCCCATGTCGTGCGGCACAGAATCGGCGGCCCCGGGCCAGCGTTCACCCGCCGCACGGGCACTTTTCCGCGCCGCACCGGGGCGCTGCGGGGGGCTGCCAATCCGTGCGCTTGCCCGCCCCCCGGAGGCAAGCGCGGTGCCCAGATCCGACATCCGGCCAAGCCGCGGGCACGTTCGGCCTAGCCGCATGCACATTTTTTACCGCCCCGTGCCAGGGCGCCCCGTGCGGCGCGGAATCGGCGGCCCCGGGGCAGCGTTCACCCGCCGCACGGGCACTTTTCCGCGCCGCACCGGGGCGCTGCGGGGGGGTGCCCCGCCGTGCGCTTGCCCGCCCCCCGGAGGCAAGCGCGGTGCCCAGATCCGACATCCGGCCAAGCCGCGGGCACGTTCGGCCTAGCCGCATGCACATTTTTTACCGCCCCGTGCCAGGGCGCCCGCTCAAGCCATCCGAACACACCCTCCCCCCTATAGGGGAATATGAAAAATTCCCCCCTAGCCACGCGTGGGGTTACCAAACCAGCCGATCCCCCCATGTCGTGCGGCACAGAATCGGCGGCCCCGGGCCAGCGTTTACCCGCCGCACGGGCACTTTTCCGCGCCGCACCGGGGCGCTGCGGGGGGCTGCCACTCCGTGCGCTTGCCCGCCCCCCGGAGGCAAGCGCGGTGCCCAGATCCGACATCCGGCCAAGCCGCGGGCACGTTCGGCCTAGCCGCATGCACATTTTTTACCGCCCCGTGCCAGGGCGCCCGCTCAAGCCATCCGAACACACCCTCCCCCCTATAGGGGAATATGAAAAATTCCCCCCTAGCCACGCGTGGGGTTACCAAACCAGCCGATCCCCCCATGTCGTGCGGCACAGAATCGGCGGCCCCGGGCCAGCGTTTACCCGCCGCACGGGCACTTTTCCGCGCCGCACCGGGGCGCTGCGGGGGGCTGCCAATCCGTGCGCTTGCCCGCCCCCCGGCGGCAAGCGCGGTGCCCAGATCCGACATTCGGCCAAGCCGCGGGCACGTTCGGCCTAGCCGCATGCACATTTTTTACCGCCCCGTGCCAGGGCGCCCCGTGCGGCGCAGAATCTGCCGCCCCGGGCCAGCGTTTTCCCGCCGCACGGGCACTTTTCCGCGCCGCACCGGGGCGCTGCGGGGGGCTGCCACTCCGTGCGCTTGCCCGCCCCCCGGAGGCAAGCGCGGTGCCCAGATCCGACATTCGGCCAAGCCGCGGGCACGTTCGGCCTAGCCGCATGCACATTTTTTACCGCCCCGTGCCAGGGCGCCCGCTCAAGCCATCCGAACACACCCTCCCCCCTATAGGGGAATATGAAAAATTCCCCCCTAGCCACGCGTGGGGTTACCAAACCAGCCGATCCCCCCATGTCGTGCGGCACAGAATCGGCGGCCCCGGGCCAGCGTTTACCCGCCGCACGGGCACTTTTCCGCGCCGCACCGGGGCGCTGCGGGGGGCTGCCAATCCGTGCGCTTGCCCGCCCCCCGGCGGCAAGCGCGGTGCCCAGATCCGACATTCGGCCAAGCCGCGGGCACGTTCGGCCTAGCCGCATGCACATTTTTTACCGCCCCGTGCCAGGGCGCCCCGTGCGGCGCAGAATCTGCCGCCCCGGGCCAGCGTTTTCCCGCCGCACGGGCACTTTTCCGCGCCGCACCGGGGCGCTGCGGGGGGCTGCCACTCCGTGCGCTTGCCCGCCCCCCGGAGGCAAGCGCGGTGCCCAGATCCGACATTCGGCCAAGCCGCGGGCACGTTCGGCCTAGCCGCATGCACATTTTTTACCGCCCCGTGCCAGGGCGCCCGCTCAAGCCATCCGAACACACCCTCCCCCCTATAGGGGAATATGAAAAATTCCCCCCTAGCCACCCGTGGGGTTACCAAACCAGCCGATCCCCCCATGTCGTGCGGCACAGAATCGGCGACCCCGGGCCAGCGTTTACCCGCCGCACGGGCACTTTTCCTCGCCGCACCGGGGCGCTGCGGGGGGCTGCCAATCCGTGCGCTTGACCGCCCCCCGGAGGCATGCGCGGTGCCCAGATCCGACATGCGGCCAAGCCGCGGGCACGTTCGGCCCAGCGGCATGCACATTTTTTACCGCCCCGCGCCACGGCGCCCCGTGCGGCATAGAATCTGCCGCCCCGGGCCAGCGTTTCCCCGCCGCACGGCCACTTTTCCGCGCCGCACCGGGGCGCTGCGGGGTGCCGCCCCGCCGTGCGCTTGCCCGCCCCCCGGAGGCAAGCGCGTTGCACAAATCCGACATCCGGCCAAGCCGCGGGCACATTCGGCCCAGCGGCATGCACATTTTTTACCGCCCCGCGCCACGGCGCCCCGTGCGGCGCCGAATCTGCCGCCCCGGGCCAGCGTTTCCCCGCCGCACGGACACTTTTCCGCGCCGCACCGGGGCGCTGCGGGGGGCTGCCACGCCGTGCGCTTGCCCGCCTCCCGGAGGCAAGCGCGTTGCCCACATCCGACATCCGGCCAAGCCGCGGGCACATTCGGCCCTGCGGCATGCACATTTTTTACCGCCCCGCGCCACGGCGCCCCGTGCGGCGCAGAATCTGCCGCCCCGGGCCAGCGTTTCCCCGCCGCACGGACACTTTTCCGCGCCGCACCGGGGCGCTGCGGGGGGCTGCCAATCCGTGCGCTTGCCCGCCCCCCGGCGGCAAGCGCGGTGCCCAGATCCGACATTCGGCCAAGCCGCGGGCACGTTCGGCCTAGCCGCATGCACATTTTTTACCGCCCCGTGCCAGGGCGCCCCGTGCGGCGCAGAATCTGCCGCCCCGGGCCAGCGTTTTCCCGCCGCACGGGCACTTTTCCGCGCCGCACCGGGGCGCTGCGGGGGGCTGCCACTCCGTGCGCTTGCCCGCCCCCCGGAGGCAAGCGCGGTGCCCAGATCCGACATTCGGCCAAGCCGCGGGCACGTTCGGCCTAGCCGCATGCACATTTTTTACCGCCCCGTGCCAGGGCGCCCGCTCAAGCCATCCGAACACACCCTCCCCCCTATAGGGGAATATGAAAAATTCCCCCCTAGCCACCCGTGGGGTTACCAAACCAGCCGATCCCCCCATGTCGTGCGGCACAGAATCGGCGACCCCGGGCCAGCGTTTACCCGCCGCACGGGCACTTTTCCTCGCCGCACCGGGGCGCTGCGGGGGGCTGCCAATCCGTGCGCTTGACCGCCCCCCGGAGGCATGCGCGGTGCCCAGATCCGACATGCGGCCAAGCCGCGGGCACGTTCGGCCCAGCGGCATGCACATTTTTTACCGCCCCGCGCCACGGCGCCCCGTGCGGCATAGAATCTGCCGCCCCGGGCCAGCGTTTCCCCGCCGCACGGCCACTTTTCCGCGCCGCACCGGGGCGCTGCGGGGTGCCGCCCCGCCGTGCGCTTGCCCGCCCCCCGGAGGCAAGCGCGTTGCACAAATCCGACATCCGGCCAAGCCGCGGGCACATTCGGCCCAGCGGCATGCACATTTTTTACCGCCCCGCGCCACGGCGCCCCGTGCGGCGCCGAATCTGCCGCCCCGGGCCAGCGTTTCCCCGCCGCACGGACACTTTTCCGCGCCGCACCGGGGCGCTGCGGGGGGCTGCCACGCCGTGCGCTTGCCCGCCTCCCGGAGGCAAGCGCGTTGCCCACATCCGACATCCGGCCAAGCCGCGGGCACATTCGGCCCTGCGGCATGCACATTTTTTACCGCCCCGCGCCACGGCGCCCCGTGCGGCGCAGAATCTGCCGCCCCGGGCCAGCGTTTCCCCGCCGCACGGACACTTTTCCGCGCCGCACCGGGGCGCTGCGGGGGGCTGCCCCGCCGTGCGCTTGCCCGCCCCCGGAGGCAAGCGCGGTGCCCAGATCCGACATCCGGCCAAGCCGCGGGAACATTCGGCCCAGCGGCATGCACATTTTTTACCGCCCCGCGCCACGGCGCCCCGTGCGGCACAGAATCTGCCGCTCCGGGCTAGCGTTTCCGCGCCGCACGGACACTTTTCCGCGCCGCACCGGGGCGCTGCGGGGGGCTGCCACGCCGTGCGCTTGCCCGCCTCCCGGAGGCAAGCGCGTTGCCCACATCCGACATCCGGCCAAGCCGCGGGCACATTCGGCCCTGCGGCATGCACATTTTTTACCGCCCCGCGCCACGGCGCCCCGTGCGGCGCAGAATCTGCCGCCCCGGGCCAGCGTTTCCCCGCCGCACGGACACTTTTCCGCGCCGCACCGGGGCGCTGCGGGGGGCTGCCCCGCCGTGCGCTTGCCCGCCCCCGGAGGCAAGCGCGGTGCCCAGATCCGACATCCGGCCAAGCCGCGGGAACATTCGGCCCAGCGGCATGCACATTTTTTACCGCCCCGCGCCACGGCGCCCCGTGCGGCACAGAATCTGCCGCTCCGGGCTAGCGTTTCCGCGCCGCACGGACACTTTTCCGCGCCGCACCGGGGCGCTGCGGGGGGCTGCCCCGCCGTGCGCTTGCCCGCCCCCCGGAGGCAAGCGCGTTGCCCAAATCCGACATCCGGCCAAGCCGCGGGCACGTTCGGCCCAGCGGCATGCACATTTTTTACCGCCCCGTGCGGCACAGAATCTGCCGCCCCGGGCGAGCGTTTCCCCGCCGCACGGACACTTTTCCGCGCCGCACCTGGGCTCTGCGGGGGGACTGCCACGCCGTGCGCTTGCCCGCCTCCCGGAGGCAAGCGCGTTGCCCAAATCCGACATCCGGCCAAGCCGCGGGCACATTCGGCCCTGCGGCATGCACATTTTTTACCGCCCCGTGCCACGGCGTCCCGTGCGGCACAGAATCTGCCGCCCCGGGCCAGCGTTTCCCCGCCGCACCGGGGCGCCGCGGGGGGCTGCCACCCCGTGCGCTTGCCCGCCCCCCGGAGGCAAGCGCGTTGCCCAAATCCGACATCCGGCCAGGCCGCGGGCACATTCGGCCCAGCGG
>JASGLE010000001.1:8702500-8705000 GCA_030179965.1 Cyperus esculentus
CAATCCGTGCGCTTGACCGCCCCCCGGAGGCATGCGCGGTGCCCAGATCCGACATGCGGCCAAGCCGCGGGCACGTTCGGCCCAGCGGCATGCACATTTTTTACCGCCCCGCGCCACGGCGCCCCGTGCGGCATAGAATCTGCCGCCCCGGGCCAGCGTTTCCCCGCCGCACGGCCACTTTTCCGCGCCGCACCGGGGCGCTGCGGGGTGCCGCCCCGCCGTGCGCTTGCCCGCCCCCCGGAGGCAAGCGCGTTGCACAAATCCGACATCCGGCCAAGCCGCGGGCACATTCGGCCCAGCGGCATGCACATTTTTTACCGCCCCGCGCCACGGCGCCCCGTGCGGCGCCGAATCTGCCGCCCCGGGCCAGCGTTTCCCCGCCGCACGGACACTTTTCCGCGCCGCACCGGGGCGCTGCGGGGGGCTGCCAAGCCGTGCGCTTGCCCGCCTCCCGGAGGCAAGCGCGTTGCCCACATCCGACATCCGGCCAAGCCGCGGGCACATTCGGCCCTGCGGCATGCACATTTTTTACCGCCCCGCGCCACGGCGCCCCGTGCGGCGCAGAATCTGCCGCCCCGGGCCAGCGTTTCCCCGCCGCACGGACACTTTTCCGCGCCGCACCGGGGCGCTGCGGGGGGCTGCCAATCCGTGCGCTTGCCCGCCCCCCGGCGGCAAGCGCGGTGCCCAGATCCGACATTCGGCCAAGCCGCGGGCACGTTCGGCCTAGCCGCATGCACATTTTTTACCGCCCCGTGCCAGGGCGCCCCGTGCGGCGCAGAATCTGCCGCCCCGGGCCAGCGTTTTCCCGCCGCACGGGCACTTTTCCGCGCCGCACCGGGGCGCTGCGGGGGGCTGCCACTCCGTGCGCTTGCCCGCCCCCCGGAGGCAAGCGCGGTGCCCAGATCCGACATTCGGCCAAGCCGCGGGCACGTTCGGCCTAGCCGCATGCACATTTTTTACCGCCCCGTGCCAGGGCGCCCGCTCAAGCCATCCGAACACACCCTCCCCCCTATAGGGGAATATGAAAAATTCCCCCCTAGCCACCCGTGGGGTTACCAAACCAGCCGATCCCCCCATGTCGTGCGGCACAGAATCGGCGACCCCGGGCCAGCGTTTACCCGCCGCACGGGCACTTTTCCTCGCCGCACCGGGGCGCTGCGGGGGGCTGCCAATCCGTGCGCTTGACCGCCCCCCGGAGGCATGCGCGGTGCCCAGATCCGACATGCGGCCAAGCCGCGGGCACGTTCGGCCCAGCGGCATGCACATTTTTTACCGCCCCGCGCCACGGCGCCCCGTGCGGCATAGAATCTGCCGCCCCGGGCCAGCGTTTCCCCGCCGCACGGCCACTTTTCCGCGCCGCACCGGGGCGCTGCGGGGTGCCGCCCCGCCGTGCGCTTGCCCGCCCCCCGGAGGCAAGCGCGTTGCACAAATCCGACATCCGGCCAAGCCGCGGGCACATTCGGCCCAGCGGCATGCACATTTTTTACCGCCCCGCGCCACGGCGCCCCGTGCGGCGCCGAATCTGCCGCCCCGGGCCAGCGTTTCCCCGCCGCACGGACACTTTTCCGCGCCGCACCGGGGCGCTGCGGGGGGCTGCCACGCCGTGCGCTTGCCCGCCTCCCGGAGGCAAGCGCGTTGCCCACATCCGACATCCGGCCAAGCCGCGGGCACATTCGGCCCTGCGGCATGCACATTTTTTACCGCCCCGCGCCACGGCGCCCCGTGCGGCGCAGAATCTGCCGCCCCGGGCCAGCGTTTCCCCGCCGCACGGACACTTTTCCGCGCCGCACCGGGGCGCTGCGGGGGGCTGCCCCGCCGTGCGCTTGCCCGCCCCCGGAGGCAAGCGCGGTGCCCAGATCCGACATCCGGCCAAGCCGCGGGAACATTCGGCCCAGCGGCATGCACATTTTTTACCGCCCCGCGCCACGGCGCCCCGTGCGGCACAGAATCTGCCGCTCCGGGCTAGCGTTTCCGCGCCGCACGGACACTTTTCCGCGCCGCACCGGGGCGCTGCGGGGGGCTGCCACGCCGTGCGCTTGCCCGCCTCCCGGAGGCAAGCGCGTTGCCCACATCCGACATCCGGCCAAGCCGCGGGCACATTCGGCCCTGCGGCATGCACATTTTTTACCGCCCCGCGCCACGGCGCCCCGTGCGGCGCAGAATCTGCCGCCCCGGGCCAGCGTTTCCCCGCCGCACGGACACTTTTCCGCGCCGCACCGGGGCGCTGCGGGGGGCTGCCCCGCCGTGCGCTTGCCCGCCCCCGGAGGCAAGCGCGGTGCCCAGATCCGACATCCGGCCAAGCCGCGGGAACATTCGGCCCAGCGGCATGCACATTTTTTACCGCCCCGCGCCACGGCGCCCCGTGCGGCACAGAATCTGCCGCTCCGGGCTAGCGTTTCCGCGCCGCACGGACACTTTTCCGCGCCGCACCGGGGCGCTGCGGGGGGCTGCCCCGCCGTGCGCTTGCCCGCCCCCCGGAGGCAAGCGCGTTGCCCAAATC
>JASGLE010000001.1:8715000-8717500 GCA_030179965.1 Cyperus esculentus
TTTTTTACCGCCCCGTGCCAGGGCGCCCCGTGCGGCGCAGAATCTGCCGCCCCGGGCCAGCGTTTTCCCGCCGCACGGGCACTTTTCCGCGCCGCACCGGGGCGCTGCGGGGGGCTGCCACTCCGTGCGCTTGCCCGCCCCCCGGAGGCAAGCGCGGTGCCCAGATCCGACATTCGGCCAAGCCGCGGGCACGTTCGGCCTAGCCGCATGCACATTTTTTACCGCCCCGTGCCAGGGCGCCCGCTCAAGCCATCCGAACACACCCTCCCCCCTATAGGGGAATATGAAAAATTCCCCCCTAGCCACCCGTGGGGTTACCAAACCAGCCGATCCCCCCATGTCGTGCGGCACAGAATCGGCGACCCCGGGCCAGCGTTTACCCGCCGCACGGGCACTTTTCCTCGCCGCACCGGGGCGCTGCGGGGGGCTGCCAATCCGTGCGCTTGACCGCCCCCCGGAGGCATGCGCGGTGCCCAGATCCGACATGCGGCCAAGCCGCGGGCACGTTCGGCCCAGCGGCATGCACATTTTTTACCGCCCCGCGCCACGGCGCCCCGTGCGGCATAGAATCTGCCGCCCCGGGCCAGCGTTTCCCCGCCGCACGGCCACTTTTCCGCGCCGCACCGGGGCGCTGCGGGGTGCCGCCCCGCCGTGCGCTTGCCCGCCCCCCGGAGGCAAGCGCGTTGCACAAATCCGACATCCGGCCAAGCCGCGGGCACATTCGGCCCAGCGGCATGCACATTTTTTACCGCCCCGCGCCACGGCGCCCCGTGCGGCGCCGAATCTGCCGCCCCGGGCCAGCGTTTCCCCGCCGCACGGACACTTTTCCGCGCCGCACCGGGGCGCTGCGGGGGGCTGCCAAGCCGTGCGCTTGCCCGCCTCCCGGAGGCAAGCGCGTTGCCCACATCCGACATCCGGCCAAGCCGCGGGCACATTCGGCCCTGCGGCATGCACATTTTTTACCGCCCCGCGCCACGGCGCCCCGTGCGGCGCAGAATCTGCCGCCCCGGGCCAGCGTTTCCCCGCCGCACGGACACTTTTCCGCGCCGCACCGGGGCGCTGCGGGGGGCTGCCAATCCGTGCGCTTGCCCGCCCCCCGGCGGCAAGCGCGGTGCCCAGATCCGACATTCGGCCAAGCCGCGGGCACGTTCGGCCTAGCCGCATGCACATTTTTTACCGCCCCGTGCCAGGGCGCCCCGTGCGGCGCAGAATCTGCCGCCCCGGGCCAGCGTTTTCCCGCCGCACGGGCACTTTTCCGCGCCGCACCGGGGCGCTGCGGGGGGCTGCCACTCCGTGCGCTTGCCCGCCCCCCGGAGGCAAGCGCGGTGCCCAGATCCGACATTCGGCCAAGCCGCGGGCACGTTCGGCCTAGCCGCATGCACATTTTTTACCGCCCCGTGCCAGGGCGCCCGCTCAAGCCATCCGAACACACCCTCCCCCCTATAGGGGAATATGAAAAATTCCCCCCTAGCCACCCGTGGGGTTACCAAACCAGCCGATCCCCCCATGTCGTGCGGCACAGAATCGGCGACCCCGGGCCAGCGTTTACCCGCCGCACGGGCACTTTTCCTCGCCGCACCGGGGCGCTGCGGGGGGCTGCCAATCCGTGCGCTTGACCGCCCCCCGGAGGCATGCGCGGTGCCCAGATCCGACATGCGGCCAAGCCGCGGGCACGTTCGGCCCAGCGGCATGCACATTTTTTACCGCCCCGCGCCACGGCGCCCCGTGCGGCATAGAATCTGCCGCCCCGGGCCAGCGTTTCCCCGCCGCACGGCCACTTTTCCGCGCCGCACCGGGGCGCTGCGGGGTGCCGCCCCGCCGTGCGCTTGCCCGCCCCCCGGAGGCAAGCGCGTTGCACAAATCCGACATCCGGCCAAGCCGCGGGCACATTCGGCCCAGCGGCATGCACATTTTTTACCGCCCCGCGCCACGGCGCCCCGTGCGGCGCCGAATCTGCCGCCCCGGGCCAGCGTTTCCCCGCCGCACGGACACTTTTCCGCGCCGCACCGGGGCGCTGCGGGGGGCTGCCACGCCGTGCGCTTGCCCGCCTCCCGGAGGCAAGCGCGTTGCCCACATCCGACATCCGGCCAAGCCGCGGGCACATTCGGCCCTGCGGCATGCACATTTTTTACCGCCCCGCGCCACGGCGCCCCGTGCGGCGCAGAATCTGCCGCCCCGGGCCAGCGTTTCCCCGCCGCACGGACACTTTTCCGCGCCGCACCGGGGCGCTGCGGGGGGCTGCCCCGCCGTGCGCTTGCCCGCCCCCGGAGGCAAGCGCGGTGCCCAGATCCGACATCCGGCCAAGCCGCGGGAACATTCGGCCCAGCGGCATGCACATTTTTTACCGCCCCGCGCCACGGCGCCCCGTGCGGCACAGAATCTGCCGCTCCGGGCTAGCGTTTCCGCGCCGCACGGACACTTTTCCGCGCCGCACCGGGGCGCTGCGGGGGGCTGCCACGCCGTGCGCTTGCCCGCCTCCCGGAGGCAAGCGCGTTGCCCA
>JASGLE010000001.1:8727500-8730000 GCA_030179965.1 Cyperus esculentus
CCGGGGCGCTGCGGGGGGCTGCCACTCCGTGCGCTTGCCCGCCCCCCGGAGGCAAGCGCGGTGCCCAGATCCGACATTCGGCCAAGCCGCGGGCACGTTCGGCCTAGCCGCATGCACATTTTTTACCGCCCCGTGCCAGGGCGCCCGCTCAAGCCATCCGAACACACCCTCCCCCCTATAGGGGAATATGAAAAATTCCCCCCTAGCCACGCGTGGGGTTACCAAACCAGCCGATCCCCCCATGTCGTGCGGCACAGAATCGGCGGCCCCGGGCCAGCGTTTACCCGCCGCACGGGCACTTTTCCGCGCCGCACCGGGGCGCTGCGGGGGGCTGCCAATCCGTGCGCTTGCCCGCCCCCCGGCGGCAAGCGCGGTGCCCAGATCCGACATTCGGCCAAGCCGCGGGCACGTTCGGCCTAGCCGCATGCACATTTTTTACCGCCCCGTGCCAGGGCGCCCCGTGCGGCGCAGAATCTGCCGCCCCGGGCCAGCGTTTTCCCGCCGCACGGGCACTTTTCCGCGCCGCACCGGGGCGCTGCGGGGGGCTGCCACTCCGTGCGCTTGCCCGCCCCCCGGAGGCAAGCGCGGTGCCCAGATCCGACATTCGGCCAAGCCGCGGGCACGTTCGGCCTAGCCGCATGCACATTTTTTACCGCCCCGTGCCAGGGCGCCCGCTCAAGCCATCCGAACACACCCTCCCCCCTATAGGGGAATATGAAAAATTCCCCCCTAGCCACCCGTGGGGTTACCAAACCAGCCGATCCCCCCATGTCGTGCGGCACAGAATCGGCGACCCCGGGCCAGCGTTTACCCGCCGCACGGGCACTTTTCCTCGCCGCACCGGGGCGCTGCGGGGGGCTGCCAATCCGTGCGCTTGACCGCCCCCCGGAGGCATGCGCGGTGCCCAGATCCGACATGCGGCCAAGCCGCGGGCACGTTCGGCCCAGCGGCATGCACATTTTTTACCGCCCCGCGCCACGGCGCCCCGTGCGGCATAGAATCTGCCGCCCCGGGCCAGCGTTTCCCCGCCGCACGGCCACTTTTCCGCGCCGCACCGGGGCGCTGCGGGGTGCCGCCCCGCCGTGCGCTTGCCCGCCCCCCGGAGGCAAGCGCGTTGCACAAATCCGACATCCGGCCAAGCCGCGGGCACATTCGGCCCAGCGGCATGCACATTTTTTACCGCCCCGCGCCACGGCGCCCCGTGCGGCGCCGAATCTGCCGCCCCGGGCCAGCGTTTCCCCGCCGCACGGACACTTTTCCGCGCCGCACCGGGGCGCTGCGGGGGGCTGCCACGCCGTGCGCTTGCCCGCCTCCCGGAGGCAAGCGCGTTGCCCACATCCGACATCCGGCCAAGCCGCGGGCACATTCGGCCCTGCGGCATGCACATTTTTTACCGCCCCGCGCCACGGCGCCCCGTGCGGCGCAGAATCTGCCGCCCCGGGCCAGCGTTTCCCCGCCGCACGGACACTTTTCCGCGCCGCACCGGGGCGCTGCGGGGGGCTGCCAATCCGTGCGCTTGCCCGCCCCCCGGCGGCAAGCGCGGTGCCCAGATCCGACATTCGGCCAAGCCGCGGGCACGTTCGGCCTAGCCGCATGCACATTTTTTACCGCCCCGTGCCAGGGCGCCCCGTGCGGCGCAGAATCTGCCGCCCCGGGCCAGCGTTTTCCCGCCGCACGGGCACTTTTCCGCGCCGCACCGGGGCGCTGCGGGGGGCTGCCACTCCGTGCGCTTGCCCGCCCCCCGGAGGCAAGCGCGGTGCCCAGATCCGACATTCGGCCAAGCCGCGGGCACGTTCGGCCTAGCCGCATGCACATTTTTTACCGCCCCGTGCCAGGGCGCCCGCTCAAGCCATCCGAACACACCCTCCCCCCTATAGGGGAATATGAAAAATTCCCCCCTAGCCACCCGTGGGGTTACCAAACCAGCCGATCCCCCCATGTCGTGCGGCACAGAATCGGCGACCCCGGGCCAGCGTTTACCCGCCGCACGGGCACTTTTCCTCGCCGCACCGGGGCGCTGCGGGGGGCTGCCAATCCGTGCGCTTGACCGCCCCCCGGAGGCATGCGCGGTGCCCAGATCCGACATGCGGCCAAGCCGCGGGCACGTTCGGCCCAGCGGCATGCACATTTTTTACCGCCCCGCGCCACGGCGCCCCGTGCGGCATAGAATCTGCCGCCCCGGGCCAGCGTTTCCCCGCCGCACGGCCACTTTTCCGCGCCGCACCGGGGCGCTGCGGGGTGCCGCCCCGCCGTGCGCTTGCCCGCCCCCCGGAGGCAAGCGCGTTGCACAAATCCGACATCCGGCCAAGCCGCGGGCACATTCGGCCCAGCGGCATGCACATTTTTTACCGCCCCGCGCCACGGCGCCCCGTGCGGCGCAGAATCTGCCGCCCCGGGCCAGCGTTTCCCCGCCGCACGGACACTTTTCCGCGCCGCACCGGGGCGCTGCGGGGGGCTGCCCCGCCGTGCGCTTGCCCGCCCCCGGAGGCAAGCGCGGTGC
>JASGLE010000001.1:8740000-8742500 GCA_030179965.1 Cyperus esculentus
GCACCGGGGCGCTGCGGGGGGCTGCCAATCCGTGCGCTTGCCCGCCCCCCGGCGGCAAGCGCGGTGCCCAGATCCGACATTCGGCCAAGCCGCGGGCCCGTTCGGCCTAGCCGCATGCACATTTTTTACCGCCCCGTGCCAGGGCGCCCCGTGCGGCGCAGAATCTGCCGCCCCGGGCCAGCGTTTTCCCGCCGCACGGGCACTTTTCCGCGCCGCACCGGGGCGCTGCGGGGGGCTGCCACTCCGTGCGCTTGCCCGCCCCCCGGAGGCAAGCGCGGTGCCCAGATCCGACATTCGGCCAAGCCGCGGGCACGTTCGGCCTAGCCGCATGCACATTTTTTACCGCCCCGTGCCAGGGCGCCCGCTCAAGCCATCCGAACACACCCTCCCCCCTATAGGGGAATATGAAAAATTCCCCCCTAGCCACGCGTGGGGTTACCAAACCAGCCGATCCCCCCATGTCGTGCGGCACAGAATCGGCGGCCCCGGGCCAGCGTTTACCCGCCGCACGGGCACTTTTCCGCGCCGCACCGGGGCGCTGCGGGGGGCTGCCAATCCGTGCGCTTGCCCGCCCCCCGGCGGCAAGCGCGGTGCCCAGATCCGACATTCGGCCAAGCCGCGGGCACGTTCGGCCTAGCCGCATGCACATTTTTTACCGCCCCGTGCCAGGGCGCCCCGTGCGGCGCAGAATCTGCCGCCCCGGGCCAGCGTTTTCCCGCCGCACGGGCACTTTTCCGCGCCGCACCGGGGCGCTGCGGGGGGCTGCCACTCCGTGCGCTTGCCCGCCCCCCGGAGGCAAGCGCGGTGCCCAGATCCGACATTCGGCCAAGCCGCGGGCACGTTCGGCCTAGCCGCATGCACATTTTTTACCGCCCCGTGCCAGGGCGCCCGCTCAAGCCATCCGAACACACCCTCCCCCCTATAGGGGAATATGAAAAATTCCCCCCTAGCCACCCGTGGGGTTACCAAACCAGCCGATCCCCCCATGTCGTGCGGCACAGAATCGGCGACCCCGGGCCAGCGTTTACCCGCCGCACGGGCACTTTTCCTCGCCGCACCGGGGCGCTGCGGGGGGCTGCCAATCCGTGCGCTTGACCGCCCCCCGGAGGCATGCGCGGTGCCCAGATCCGACATGCGGCCAAGCCGCGGGCACGTTCGGCCCAGCGGCATGCACATTTTTTACCGCCCCGCGCCACGGCGCCCCGTGCGGCATAGAATCTGCCGCCCCGGGCCAGCGTTTCCCCGCCGCACGGCCACTTTTCCGCGCCGCACCGGGGCGCTGCGGGGTGCCGCCCCGCCGTGCGCTTGCCCGCCCCCCGGAGGCAAGCGCGTTGCACAAATCCGACATCCGGCCAAGCCGCGGGCACATTCGGCCCAGCGGCATGCACATTTTTTACCGCCCCGCGCCACGGCGCCCCGTGCGGCGCCGAATCTGCCGCCCCGGGCCAGCGTTTCCCCGCCGCACGGACACTTTTCCGCGCCGCACCGGGGCGCTGCGGGGGGCTGCCACGCCGTGCGCTTGCCCGCCTCCCGGAGGCAAGCGCGTTGCCCACATCCGACATCCGGCCAAGCCGCGGGCACATTCGGCCCTGCGGCATGCACATTTTTTACCGCCCCGCGCCACGGCGCCCCGTGCGGCGCAGAATCTGCCGCCCCGGGCCAGCGTTTCCCCGCCGCACGGACACTTTTCCGCGCCGCACCGGGGCGCTGCGGGGGGCTGCCAATCCGTGCGCTTGCCCGCCCCCCGGCGGCAAGCGCGGTGCCCAGATCCGACATTCGGCCAAGCCGCGGGCACGTTCGGCCTAGCCGCATGCACATTTTTTACCGCCCCGTGCCAGGGCGCCCCGTGCGGCGCAGAATCTGCCGCCCCGGGCCAGCGTTTTCCCGCCGCACGGGCACTTTTCCGCGCCGCACCGGGGCGCTGCGGGGGGCTGCCACTCCGTGCGCTTGCCCGCCCCCCGGAGGCAAGCGCGGTGCCCAGATCCGACATTCGGCCAAGCCGCGGGCACGTTCGGCCTAGCCGCATGCACATTTTTTACCGCCCCGTGCCAGGGCGCCCGCTCAAGCCATCCGAACACACCCTCCCCCCTATAGGGGAATATGAAAAATTCCCCCCTAGCCACCCGTGGGGTTACCAAACCAGCCGATCCCCCCATGTCGTGCGGCACAGAATCGGCGACCCCGGGCCAGCGTTTACCCGCCGCACGGGCACTTTTCCTCGCCGCACCGGGGCGCTGCGGGGGGCTGCCAATCCGTGCGCTTGACCGCCCCCCGGAGGCATGCGCGGTGCCCAGATCCGACATGCGGCCAAGCCGCGGGCACGTTCGGCCCAGCGGCATGCACATTTTTTACCGCCCCGCGCCACGGCGCCCCGTGCGGCATAGAATCTGCCGCCCCGGGCCAGCGTTTCCCCGCCGCACGGCCACTTTTCCGCGCCGCACCGGGGCGCTGCGGGGTGCCGCCCCGCCGTGCGCTTGCCCGCCCCCCGGAGGCAAGCGCG
>JASGLE010000001.1:8752500-8770000 GCA_030179965.1 Cyperus esculentus
AATTCCCCCCTAGCCACGCGTGGGGTTACCAAACCAGCCGATCCCCCCATGTCGTGCGGCACAGAATCGGCGGCCCCGGGCCAGCGTTTACCCGCCGCACGGGCACTTTTCCGCGCCGCACCGGGGCGCTGCGGGGGGCTGCCACTCCGTGCGCTTGCCCGCCCCCCGGAGGCAAGCGCGGTGCCCAGATCCGACATCCGGCCAAGCCGCGGGCACGTTCGGCCTAGCCGCATGCACATTTTTTACCGCCCCGTGCCAGGGCGCCCGCTCAAGCCATCCGAACACACCCTCCCCCCTATAGGGGAATATGAAAAATTCCCCCCTAGCCACGCGTGGGGTTACCAAACCAGCCGATCCCCCCATGTCGTGCGGCACAGAATCGGCGGCCCCGGGCCAGCGTTTACCCGCCGCACGGGCACTTTTCCGCGCCGCACCGGGGCGCTGCGGGGGGCTGCCAATCCGTGCGCTTGCCCGCCCCCCGGCGGCAAGCGCGGTGCCCAGATCCGACATTCGGCCAAGCCGCGGGCACGTTCGGCCTAGCCGCATGCACATTTTTTACCGCCCCGTGCCAGGGCGCCCCGTGCGGCGCAGAATCTGCCGCCCCGGGCCAGCGTTTTCCCGCCGCACGGGCACTTTTCCGCGCCGCACCGGGGCGCTGCGGGGGGCTGCCACTCCGTGCGCTTGCCCGCCCCCCGGAGGCAAGCGCGGTGCCCAGATCCGACATTCGGCCAAGCCGCGGGCACGTTCGGCCTAGCCGCATGCACATTTTTTACCGCCCCGTGCCAGGGCGCCCGCTCAAGCCATCCGAACACACCCTCCCCCCTATAGGGGAATATGAAAAATTCCCCCCTAGCCACGCGTGGGGTTACCAAACCAGCCGATCCCCCCATGTCGTGCGGCACAGAATCGGCGGCCCCGGGCCAGCGTTTACCCGCCGCACGGGCACTTTTCCGCGCCGCACCGGGGCGCTGCGGGGGGCTGCCAATCCGTGCGCTTGCCCGCCCCCCGGCGGCAAGCGCGGTGCCCAGATCCGACATTCGGCCAAGCCGCGGGCACGTTCGGCCTAGCCGCATGCACATTTTTTACCGCCCCGTGCCAGGGCGCCCCGTGCGGCGCAGAATCTGCCGCCCCGGGCCAGCGTTTTCCCGCCGCACGGGCACTTTTCCGCGCCGCACCGGGGCGCTGCGGGGGGCTGCCACTCCGTGCGCTTGCCCGCCCCCCGGAGGCAAGCGCGGTGCCCAGATCCGACATTCGGCCAAGCCGCGGGCACGTTCGGCCTAGCCGCATGCACATTTTTTACCGCCCCGTGCCAGGGCGCCCGCTCAAGCCATCCGAACACACCCTCCCCCCTATAGGGGAATATGAAAAATTCCCCCCTAGCCACCCGTGGGGTTACCAAACCAGCCGATCCCCCCATGTCGTGCGGCACAGAATCGGCGACCCCGGGCCAGCGTTTACCCGCCGCACGGGCACTTTTCCTCGCCGCACCGGGGCGCTGCGGGGGGCTGCCAATCCGTGCGCTTGACCGCCCCCCGGAGGCATGCGCGGTGCCCAGATCCGACATGCGGCCAAGCCGCGGGCACGTTCGGCCCAGCGGCATGCACATTTTTTACCGCCCCGCGCCACGGCGCCCCGTGCGGCATAGAATCTGCCGCCCCGGGCCAGCGTTTCCCCACCGCACGGCCACTTTTCCGCGCCGCACCGGGGCGCTGCGGGGTGCCGCCCCGCCGTGCGCTTGCCCGCCCCCCGGAGGCAAGCGCGTTGCACAAATCCGACATCCGGCCAAGCCGCGGGCACATTCGGCCCAGCGGCATGCACATTTTTTACCGCCCCGCGCCACGGCGCCCCGTGCGGCGCCGAATCTGCCGCCCCGGGCCAGCGTTTCCCCGCCGCACGGACACTTTTCCGCGCCGCACCGGGGCGCTGCGGGGGGCTGCCACGCCGTGCGCTTGCCCGCCTCCCGGAGGCAAGCGCGTTGCCCACATCCGACATCCGGCCAAGCCGCGGGCACATTCGGCCCTGCGGCATGCACATTTTTTACCGCCCCGCGCCACGGCGCCCCGTGCGGCGCAGAATCTGCCGCCCCGGGCCAGCGTTTCCCCGCCGCACGGGCACTTTTCCGCGCCGCACCGGGGCGCTGCGGGGGGCTGCCAATCCGTGCGCTTGCCCGCCCCCCGGCGGCAAGCGCGGTGCCCAGATCCGACATTCGGCCAAGCCGCGGGCACGTTCGGCCTAGCCGCATGCACATTTTTTACCGCCCCGTGCCAGGGCGCCCCGTGCGGCGCAGAATCTGCCGCCCCGGGCCAGCGTTTCCCCGCCGCACGGGCACTTTTCCGCGCCGCACCGGGGCGCTGCGGGGGGCTGCCACTCCGTGCGCTTGCCCGCCCCCCGGAGGCAAGCGCGGTGCCCAGATCCGACATTCGGCCAAGCCGCGGGCACGTTCGGCCTAGCCGCATGCACATTTTTTACCGCCCCGTGCCAGGGCGCCCGCTCAAGCCATCCGAACACACCCTCCCCCCTATAGGGGAATATGAAAAATTCCCCCCTAGCCACCCGTGGGGTTACCAAACCAGCCGATCCCCCCATGTCGTGCGGCACAGAATCGGCGACCCCGGGCCAGCGTTTACCCGCCGCACGGGCACTTTTCCTCGCCGCACCGGGGCGCTGCGGGGGGCTGCCAATCCGTGCGCTTGACCGCCCCCCGGAGGCATGCGCGGTGCCCAGATCCGACATGCGGCCAAGCCGCGGGCACGTTCGGCCCAGCGGCATGCACATTTTTTACCGCCCCGCGCCACGGCGCCCCGTGCGGCATAGAATCTGCCGCCCCGGGCCAGCGTTTCCCCGCCGCACGGCCACTTTTCCGCGCCGCACCGGGGCGCTGCGGGGTGCCGCCCCGCCGTGCGCTTGCCCGCCCCCCGGAGGCAAGCGCGTTGCACAAATCCGACATCCGGCCAAGCCGCGGGCACATTCGGCCCAGCGGCATGCACATTTTTTACCGCCCCGCGCCACGGCGCCCCGTGCGGCGCCGAATCTGCCGCCCCGGGCCAGCGTTTCCCCGCCGCACGGACACTTTTCCGCGCCGCACCGGGGCGCTGCGGGGGGCTGCCACGCCGTGCGCTTGCCCGCCTCCCGGAGGCAAGCGCGTTGCCCACATCCGACATCCGGCCAAGCCGCGGGCACATTCGGCCCTGCGGCATGCACATTTTTTACCGCCCCGCGCCACGGCGCCCCGTGCGGCGCAGAATCTGCCGCCCCGGGCCAGCGTTTCCCCGCCGCACGGACACTTTTCCGCGCCGCACCGGGGCGCTGCGGGGGGCTGCCCCGCCGTGCGCTTGCCCGCCCCCGGAGGCAAGCGCGGTGCCCAGATCCGACATCCGGCCAAGCCGCGGGAACATTCGGCCCAGCGGCATGCACATTTTTTACCGCCCCGCGCCACGGCGCCCCGTGCGGCACAGAATCTGCCGCTCCGGGCTAGCGTTTCCGCGCCGCACGGACACTTTTCCGCGCCGCACCGGGGCGCTGCGGGGGGCTGCCACGCCGTGCGCTTGCCCGCCTCCCGGAGGCAAGCGCGTTGCCCACATCCGACATCCGGCCAAGCCGCGGGCACATTCGGCCCTGCGGCATGCACATTTTTTACCGCCCCGCGGCACGGCGCCCCGTGCGGCGCAGAATCTGCCGCCCCGGGCCAGCGTTTCCCCGCCGCACGGACACTTTTCCGCGCCGCACCGGGGCGCTGCGGGGGGCTGCCCCGCCGTGCGCTTGCCCGCCCCCGGAGGCAAGCGCGGTGCCCAGATCCGACATCCGGCCAAGCCGCGGGAACATTCGGCCCAGCGGCATGCACATTTTTTACCGCCCCGCGCCACGGCGCCCCGTGCGGCACAGAATCTGCCGCTCCGGGCTAGCGTTTCCGCGCCGCACGGACACTTTTCCGCGCCGCACCGGGGCGCTGCGGGGGGCTGCCACGCCGTGCGCTTGCCCGCCTCCCGGAGGCAAGCGCGTTGCCCACATCCGACATCCGGCCAAGCCGCGGGCACATTCGGCCCTGCGGCATGCACATTTTTTACCGCCCCGCGGCACGGCGCCCCGTGCGGCGCAGAATCTGCCGCCCCGGGCCAGCGTTTCCCCGCCGCACGGACACTTTTCCGCGCCGCACCGGGGCGCTGCGGGGGGCTGCCCCGCCGTGCGCTTGCCCGCCCCCGGAGGCAAGCGCGGTGCCCAGATCCGACATCCGGCCAAGCCGCGGGAACATTCGGCCCAGCGGCATGCACATTTTTTACCGCCCCGCGCCACGGCGCCCCGTGCGGCACAGAATCTGCCGCTCCGGGCTAGCGTTTCCGCGCCGCACGGACACTTTTCCGCGCCGCACCGGGGCGCTGCGGGGGGCTGCCCCGCCGTGCGCTTGCCCGCCCCCCGGAGGCAAGCGCGTTGCCCAAATCCGACATCCGGCCAAGCCGCGGGCACGTTCGGCCCAGCGGCATGCACATTTTTTACCGCCCCGTGCGGCACAGAATCTGCCGCCCCGGGCGAGCGTTTCCCCGCCGCACGGACACTTTTCCGCGCCGCACCTGGGCTCTGCGGGGGGACTGCCACGCCGTGCGCTTGCCCGCCTCCCGGAGGCAAGCGCGTTGCCCAAATCCGACATCCGGCCAAGCCGCGGGCACATTCGGCCCAGCGGCATGCACATTTTTTACCGCCCCGTGCCAGGGCGCTGTGCGGGGGGCTGCCAATCCGTGCGCTTGCCCGCCCCCCGGAGACAAAGCGCATCGCCCAAATCCGACATCCGGCCAAGCCGCGGGCACGTTCGGCCCAGCGGCATGCACATTTTGTACCGCCCCGTGCCAGGGCGCTGCGGGGGGCTGCCAATCCGTGCGCTTGCCCGCCCCCCGGAGGCAAGCGCATCGCCCAAATCCGACATCCGGCCAAGCCGCGGGCACGTTCGGCCCAGCGGCATGCACATTTTGTACCGCCCCGTGCCAGGGCGCTGCGGGGGGCTGCCAATCCGTGCGCTTGCCCGCCCCCCGGAGGCAAGCGCATCGCCCAAATCCGACTTCCGGCCAAGCCGCGGGGCCGTTCGGCCCAGCGCCATGCACATTTTTTACCGCCCCGTGCCAGGGCGCTGTGCGGGGGGCTGCCAATCCGTGCGCTTGCCCGCCCCCCGGAGGCAAGCGCGGTGCCCAGATCCGACATCCGGCCAAGCCGCGGGCACGTTCGGCCTAGCCGCATGCACATTTTTTACCGCCCCGTGCCAGGGCGCCCGCTCAAGCCATCCGAACACACCCTCCCCCCTATAGGGGAATATGAAAAATTCCACCCTAGCCACGCGTGGGGTTTCCAAACCAGCCGATCCCCCCATGTCGTGCGGCACAGAATCGGCGGCCCCGGGCCAGCGTTTACCCGCCGCACGGGCACTTTTCCGCGCCGCACCGGGGCGCTGCGGGGGGCTGCCAATCCGTGCGCTTGCCCGCCCCCCGGAGGCAAGCGCGGTGCCCAGATCCGACATCCGGCCAAGCCGCGGGCACGTTCGGCCTAGCCGCATGCACATTTTTTACCGCCCCGTGCCAGGGCGCCCCGTGCGGCGCGGAATCGGCGGCCCCGGGGCAGCGTTCACCCGCCGCACGGGCACTTTTCCGCGCCGCACCGGGGCGCTGCGGGGGGGTGCCCCGCCGTGCGCTTGCCCGCCCCCCGGAGGCAAGCGCGGTGCCCAGATCCGACATCCGGCCAAGCCGCGGGCACGTTCGGCCTAGCCGCATGCACATTTTTTACCGCCCCGTGCCAGGGCGCCCGCTCAAGCCATCCGAACACACCCTCCCCCCTATAGGGGAATATGAAAAATTCCCCCCTAGCCACGCGTGGGGTTACCAAACCAGCCGATCCCCCCATGTCGTGCGGCACAGAATCGGCGGCCCCGGGCCAGCGTTTACCCGCCGCACGGGCACTTTTCCGCGCCGCACCGGGGCGCTGCGGGGGGCTGCCACTCCGTGCGCTTGCCCGCCCCCCGGAGGCAAGCGCGGAGCCCAGATCCGACATCCGGCCAAGCCGCGGGCACGTTCGGCCTAACCGCATGCACATTTTTTACCGCCCCGTGCCAGGGCGCCGGCTCAAGCCATCCGAACACACCCTCCCCCCTATAGGGGAATATGAAAAATTCCCCACTAGCCACGCGTGGGGTTACCAAACCAGCCGATCCCCCCATGTCGTGCGGCACAGAATCGGCGGCCCCGGGCCAGCGTTTACCCGCCGCACGGGCACTTTTCCGCGCCGCACCGGGGCGCTGCGGGGGGCTGCCAATCCGTGCGCTTGCCCGCCCCCCGGCGGCAAGCGCGGTGCCCAGATCCGACATTCGGCCAAGCCGCGGGCACGTTCGGCCTAGCCGCATGCACATTTTTTACCGCCCCGTGCCAGGGCGCCCCGTGCGGCGCAGAATCTGCCGCCCCGGGCCAGCGTTTTCCCGCCGCACGGGCACTTTTCCGCGCCGCACCGGGGCGCTGCGGGGGGCTGCCACTCCGTGCGCTTGCCCGCCCCCCGGAGGCAAGCGCGGTGCCCAGATCCGACATTCGGCCAAGCCGCGGGCACGTTCGGCCTAGCCGCATGCACATTTTTTACCGCCCCGTGCCAGGGCGCCCGCTCAAGCCATCCGAACACACCCTCCCCCCTATAGGGGAATATGAAAAATTCCCCCCTAGCCACGCGTGGGGTTACCAAACCAGCCGATCCCCCCATGTCGTGCGGCACAGAATCGGCGGCCCCGGGCCAGCGTTCACCCGCCGCACGGGCACTTTTCCGCGCCGCACCGGGGCGCTGCGGGGGGCTGCCAATCCGTGCGCTTGCCCGCCCCCCGGAGGCAAGCGCGGTGCCCAGATCCGACATCCGGCCAAGCCGCGGGCACGTTCGGCCTAGCCGCATGCACATTTTTTACCGCCCCGTGCCAGGGCGCCCCGTGCGGCGCGGAATCGGCGGCCCCGGGGCAGCGTTCACCCGCCGCACGGGCACTTTTCCGCGCCGCACCGGGGCGCTGCGGGGGGGTGCCCCGCCGTGCGCTTGCCCGCCCCCCGGAGGCAAGCGCGGTGCCCAGATCCGACATCCGGCCAAGCCGCGGGCACGTTCGGCCTAGCCGCATGCACATTTTTTACCGCCCCGTGCCAGGGCGCCCGCTCAAGCCATCCGAACACACCCTCCCCCCTATAGGGGAATATGAAAAATTCCCCCCTAGCCACGCGTGGGGTTACCAAACCAGCCGATCCCCCCATGTCGTGCGGCACAGAATCGGCGGCCCCGGGCCAGCGTTTACCCGCCGCACGGGCACTTTTCCGCGCCGCACCGGGGCGCTGCGGGGGGCTGCCACTCCGTGCGCTTGCCCGCCCCCCGGAGGCAAGCGCGGTGCCCAGATCCGACATCCGGCCAAGCCGCGGGCACGTTCGGCCTAGCCGCATGCACATTTTTTACCGCCCCGTGCCAGGGCGCCCGCTCAAGCCATCCGAACACACCCTCCCCCCTATAGGGGAATATGAAAAATTCCCCCCTAGCCACGCGTGGGGTTACCAAACCAGCCGATCCCCCCATGTCGTGCGGCACAGAATCGGCGGCCCCGGGCCAGCGTTTACCCGCCGCACGGGCACTTTTCCGCGCCGCACCGGGGCGCTGCGGGGGGCTGCCAATCCGTGCGCTTGCCCGCCCCCCGGCGGCAAGCGCGGTGCCCAGATCCGACATTCGGCCAAGCCGCGGGCACGTTCGGCCTAGCCGCATGCACATTTTTTACCGCCCCGTGCCAGGGCGCCCCGTGCGGCGCAGAATCTGCCGCCCCGGGCCAGCGTTTTCCCGCCGCACGGGCACTTTTCCGCGCCGCACCGGGGCGCTGCGGGGGGCTGCCACTCCGTGCGCTTGCCCGCCCCCCGGAGGCAAGCGCGGTGCCCAGATCCGACATTCGGCCAAGCCGCGGGCACGTTCGGCCTAGCCGCATGCACATTTTTTACCGCCCCGTGCCAGGGCGCCCGCTCAAGCCATCCGAACACACCCTCCCCCCTATAGGGGAATATGAAAAATTCCCCCCTAGCCACGCGTGGGGTTACCAAACCAGCCGATCCCCCCATGTCGTGCGGCACAGAATCGGCGGCCCCGGGCCAGCGTTTACCCGCCGCACGGGCACTTTTCCGCGCCGCACCGGGGCGCTGCGGGGGGCTGCCAATCCGTGCGCTTGCCCGCCCCCCGGCGGCAAGCGCGGTGCCCAGATCCGACATTCGGCCAAGCCGCGGGCACGTTCGGCCTAGCCGCATGCACATTTTTTACCGCCCCGTGCCAGGGCGCCCCGTGCGGCGCAGAATCTGCCGCCCCGGGCCAGCGTTTTCCCGCCGCACGGGCACTTTTCCGCGCCGCACCGGGGCGCTGCGGGGGGCTGCCACTCCGTGCGCTTGCCCGCCCCCCGGAGGCAAGCGCGGTGCCCAGATCCGACATTCGGCCAAGCCGCGGGCACGTTCGGCCTAGCCGCATGCACATTTTTTACCGCCCCGTGCCAGGGCGCCCGCTCAAGCCATCCGAACACACCCTCCCCCCTATAGGGGAATATGAAAAATTCCCCCCTAGCCACCCGTGGGGTTACCAAACCAGCCGATCCCCCCATGTCGTGCGGCACAGAATCGGCGACCCCGGGCCAGCGTTTACCCGCCGCACGGGCACTTTTCCTCGCCGCACCGGGGCGCTGCGGGGGGCTGCCAATCCGTGCGCTTGACCGCCCCCCGGAGGCATGCGCGGTGCCCAGATCCGACATGCGGCCAAGCCGCGGGCACGTTCGGCCCAGCGGCATGCACATTTTTTACCGCCCCGCGCCACGGCGCCCCGTGCGGCATAGAATCTGCCGCCCCGGGCCAGCGTTTCCCCACCGCACGGCCACTTTTCCGCGCCGCACCGGGGCGCTGCGGGGTGCCGCCCCGCCGTGCGCTTGCCCGCCCCCCGGAGGCAAGCGCGTTGCACAAATCCGACATCCGGCCAAGCCGCGGGCACATTCGGCCCAGCGGCATGCACATTTTTTACCGCCCCGCGCCACGGCGCCCCGTGCGGCGCCGAATCTGCCGCCCCGGGCCAGCGTTTCCCCGCCGCACGGACACTTTTCCGCGCCGCACCGGGGCGCTGCGGGGGGCTGCCACGCCGTGCGCTTGCCCGCCTCCCGGAGGCAAGCGCGTTGCCCACATCCGACATCCGGCCAAGCCGCGGGCACATTCGGCCCTGCGGCATGCACATTTTTTACCGCCCCGCGCCACGGCGCCCCGTGCGGCGCAGAATCTGCCGCCCCGGGCCAGCGTTTCCCCGCCGCACGGGCACTTTTCCGCGCCGCACCGGGGCGCTGCGGGGGGCTGCCAATCCGTGCGCTTGCCCGCCCCCCGGCGGCAAGCGCGGTGCCCAGATCCGACATTCGGCCAAGCCGCGGGCACGTTCGGCCTAGCCGCATGCACATTTTTTACCGCCCCGTGCCAGGGCGCCCCGTGCGGCGCAGAATCTGCCGCCCCGGGCCAGCGTTTCCCCGCCGCACGGGCACTTTTCCGCGCCGCACCGGGGCGCTGCGGGGGGCTGCCACTCCGTGCGCTTGCCCGCCCCCCGGAGGCAAGCGCGGTGCCCAGATCCGACATTCGGCCAAGCCGCGGGCACGTTCGGCCTAGCCGCATGCACATTTTTTACCGCCCCGTGCCAGGGCGCCCGCTCAAGCCATCCGAACACACCCTCCCCCCTATAGGGGAATATGAAAAATTCCCCCCTAGCCACCCGTGGGGTTACCAAACCAGCCGATCCCCCCATGTCGTGCGGCACAGAATCGGCGACCCCGGGCCAGCGTTTACCCGCCGCACGGGCACTTTTCCTCGCCGCACCGGGGCGCTGCGGGGGGCTGCCAATCCGTGCGCTTGACCGCCCCCCGGAGGCATGCGCGGTGCCCAGATCCGACATGCGGCCAAGCCGCGGGCACGTTCGGCCCAGCGGCATGCACATTTTTTACCGCCCCGCGCCACGGCGCCCCGTGCGGCATAGAATCTGCCGCCCCGGGCCAGCGTTTCCCCGCCGCACGGCCACTTTTCCGCGCCGCACCGGGGCGCTGCGGGGTGCCGCCCCGCCGTGCGCTTGCCCGCCCCCCGGAGGCAAGCGCGTTGCACAAATCCGACATCCGGCCAAGCCGCGGGCACATTCGGCCCAGCGGCATGCACATTTTTTACCGCCCCGCGCCACGGCGCCCCGTGCGGCGCCGAATCTGCCGCCCCGGGCCAGCGTTTCCCCGCCGCACGGACACTTTTCCGCGCCGCACCGGGGCGCTGCGGGGGGCTGCCACGCCGTGCGCTTGCCCGCCTCCCGGAGGCAAGCGCGTTGCCCACATCCGACATCCGGCCAAGCCGCGGGCACATTCGGCCCTGCGGCATGCACATTTTTTACCGCCCCGCGCCACGGCGCCCCGTGCGGCGCAGAATCTGCCGCCCCGGGCCAGCGTTTCCCCGCCGCACGGACACTTTTCCGCGCCGCACCGGGGCGCTGCGGGGGGCTGCCCCGCCGTGCGCTTGCCCGCCCCCGGAGGCAAGCGCGGTGCCCAGATCCGACATCCGGCCAAGCCGCGGGAACATTCGGCCCAGCGGCATGCACATTTTTTACCGCCCCGCGCCACGGCGCCCCGTGCGGCACAGAATCTGCCGCTCCGGGCTAGCGTTTCCGCGCCGCACGGACACTTTTCCGCGCCGCACCGGGGCGCTGCGGGGGGCTGCCACGCCGTGCGCTTGCCCGCCTCCCGGAGGCAAGCGCGTTGCCCACATCCGACATCCGGCCAAGCCGCGGGCACATTCGGCCCTGCGGCATGCACATTTTTTACCGCCCCGCGGCACGGCGCCCCGTGCGGCGCAGAATCTGCCGCCCCGGGCCAGCGTTTCCCCGCCGCACGGACACTTTTCCGCGCCGCACCGGGGCGCTGCGGGGGGCTGCCCCGCCGTGCGCTTGCCCGCCCCCGGAGGCAAGCGCGGTGCCCAGATCCGACATCCGGCCAAGCCGCGGGAACATTCGGCCCAGCGGCATGCACATTTTTTACCGCCCCGCGCCACGGCGCCCCGTGCGGCACAGAATCTGCCGCTCCGGGCTAGCGTTTCCGCGCCGCACGGACACTTTTCCGCGCCGCACCGGGGCGCTGCGGGGGGCTGCCACGCCGTGCGCTTGCCCGCCTCCCGGAGGCAAGCGCGTTGCCCACATCCGACATCCGGCCAAGCCGCGGGCACATTCGGCCCTGCGGCATGCACATTTTTTACCGCCCCGCGGCACGGCGCCCCGTGCGGCGCAGAATCTGCCGCCCCGGGCCAGCGTTTCCCCGCCGCACGGACACTTTTCCGCGCCGCACCGGGGCGCTGCGGGGGGCTGCCCCGCCGTGCGCTTGCCCGCCCCCGGAGGCAAGCGCGGTGCCCAGATCCGACATCCGGCCAAGCCGCGGGAACATTCGGCCCAGCGGCATGCACATTTTTTACCGCCCCGCGCCACGGCGCCCCGTGCGGCACAGAATCTGCCGCTCCGGGCTAGCGTTTCCGCGCCGCACGGACACTTTTCCGCGCCGCACCGGGGCGCTGCGGGGGGCTGCCCCGCCGTGCGCTTGCCCGCCCCCCGGAGGCAAGCGCGTTGCCCAAATCCGACATCCGGCCAAGCCGCGGGCACGTTCGGCCCAGCGGCATGCACATTTTTTACCGCCCCGTGCGGCACAGAATCTGCCGCCCCGGGCGAGCGTTTCCCCGCCGCACGGACACTTTTCCGCGCCGCACCTGGGCTCTGCGGGGGGACTGCCACGCCGTGCGCTTGCCCGCCTCCCGGAGGCAAGCGCGTTGCCCAAATCCGACATCCGGCCAAGCCGCGGGCACATTCGGCCCAGCGGCATGCACATTTTTTACCGCCCCGTGCCAGGGCGCTGTGCGGGGGGCTGCCAATCCGTGCGCTTGCCCGCCCCCCGGAGACAAAGCGCATCGCCCAAATCCGACATCCGGCCAAGCCGCGGGCACGTTCGGCCCAGCGGCATGCACATTTTGTACCGCCCCGTGCCAGGGCGCTGCGGGGGGCTGCCAATCCGTGCGCTTGCCCGCCCCCCGGAGGCAAGCGCATCGCCCAAATCCGACATCCGGCCAAGCCGCGGGCACGTTCGGCCCAGCGGCATGCACATTTTGTACCGCCCCGTGCCAGGGCGCTGCGGGGGGCTGCCAATCCGTGCGCTTGCCCGCCCCCCGGAGGCAAGCGCATCGCCCAAATCCGACTTCCGGCCAAGCCGCGGGGCCGTTCGGCCCAGCGCCATGCACATTTTTTACCGCCCCGTGCCAGGGCGCTGTGCGGGGGGCTGCCAATCCGTGCGCTTGCCCGCCCCCCGGAGGCAAGCGCGGTGCCCAGATCCGACATCCGGCCAAGCCGCGGGCACGTTCGGCCTAGCCGCATGCACATTTTTTACCGCCCCGTGCCAGGGCGCCCGCTCAAGCCATCCGAACACACCCTCCCCCCTATAGGGGAATATGAAAAATTCCACCCTAGCCACGCGTGGGGTTTCCAAACCAGCCGATCCCCCCATGTCGTGCGGCACAGAATCGGCGGCCCCGGGCCAGCGTTTACCCGCCGCACGGGCACTTTTCCGCGCCGCACCGGGGCGCTGCGGGGGGCTGCCAATCCGTGCGCTTGCCCGCCCCCCGGAGGCAAGCGCGGTGCCCAGATCCGACATCCGGCCAAGCCGCGGGCACGTTCGGCCTAGCCGCATGCACATTTTTTACCGCCCCGTGCCAGGGCGCCCCGTGCGGCGCGGAATCGGCGGCCCCGGGGCAGCGTTCACCCGCCGCACGGGCACTTTTCCGCGCCGCACCGGGGCGCTGCGGGGGGGTGCCCCGCCGTGCGCTTGCCCGCCCCCCGGAGGCAAGCGCGGTGCCCAGATCCGACATCCGGCCAAGCCGCGGGCACGTTCGGCCTAGCCGCATGCACATTTTTTACCGCCCCGTGCCAGGGCGCCCGCTCAAGCCATCCGAACACACCCTCCCCCCTATAGGGGAATATGAAAAATTCCCCCCTAGCCACGCGTGGGGTTACCAAACCAGCCGATCCCCCCATGTCGTGCGGCACAGAATCGGCGGCCCCGGGCCAGCGTTTACCCGCCGCACGGGCACTTTTCCGCGCCGCACCGGGGCGCTGCGGGGGGCTGCCACTCCGTGCGCTTGCCCGCCCCCCGGAGGCAAGCGCGGAGCCCAGATCCGACATCCGGCCAAGCCGCGGGCACGTTCGGCCTAGCCGCATGCACATTTTTTACCGCCCCGTGCCAGGGCGCCCGCTCAAGCCATCCGAACACACCCTCCCCCCTATAGGGGAATATGAAAAATTCCCCCCTAGCCACGCGTGGGGTTACCAAACCAGCCGATCCCCCCATGTCGTGCGGCACAGAATCGGCGGCCCCGGGCCAGCGTTTACCCGCCGCACGGGCACTTTTCCGCGCCGCACCGGGGCGCTGCGGGGGGCTGCCAATCCGTGCGCTTGCCCGCCCCCCGGCGGCAAGCGCGGTGCCCAGATCCGACATTCGGCCAAGCCGCGGGCACGTTCGGCCTAGCCGCATGCACATTTTTTACCGCCCCGTGCCAGGGCGCCCCGTGCGGCGCAGAATCTGCCGCCCCGGGCCAGCGTTTTCCCGCCGCACGGGCACTTTTCCGCGCCGCACCGGGGCGCTGCGGGGGGCTGCCACTCCGTGCGCTTGCCCGCCCCCCGGAGGCAAGCGCGGTGCCCAGATCCGACATTCGGCCAAGCCGCGGGCACGTTCGGCCTAGCCGCATGCACATTTTTTACCGCCCCGTGCCAGGGCGCCCGCTCAAGCCATCCGAACACACCCTCCCCCCTATAGGGGAATATGAAAAATTCCCCCCTAGCCACGCGTGGGGTTACCAAACCAGCCGATCCCCCCATGTCGTGCGGCACAGAATCGGCGGCCCCGGGCCAGCGTTTACCCGCCGCACGGGCACTTTTCCGCGCCGCACCGGGGCGCTGCGGGGGGCTGCCAATCCGTGCGCTTGCCCGCCCCCCGGCGGCAAGCGCGGTGCCCAGATCCGACATTCGGCCAAGCCGCGGGCACGTTCGGCCTAGCCGCATGCACATTTTTTACCGCCCCGTGCCAGGGCGCCCCGTGCGGCGCAGAATCTGCCGCCCCGGGCCAGCGTTTCCCCGCCGCACGGGCACTTTTCCGCGCCGCACCGGGGCGCTGCGGGGGGCTGCCACTCCGTGCGCTTGCCCGCCCCCCGGAGGCAAGCGCGGTGCCCAGATCCGACATTCGGCCAAGCCGCGGGCACGTTCGGCCTAGCCGCATGCACATTTTTTACCGCCCCGTGCCAGGGCGCCCGCTCAAGCCATCCGAACACACCCTCCCCCCTATAGGGGAATATGAAAAATTCCCCCCTAGCCACCCGTGGGGTTACCAAACCAGCCGATCCCCCCATGTCGTGCGGCACAGAATCGGCGACCCCGGGCCAGCGTTTACCCGCCGCACGGGCACTTTTCCTCGCCGCACCGGGGCGCTGCGGGGGGCTGCCAATCCGTGCGCTTGACCGCCCCCCGGAGGCATGCGCGGTGCCCAGATCCGACATGCGGCCAAGCCGCGGGCACGTTCGGCCCAGCGGCATGCACATTTTTTACCGCCCCGCGCCACGGCGCCCCGTGCGGCATAGAATCTGCCGCCCCGGGCCAGCGTTTCCCCGCCGCACGGCCACTTTTCCGCGCCGCACCGGGGCGCTGCGGGGTGCCGCCCCGCCGTGCGCTTGCCCGCCCCCCGGAGGCAAGCGCGTTGCACAAATCCGACATCCGGCCAAGCCGCGGGCACATTCGGCCCAGCGGCATGCACATTTTTTACCGCCCCGCGCCACGGCGCCCCGTGCGGCGCCGAATCTGCCGCCCCGGGCCAGCGTTTCCCCGCCGCACGGACACTTTTCCGCGCCGCACCGGGGCGCTGCGGGGGGCTGCCACGCCGTGCGCTTGCCCGCCTCCCGGAGGCAAGCGCGTTGCCCACATCCGACATCCGGCCAAGCCGCGGGCACATTCGGCCCTGCGGCATGCACATTTTTTACCGCCCCGCGCCACGGCGCCCCGTGCGGCGCAGAATCTGCCGCCCCGGGCCAGCGTTTCCCCGCCGCACGGACACTTTTCCGCGCCGCACCGGGGCGCTGCGGGGGGCTGCCCCGCCGTGCGCTTGCCCGCCCCCCGGAGGCAAGCGCGGTGCCCAGATCCGACATCCGGCCAAGCCGCGGGAACATTCGGCCTAGCCGCATGCACATTTTTTACCGCCCCGTGCCAGGGCGCCCCGTGCGGCGCAGAATCTGCCGCCCCGGGCCAGCGTTTTCCCGCCGCACGGGCACTTTTCCGCGCCGCACCGGGGCGCTGCGGGGGGCTGCCACTCCGTGCGCTTGCCCGCCCCCCGGAGGCAAGCGCGGTGCCCAGATCCGACATTCGGCCAAGCCGCGGGCACGTTCGGCCTAGCCGCATGCACATTTTTTACCGCCCCGTGCCAGGGCGCCCGCTCAAGCCATCCGAACACACCCTCCCCCCTATAGGGGAATATGAAAAATTCCCCCCTAGCCACCCGTGGGGTTACCAAACCAGCCGATCCCCCCATGTCGTGCGGCACAGAATCGGCGACCCCGGGCCAGCGTTTACCCGCCGCACGGGCACTTTTCCTCGCCGCACCGGGGCGCTGCGGGGGGCTGCCAATCCGTGCGCTTGACCGCCCCCCGGAGGCATGCGCGGTGCCCAGATCCGACATGCGGCCAAGCCGCGGGCACGTTCGGCCCAGCGGCATGCACATTTTTTACCGCCCCGCGCCACGGCGCCCCGTGCGGCATAGAATCTGCCGCCCCGGGCCAGCGTTTCCCCGCCGCACGGCCACTTTTCCGCGCCGCACCGGGGCGCTGCGGGGTGCCGCCCCGCCGTGCGCTTGCCCGCCCCCCGGAGGCAAGCGCGTTGCACAAATCCGACATCCGGCCAAGCCGCGGGCACATTCGGCCCAGCGGCATGCACATTTTTTACCGCCCCGCGCCACGGCGCCCCGTGCGGCGCCGAATCTGCCGCCCCGGGCCAGCGTTTCCCCGCCGCACGGACACTTTTCCGCGCCGCACCGGGGCGCTGCGGGGGGCTGCCACGCCGTGCGCTTGCCCGCCTCCCGGAGGCAAGCGCGTTGCCCACATCCGACATCCGGCCAAGCCGCGGGCACATTCGGCCCTGCGGCATGCACATTTTTTACCGCCCCGCGCCACGGCGCCCCGTGCGGCGCAGAATCTGCCGCCCCGGGCCAGCGTTTCCCCGCCGCACGGACACTTTTCCGCGCCGCACCGGGGCGCTGCGGGGGGCTGCCCCGCCGTGCGCTTGCCCGCCCCCGGAGGCAAGCGCGGTGCCCAGATCCGACATCCGGCCAAGCCGCGGGAACATTCGGCCCAGCGGCATGCACATTTTTTACCGCCCCGCGCCACGGCGCCCCGTGCGGCACAGAATCTGCCGCTCCGGGCTAGCGTTTCCGCGCCGCACGGACACTTTTCCGCGCCGCACCGGGGCGCTGCGGGGGGCTGCCACGCCGTGCGCTTGCCCGCCTCCCGGAGGCAAGCGCGTTGCCCACATCCGACATCCGGCCAAGCCGCGGGCACATTCGGCCCTGCGGCATGCACATTTTTTACCGCCCCGCGCCACGGCGCCCCGTGCGGCGCAGAATCTGCCGCCCCGGGCCAGCGTTTCCCCGCCGCACGGACACTTTTCCGCGCCGCACCGGGGCGCTGCGGGGGGCTGCCCCGCCGTGCGCTTGCCCGCCCCCGGAGGCAAGCGCGGTGCCCAGATCCGACATCCGGCCAAGCCGCGGGAACATTCGGCCCAGCGGCATGCACATTTTTTACCGCCCCGCGCCACGGCGCCCCGTGCGGCACAGAATCTGCCGCTCCGGGCTAGCGTTTCCGCGCCGCACGGACACTTTTCCGCGCCGCACCGGGGCGCTGCGGGGGGCTGCCCCGCCGTGCGCTTGCCCGCCCCCCGGAGGCAAGCGCGTTGCCCAAATCCGACATCCGGCCAAGCCGCGGGCACGTTCGGCCCAGCGGCATGCACATTTTTTACCGCCCCGTGCGGCACAGAATCTGCCGCCCCGGGCGAGCGTTTCCCCGCCGCACGGACACTTTTCCGCGCCGCACCTGGGCTCTGCGGGGGGACTGCCACGCCGTGCGCTTGCCCGCCTCCCGGAGGCAAGCGCGTTGCCCAAATCCGACATCCGGCCAAGCCGCGGGCACATTCGGCCCTGCGGCATGCACATTTTTTACCGCCCCGTGCCACGGCGTCCCGTGCGGCACAGAATCTGCCGCCCCGGGCCAGCGTTTCCCCGCCGCACCGGGGCGCCGCGGGGGGCTGCCACCCCGTGCGCTTGCCCGCCCCCCGGAGGCAAGCGCGTTGCCCAAATCCGACATCCGGCCAGGCCGCGGGCACATTCGGCCCAGCGGCATGCACATTTTTTACCGCCCCGTGCCACGGC
>JASGLE010000001.1:8777500-8780000 GCA_030179965.1 Cyperus esculentus
TTGCCCGCCCCCCGGAGGCAAGCGCATCGCCCAAATCCGACATCCGGCCAAGCCGCGGGCACGTTCGGCCCAGCGGCATGCACATTTTGTACCGCCCCGTGCCAGGGCGCTGCGGGGGGCTGCCAATCCGTGCGCTTGCCCGCCCCCCGGAGGCAAGCGCATCGCCCAAATCCGACTTCCGGCCAAGCCGCGGGGCCGTTCGGCCCAGCGCCATGCACATTTTTTACCGCCCCGTGCCAGGGCGCTGTGCGGGGGGCTGCCAATCCGTGCGCTTGCCCGCCCCCCGGAGGCAAGCGCGGTGCCCAGATCCGACATCCGGCCAAGCCGCGGGCACGTTCGGCCTAGCCGCATGCACATTTTTTACCGCCCCGTGCCAGGGCGCCCGCTCAAGCCATCCGAACACACCCTCCCCCCTATAGGGGAATATGAAAAATTCCACCCTAGCCACGCGTGGGGTTTCCAAACCAGCCGATCCCCCCATGTCGTGCGGCACAGAATCGGCGGCCCCGGGCCAGCGTTCACCCGCCGCACGGGCACTTTTCCGCGCCGCACCGGGGCGCTGCGGGGGGCTGCCAATCCGTGCGCTTGCCCGCCCCCCGGAGGCAAGCGCGGTGCCCAGATCCGACATCCGGCCAAGCCGCGGGCACGTTCGGCCTAGCCGCATGCACATTTTTTACCGCCCCGTGCCAGGGCGCCCCGTGCGGCGCGGAATCGGCGGCCCCGGGGCAGCGTTCACCCGCCGCACGGGCACTTTTCCGCGCCGCACCGGGGCGCTGCGGGGGGGTGCCCCGCCGTGCGCTTGCCCGCCCCCCGGAGGCAAGCGCGGTGCCCAGATCCGACATCCGGCCAAGCCGCGGGCACGTTCGGCCTAGCCGCATGCACATTTTTTACCGCCCCGTGCCAGGGCGCCCGCTCAAGCCATCCGAACACACCCTCCCCCCTATAGGGGAATATGAAAAATTCCCCCCTAGCCACGCGTGGGGTTACCAAACCAGCCGATCCCCCCATGTCGTGCGGCACAGAATCGGCGGCCCCGGGCCAGCGTTTACCCGCCGCACGGGCACTTTTCCGCGCCGCACCGGGGCGCTGCGGGGGGCTGCCACTCCGTGCGCTTGCCCGCCCCCCGGAGGCAAGCGCGGTGCCCAGATCCGACATCCGGCCAAGCCGCGGGCACGTTCGGCCTAGCCGCATGCACATTTTTTACCGCCCCGTGCCAGGGCGCCCGCTCAAGCCATCCGAACACACCCTCCCCCCTATAGGGGAATATGAAAAATTCCCCCCTAGCCACGCGTGGGGTTACCAAACCAGCCGATCCCCCCATGTCGTGCGGCACAGAATCGGCGGCCCCGGGCCAGCGTTTACCCGCCGCACGGGCACTTTTCCGCGCCGCACCGGGGCGCTGCGGGGGGCTGCCAATCCGTGCGCTTGCCCGCCCCCCGGCGGCAAGCGCGGTGCCCAGATCCGACATTCGGCCAAGCCGCGGGCACGTTCGGCCTAGCCGCATGCACATTTTTTACCGCCCCGTGCCAGGGCGCCCCGTGCGGCGCAGAATCTGCCGCCCCGGGCCAGCGTTTTCCCGCCGCACGGGCACTTTTCCGCGCCGCACCGGGGCGCTGCGGGGGGCTGCCACTCCGTGCGCTTGCCCGCCCCCCGGAGGCAAGCGCGGTGCCCAGATCCGACATTCGGCCAAGCCGCGGGCACGTTCGGCCTAGCCGCATGCACATTTTTTACCGCCCCGTGCCAGGGCGCCCGCTCAAGCCATCCGAACACACCCTCCCCCCTATAGGGGAATATGAAAAATTCCCCCCTAGCCACGCGTGGGGTTACCAAACCAGCCGATCCCCCCATGTCGTGCGGCACAGAATCGGCGGCCCCGGGCCAGCGTTTACCCGCCGCACGGGCACTTTTCCGCGCCGCACCGGGGCGCTGCGGGGGGCTGCCAATCCGTGCGCTTGCCCGCCCCCCGGCGGCAAGCGCGGTGCCCAGATCCGACATTCGGCCAAGCCGCGGGCACGTTCGGCCTAGCCGCATGCACATTTTTTACCGCCCCGTGCCAGGGCGCCCCGTGCGGCGCAGAATCTGCCGCCCCGGGCCAGCGTTTTCCCGCCGCACGGGCACTTTTCCGCGCCGCACCGGGGCGCTGCGGGGGGCTGCCACTCCGTGCGCTTGCCCGCCCCCCGGAGGCAAGCGCGGTGCCCAGATCCGACATTCGGCCAAGCCGCGGGCACGTTCGGCCTAGCCGCATGCACATTTTTTACCGCCCCGTGCCAGGGCGCCCGCTCAAGCCATCCGAACACACCCTCCCCCCTATAGGGGAATATGAAAAATTCCCCCCTAGCCACCCGTGGGGTTACCAAACCAGCCGATCCCCCCATGTCGTGCGGCACAGAATCGGCGACCCCGGGCCAGCGTTTACCCGCCGCACGGGCACTTTTCCTCGCCGCACCGGGGCGCTGCGGGGGGCTGCCAATCCGTGCGCTTGACCGCCCCCCGGAGGCAT
>JASGLE010000001.1:8790000-8792500 GCA_030179965.1 Cyperus esculentus
ATATGAAAAATTCCCCCCTAGCCACGCGTGGGGTTACCAAACCAGCCGATCCCCCCATGTCGTGCGGCACAGAATCGGCGGCCCCGGGCCAGCGTTTACCCGCCGCACGGGCACTTTTCCGCGCCGCACCGGGGCGCTGCGGGGGGCTGCCACTCCGTGCGCTTGCCCGCCCCCCGGAGGCAAGCGCGGTGCCCAGATCCGACATCCGGCCAAGCCGCGGGCACGTTCGGCCTAGCCGCATGCACATTTTTTACCGCCCCGTGCCAGGGCGCCCGCTCAAGCCATCCGAACACACCCTCCCCCCTATAGGGGAATATGAAAAATTCCCCCCTAGCCACGCGTGGGGTTACCAAACCAGCCGATCCCCCCATGTCGTGCGGCACAGAATCGGCGGCCCCGGGCCAGCGTTTACCCGCCGCACGGGCACTTTTCCGCGCCGCACCGGGGCGCTGCGGGGGGCTGCCAATCCGTGCGCTTGCCCGCCCCCCGGCGGCAAGCGCGGTGCCCAGATCCGACATTCGGCCAAGCCGCGGGCACGTTCGGCCTAGCCGCATGCACATTTTTTACCGCCCCGTGCCAGGGCGCCCCGTGCGGCGCAGAATCTGCCGCCCCGGGCCAGCGTTTTCCCGCCGCACGGGCACTTTTCCGCGCCGCACCGGGGCGCTGCGGGGGGCTGCCACTCCGTGCGCTTGCCCGCCCCCCGGAGGCAAGCGCGGTGCCCAGATCCGACATTCGGCCAAGCCGCGGGCACGTTCGGCCTGGCCGCATGCACATTTTTTACCGCCCCGTGCCAGGGCGCCCGCTCAAGCCATCCGAACACACCCTCCCCCCTATAGGGGAATATGAAAAATTCCCCCCTAGCCACGCGTGGGGTTACTAAACCAGCCGATCCCCCCATGTCGTGCGGCACAGAATCGGCGGCCCCGGGCCAGCGTTTACCCGCCGCACGGGCACTTTTCCGCGCCGCACCGGGGCGCTGCGGGGGGCTGCCAATCCGTGCGCTTGCCCGCCCCTCGGCGGCAAGCGCGGTGCCCAGATCCGACATTCGGCCAAGCCGCGGGCACGTTCGGCCTAGCCGCATGCACATTTTTTACCGCCCCGTGCCAGGGCGCCCCGTGCGGCGCAGAATCTGCCGCCCCAGGCCAGCGTTTTCCCGCCGCACGGGCACTTTTCCGCGCCGCACCGGGGCGCTGCGGGGGGCTGCCACTCCGTGCGCTTGCCCGCCCCCCGGAGGCAAGCGCGGTGCCCAGATCCGACATTCGGCCAAGCCGCGGGCACGTTCGGCCTAGCCGCATGCACATTTTTTACCGCCCCGTGCCAGGGCGCCCGCTCAAGCCATCCGAACACACCCTCCCCCCTATAGGGGAATATGAAAAATTCCCCCCTAGCCACCCGTGGGGTTACCAAACCAGCCGATCCCCCCATGTCGTGCGGCACAGAATCGGCGACCCCGGGCCAGCGTTTACCCGCCGCACGGGCACTTTTCCTCGCCGCACCGGGGCGCTGCGGGGGGCTGCCAATCCGTGCGCTTGACCGCCCCCCGGAGGCATGCGCGGTGCCCAGATCCGACATGCGGCCAAGCCGCGGGCACGTTCGGCCCAGCGGCATGCACATTTTTTACCGCCCCGCGCCACGGCGCCCATTGCGGCATAGAATCTGCCGCCCCGGGCCAGCGTTTCCCCGCCGCACGGCCACTTTTCCGCGCCGCACCGGGGCGCTGCGGGGTGCCGCCCCGCCGTGCGCTTGCCCGCCCCCCGGAGGCAAGCGCGTTGCACAAATCCGACATCCGGCCAAGCCGCGGGCACATTCGGCCCAGCGGCATGCACATTTTTTACCGCCCCGCGCCACGGCGCCCCGTGCGGCGCCGAATCTGCCGCCCCGGGCCAGCGTTTCCCCGCCGCACGGACACTTTTCCGCGCCGCACCGGGGCGCTGCGGGGGGCTGCCACGCCGTGCGCTTGCCCGCCTCCCGGAGGCAAGCGCGTTGCCCACATCCGACATCCGGCCAAGCCGCGGGCACATTCGGCCCTGCGGCATGCACATTTTTTACCGCCCCGCGCCACGGCGCCCCGTGCGGCGCAGAATCTGCCGCCCCGGGCCAGCGTTTCCCCGCCGCACGGACACTTTTCCGCGCCGCACCGGGGCGCTGCGGGGGGCTGCCAATCCGTGCGCTTGCCCGCCCCCCGGCGGCAAGCGCGGTGCCCAGATCCGACATTCGGCCAAGCCGCGGGCACGTTCGGCCTAGCCGCATGCACATTTTTTACCGCCCCGTGCCAGGGCGCCCCGTGCGGCGCAGAATCTGCCGCCCCGGGCCAGCGTTTTCCCGCCGCACGGGCACTTTTCCGCGCCGCACCGGGGCGCTGCGGGGGGCTGCCACTCCGTGCGCTTGCCCGCCCCCCGGAGGCAAGCGCGGTGCCCAGATCCGACATTCGGCCAAGCCGCGGGCACGTTCGGCCTAGCCGCATGCACATTTTTTACCGCCCCGTGCCAGGGCGCCCGCT
>JASGLE010000001.1:8802500-8807500 GCA_030179965.1 Cyperus esculentus
TTCACCCGCCGCACGGGCACTTTTCCGCGCCGCACCGGGGCGCTGCGGGGGGCTGCCAATCCGTGCGCTTGCCCGCCCCCCGGAGGCAAGCGCGGTGCCCAGATCCGACATCCGGCCAAGCCGCGGGCACGTTCGGCCTAGCCGCATGCACATTTTTTACCGCCCCGTGCCAGGGCGCCCCGTGCGGCGCGGAATCGGCGGCCCCGGGGCAGCGTTCACCCGCCGCACGGGCACTTTTCCGCGCCGCACCGGGGCGCTGCGGGGGGGTGCCCCGCCGTGCGCTTGCCCGCCCCCCGGAGGCAAGCGCGGTGCCCAGATCCGACATCCGGCCAAGCCGCGGGCACGTTCGGCCTAGCCGCATGCACATTTTTTACCGCCCCGTGCCAGGGCGCCCGCTCAAGCCATCCGAACACACCCTCCCCCCTATAGGGGAATATGAAAAATTCCCCCCTAGCCACGCGTGGGGTTACCAAACCAGCCGATCCCCCCATGTCGTGCGGCACAGAATCGGCGGCCCCGGGCCAGCGTTTACCCGCCGCACGGGCACTTTTCCGCGCCGCACCGGGGCGCTGCGGGGGGCTGCCACTCCGTGCGCTTGCCCGCCCCCCGGAGGCAAGCGCGGTGCCCAGATCCGACATCCGGCCAAGCCGCGGGCACGTTCGGCCTAGCCGCATGCACATTTTTTACCGCCCCGTGCCAGGGCGCCCGCTCAAGCCATCCGAACACACCCTCCCCCCTATAGGGGAATATGAAAAATTCCCCCCTAGCCACGCGTGGGGTTACCAAACCAGCCGATCCCCCCATGTCGTGCGGCACAGAATCGGCGGCCCCGGGCCAGCGTTTACCCGCCGCACGGGCACTTTTCCGCGCCGCACCGGGGCGCTGCGGGGGGCTGCCAATCCGTGCGCTTGCCCGCCCCCCGGCGGCAAGCGCGGTGCCCAGATCCGACATTCGGCCAAGCCGCGGGCACGTTCGGCCTAGCCGCATGCACATTTTTTACCGCCCCGTGCCAGGGCGCCCCGTGCGGCGCAGAATCTGCCGCCCCGGGCCAGCGTTTTCCCGCCGCACGGGCACTTTTCCGCGCCGCACCGGGGCGCTGCGGGGGGCTGCCACTCCGTGCGCTTGCCCGCCCCCCGGAGGCAAGCGCGGTGCCCAGATCCGACATTCGGCCAAGCCGCGGGCACGTTCGGCCTAGCCGCATGCACATTTTTTACCGCCCCGTGCCAGGGCGCCCGCTCAAGCCATCCGAACACACCCTCCCCCCTATAGGGGAATATGAAAAATTCCCCCCTAGCCACGCGTGGGGTTACCAAACCAGCCGATCCCCCCATGTCGTGCGGCACAGAATCGGCGGCCCCGGGCCAGCGTTTACCCGCCGCACGGGCACTTTTCCGCGCCGCACCGGGGCGCTGCGGGGGGCTGCCAATCCGTGCGCTTGCCCGCCCCCCGGCGGCAAGCGCGGTGCCCAGATCCGACATTCGGCCAAGCCGCGGGCACGTTCGGCCTAGCCGCATGCACATTTTTTACCGCCCCGTGCCAGGGCGCCCCGTGCGGCGCAGAATCTGCCGCCCCGGGCCAGCGTTTTCCCGCCGCACGGGCACTTTTCCGCGCCGCACCGGGGCGCTGCGGGGGGCTGCCACTCCGTGCGCTTGCCCGCCCCCCGGAGGCAAGCGCGGTGCCCAGATCCGACATTCGGCCAAGCCGCGGGCACGTTCGGCCTAGCCGCATGCACATTTTTTACCGCCCCGTGCCAGGGCGCCCGCTCAAGCCATCCGAACACACCCTCCCCCCTATAGGGGAATATGAAAAATTCCCCCCTAGCCACCCGTGGGGTTACCAAACCAGCCGATCCCCCCATGTCGTGCGGCACAGAATCGGCGACCCCGGGCCAGCGTTTACCCGCCGCACGGGCACTTTTCCTCGCCGCACCGGGGCGCTGCGGGGGGCTGCCAATCCGTGCGCTTGACCGACCCCGGAGGCATGCGCGGTGCCCAGATCCGACATGCGGCCAAGCCGCGGGCACGTTCGGCCCAGCGGCATGCACATTTTTTACCGCCCCGCGCCACGGCGCCCCGTGCGGCATAGAATCTGCCGCCCCGGGCCAGCGTTTCCCCGCCGCACGGCCACTTTTCCGCGCCGCACCGGGGCGCTGCGGGGTGCCGCCCCGCCGTGCGCTTGCCCGCCCCCCGGAGGCAAGCGCGTTGCACAAATCCGACATCCGGCCAAGCCGCGGGCACATTCGGCCCAGCGGCATGCACATTTTTTACCGCCCCGCGCCACGGCGCCCCGTGCGGCGCCGAATCTGCCGCCCCGGGCCAGCGTTTCCCCGCCGCACGGACACTTTTCCGCGCCGCACCGGGGCGCTGCGGGGGGCTGCCACGCCGTGCGCTTGCCCGCCTCCCGGAGGCAAGCGCGTTGCCCACATCCGACATCCGGCCAAGCCGCGGGCACATTCGGCCCTGCGGCATGCACATTTTTTACCGCCCCGCGCCACGGCGCCCCGTGCGGCGCAGAATCTGCCGCCCCGGGCCAGCGTTTCCCCGCCGCACGGGCACTTTTCAGCGCCGCACCGGGGCGCTGCGGGGGGCTGCCAATCCGTGCGCTTGCCCGCCCCCCGGCGGCAAGCGCGGTGCCCAGATCCGACATTCGGCCAAGCCGCGGGCACGTTCGGCCTAGCCGCATGCACATTTTTTACCGCCCCGTGCCAGGGCGCCCCGTGCGGCGCAGAATCTGCCGCCCCGGGCCAGCGTTTTCCCGCCGCACGGGCACTTTTCCGCGCCGCACCGGGGCGCTGCGGGGGGCTGCCACTCCGTGCGCTTGCCCGCCCCCCGGAGGCAAGCGCGGTGCCCAGATCCGACATTCGGCCAAGCCGCGGGCACGTTCGGCCTAGCCGCATGCACATTTTTTACCGCCCCGTGCCAGGGCGCCCGCTGAAGCCATCCGAACACACCCTCCCCCCTATAGGGGAATATGAAAAATTCCCCCCTAGCCACCCGTGGGGTTACCAAACCAGCCGATCCCCCCATGTCGTGCGGCACAGAATCGGCGACCCCGGGCCAGCGTTTACCCGCCGCACGGGCACTTTTCCTCGCCGCACCGGGGCGCTGCGGGGGGCTGCCAATCCGTGCGCTTGACCGCCCCCCGGAGGCATGCGCGGTGCCCAGATCCGACATGCGGCCAAGCCGCGGGCACGTTCGGCCCAGCGGCATGCACATTTTTTACCGCCCCGCGCCACGGCGCCCCGTGCGGCATAGAATCTGCCGCCCCGGGCCAGCGTTTCCCCGCCGCACGGCCACTTTTCCGCGCCGCACCGGGGCGCTGCGGGGTGCCGCCCCGCCGTGCGCTTGCCCGCCCCCCGGAGGCAAGCGCGTTGCACAAATCCGACATCCGGCCAAGCCGCGGGCACATTCGGCCCAGCGGCATGCACATTTTTTACCGCCCCGCGCCACGGCGCCCCGTGCGGCGCCGAATCTGCCGCCCCGGGCCAGCGTTTCCCCGCCGCACGGACACTTTTCCGCGCCGCACCGGGGCGCTGCGGGGGGCTGCCACGCCGTGCGCTTGCCCGCCTCCCGGAGGCAAGCGCGTTGCCCACATCCGACATCCGGCCAAGCCGCGGGCACATTCGGCCCTGCGGCATGCACATTTTTTACCGCCCCGCGCCACGGCGCCCCGTGCGGCGCAGAATCTGCCGCCCCGGGCCAGCGTTTCCCCGCCGCACGGACACTTTTCCGCGCCGCACCGGGGCGCTGCGGGGGGCTGCCAATCCGTGCGCTTGCCCGCCCCCCGGCGGCAAGCGCGGTGCCCAGATCCGACATTCGGCCAAGCCGCGGGCACGTTCGGCCTAGCCGCATGCACATTTTTTACCGCCCCGTGCCAGGGCGCCCCGTGCGGCGCAGAATCTGCCGCCCCGGGCCAGCGTTTTCCCGCCGCACGGGCACTTTTCCGCGCCGCACCGGGGCGCTGCGGGGGGCTGCCACTCCGTGCGCTTGCCCGCCCCCCGGAGGCAAGCGCGGTGCCCAGATCCGACATTCGGCCAAGCCGCGGGCACGTTCGGCCTAGCCGCATGCACATTTTTTACCGCCCCGTGCCAGGGCGCCCGCTCAAGCCATCCGAACACACCCTCCCCCCTATAGGGGAATATGAAAAATTCCCCCCTAGCCACCCGTGGGGTTACCAAACCAGCCGATCCCCCCATGTCGTGCGGCACAGAATCGGCGACCCCGGGCCAGCGTTTACCCGCCGCACGGGCACTTTTCCTCGCCGCACCGGGGCGCTGCGGGGGGCTGCCAATCCGTGCGCTTGACCGCCCCCCGGAGGCATGCGCGGTGCCCAGATCCGACATGCGGCCAAGCCGCGGGCACGTTCGGCCCAGCGGCATGCACATTTTTTACCGCCCCGCGCCACGGCGCCCCGTGCGGCATAGAATCTGCCGCCCCGGGCCAGCGTTTCCCCGCCGCACGGCCACTTTTCCGCGCCGCACCGGGGCGCTGCGGGGTGCCGCCCCGCCGTGCGCTTGCCCGCCCCCCGGAGGCAAGCGCGTTGCACAAATCCGACATCCGGCCAAGCCGCGGGCACATTCGGCCCAGCGGCATGCACATTTTTTACCGCCCCGCGCCACGGCGCCCCGTGCGGCGCCGAATCTGCCGCCCCGGGCCAGCGTTTCCCCGCCGCACGGACACTTTTCCGCGCCGCACCGGGGCGCTGCGGGGGGCTGCCACGCCGTGCGCTTGCCCGCCTCCCGGAGGCAAGCGCGTTGCCCACATCCGACATCCGGCCAAGCCGCGGGCACATTCGGCCCTGCGGCATGCACATTTTTTACCGCCCCGCGCCACGGCGCCCCGTGCGGCGCAGAATCTGCCGCCCCGGGCCAGCGTTTCCCCGCCGCACGGACACTTTTCCGCGCCGCACCGGGGCGCTGCGGGGGGCTGCCCCGCCGTGCGCTTGCCCGCCCCCGGAGGCAAGCGCGGTGCCCAGATCCGACATCCGGCCAAGCCGCGGGA